>JARHVA010004596.1:0-600000 GCA_037957365.1 Torreya grandis
CTGGTTTTGCATAGTATTAATAGTCATCTGACCATCATATGCCCATTTTTTGTGAATAAACATAGGATATTGAGTTGCTAATATCTTCATATTTATGAATTTAAAGTCACTTCATAGACTCATTTTTTTAACTTTGATCTCAACATCTTTTAACCAACCAATGGGTTTAAGTCTTCCAGAGTCCACTACACTCAAAGTAACTAGGCTATAATTGAGTACTGGCTATCCAATTTCCTCCCATTTAGACCTAGGTATCATGTTAACCATGTTACTAAAATCAAAGACAACATTTTTAATTTCATATCCTACAACTTTAATGTTGATTAGCTCATCTACATCCCATGGCTTCTTTATTTTTACATACCAAATAAGTTTTTCTATCTTTTGTTGCCCTCATTGTGCATATTTCAATAAATTATGTGGTATATTTGTAATGTTCTAGGAAATATATTCATTATGATTTTTACTTATTATCTTTAGTAAATCTATCAGTGTAATAAAAACTCCATCTTGTCGCATAATGTGCATAATCTGACCATACATTTGGGCATCTATTTCTAAAACATTTGCTTTAGTAGTGGTTTGATGTTGAATATTATTCAACATATATGTAGATTCAAACATCAAACCCTTTTCTACATCTAGGTCTGGGTATTTATCTTATTTTTCTTTCCAAATTCCCTAGTCTTGAGGCATTTTGAGAGGAAGCAATCCTCTCTCTATGTGCTGGTGTCTTGTAATGACATTCAAAAATACATCCTCCTTAGGTTGTGCATTCACCATGTGAACATTCCTAATGGAATTTTATTTTATATACTTTTCCAAAACATGATAGTATTTTGTCTCATGTTGCTCATATACCCTAAAGTATGCATAGTAATACTATCTTTGGAGATTCAAAGGATAATTGCACAACACATGGTTATATTGTACATGTAAGTAACATTAAAAAAGAGGGAGTTGATAATTATTTCCTCTATCACCTTAATAACCTCCTTTGTATCCTTCCCTTGAATCTCCTCTGTTTGATTGATAACCTCCTCTATAACCTCCCTATTGTTGTGTTATATTCTAGTTATGATGATGTTGGGTATTATCTCTAATCCAAAATTATTATTGCATAACTGGTAGAGTCCAACTAATTTTCTACTGCTACTTCATTATCATATTTTAAGGTGTTGAGTAGTGGTATTTTGGTGATGGTGGTGTCCAACTCGATGGAAGATTTCATTTGACCAGACCTTAAGGCTAGTACTGAGGCAAATTGGGAATCCATTATGAACATACTTAGTTCATACAAACCTTATCAACCTATAGGTCTAGAATCATCTTCTTAGCTAAAGACACTTATTATACAATGATGATGAATACATTCTTTGTAATATCTTCTTTGAGCTCCTATAAATCCCTACTTTTCCTTTTCATCTGATTATGTGATTTATAAAACTTTCAATAAAAACTCTATGGGATTTTTACATATTGTTGCAAGAGATAGCACTTCATTGTTACATGTCTTACTACTCTATAGATTTCATAGAACTCTATCTTGATCTTAGGATAATCATTCCTATGATGTCCTTATTTCCCACACTCCATGCACCATAAGCTTATCCTAGGTTTATTTGCTTCATGATACTATTCCATCTTATCATAAAATTTTGCAATGTATTTTCAATCTTAGAAACCACTATGGGAGCTTCCCCATAATATTTAATTTGTTCCACCCAGAGAGCAATAGCTTTAGCATCTGCCTGAGTAGCATATTAAGTTTGTGTTATAAGAAACTTGATCTTAGAACACAGTCCTTTGACAAACCATACATCTTTATCTTTATTTTATAAGGAAAAATCTACCTTATTCATAACATTTGATAACCTATGATCATAATCATAGACTGATTCTCTTGAATTCTACCTAATCTCCTTTAGGTCTTGAATAGTTTGACTTGTACATTTATTTATTTAAAATTATGTGATAATCCACTCCTTAACCTATTATAGATTTTATTGAGTGATATCTCTATGGTATATAAACTCAAGTAATCTTCTATTCAATTCCCCAATTAATTTTCACTTCTTTATAGCCTCATCGGTAATACCCTTAGCTTTCCATTTCATCTCACATGTTATTAAGTACTAATTAGGGTCCACAGATCCATCATATGTTTCTAGGTTTATAAATGTTCCTAAAGCACCCATATTATAAACTGGTGTCAAGGGGACCTACTTTGAAAATTTTTAGTGGGAGGTTTCATTATGCATGATCCTACCTATGTACTAATAATATTTACCTATGTACTAGGAGAGTTTGTTTATGCACTTTGCTTTTATGTATTTCTTGATTTCCTCTACTAAGTTTTAATGAACCCTATGGCCTTTAAAGACTTATGAATTGAGGCTATTCCATTATCCCATAGATGTACTTATAGTGAAAATGGACCTTCCCAACTACTATATTTCTATCCTTCTAGTTGAAAAACTTTACTAGAATATAACAAATTGGGCTATAGGGACATGTACTCTTCCAATGAATGATTATTTCTTGAGACTTCTCTTTCCATTCTTGAAAATGTGATTACAACTTTATCCTACTTATTTTATTAATGATTCATGTCCTTCTTCTAGTAACACTTATTCTTGTAGCTGCACAGTACATCTATCAACTAATCGATTTACCTCTACACTATTCTCATCTTCATCTTCAAACATCTCTTCTTCCTCTTTCTCTTCATCACTTCTTTATTTCTATCAGCATTCATCTTCTTCTTTCATTTCATCTCTCTTCATTATCCATTCTTCATGTCTTTCTTCTTGTTTTCCCAAAATCAGCTACACTCATTTTGTGGACAACCCATATGAAACTTATTCATTTCATAATCTACACTCTAAGTTCATCATTTGAGACAAGATTCTCTTGATCTCAAGAAAATTTATCTGACATCCTAGGAAAGTTTACAACATTCCCTCATCATGATTTCTCAAAAATCATGAAACCCATTGTAGTCTTTATTTGATCAAAATGTCAATGTTGATCATTTATAGGGTGTTAGTGAGTTTTTATTTTGCACATGTAGGGTCGGCAAAATTTTCCACCCTTACATGGTTTTTTGTTTTTTACATGCATCAATGGCACTTTTTTCTACCAATGCATGTTCTTGTCACTGACAGTGTCAGGGTGGCAAATTTCACTACCTGAGCAAATATTTTCAAAATCTTTAAACTTTTAGTGGCATTAATGGCCACACACGCTGAGTTTTAAAAGCTTGTTTAGATATATTAAATGCATTTTGTTCATCATTTATTTTATTTCAAAGTTTATTAAACCCCTCTCCATAACCACTTGACCATGGTAATGAAGGAAGAGTTTGAATTCTCCGTCACCAAGCTTAAGATCTCGAACTTGTCGGGTAAGTTGTTTTCTACTTCTAAGGTTTTATTTTTTGAGTGTTTTCTATTGTAGATTGATTTTTATTTTATTTTAACATTTTTTTGTGTGTTTTCCATTTTTTTATCTTCATGAACCTAGCTATCAAAATCCACCAACCTCCTTTTGTGCCCTAGGTTTTCATTGAGTGTTGTCGACATTTTTAATCCAACTAGATTTTCCCCCCCACTCACGTTAGTTAAAAATCATCTTCTAAAAAACATCATGATGATGGTTAAATACTCCACTTTCACATGTCCCTATGGTGATCAAGTCAAAATTATAGTCATCAAATTTTTCTACCACTTAAATGTTTTAAGATGTTCTTAAGTGAAAGTGTATGGGCAACAAAATCTGCCACCCTTACACGAAGAACTTTGATTTCCTTGCCATATGCCTTGATGGCATTTTTTGCCACTCCTAAATACAAATGACATGTAATGGTTTTCAATTCCACCGCCTATGCATAGATATGAGTTTTCCCTTACATGTCAGGGTGGTAAATTTAACCATCGATGCAAATAGTAAATATCCCTCATATGCAAGCGCAAAAAATTTCACCGCCCATGAAAACATTCTCTTAAATTTTCCTAACTCTGGGATATTTTCAAATTTTCTTTTTTGAGCCTGATTTCCTCTATTTTTTTAGCCTACTCACACTTTATCCCTTTCAAGCACATCTCCATAGTCATGATCATCGACATGTAGTTTTCCTAGATTGCCAATACTTTCCCTAATTGCATGATCATGAGATTTTATTGCAGTTTCTTCTGTGGATCTTCTTTCTTCATCAACATCCTTTTGGTAAAATATCTTTTAGATGACTGGGTTTTCTCTAAAGAGGTTTAAATTGATGAAGTATAAATATAAAGGTGTTTTTCCAATCACCTTAGTTACTTTTAATTTTGATGACATTAAAGATACAGAGATTGGTCATGTGGACATGGCTAAGTTTGTGGAGAGAACTAAGTCAAGCAATCCCAACTCTAAAATGAAGAAGATAATTGACATTAACATTCATTTAGTATTTTCTTTCCTGGTAGCAGCTCATGACACATAATTTATTTTTTAGTGTGCTCATTTTTATAATAAAGATACTAGAGTTGTGTTGGATGCTAGTGGCAATATGATAATCAGACTAGATCTTGAATTTATTGATAAGGTGTTTATGTGCCCTCCTGCTATAGAAGTGATAAATCTTGATTTTTTTGAAGCACAAAAAGAATATGACAAAAATCCTAAAAAAGCAAAGAAGGTAATCAATAATAAATGGCTCAAGATATCAAGGGAAAACTTGTCAAGGTGGTCATGGAGTTTTCTAAGAAGTGACTTTATAGAAGAAGTTGGTGATCTGATAACTCTTCTTAGTAGGGTAATAGGTTTTCCCTCTTCCTCATAGTTTCATGAATGGAGGTATCCCTTCATCAAGGTAATACTCCAAGGCAAACAAACCATCTTCTGGGGAGAACAAATCATCAATGTTTTATGAACAATTGATGAAGGTATTAACTACCTTTAATTTTTACATGACTTCTTATCTGGTGTATATTGTAGCTTCAATAAGAATCTTTCCAGTTATAACATCATAAAGTGATAAGAAAGTAATCCCAGTCTATCAATACTACTCTCAATTAACATTGAAGAGTTTTATTCATCATTTTAGGAGAGTAAATGATGCTTTCTTTACATTATTCTTATGTATTTTTGATCCTCAACTAGAACAAAGAAGAGTGTCAAATGAGGATTAGATAGTGGTAAATGATTTTGGATGCATGTTCTTATAGTTTCCTTCTTTCTCAGACCTAAAGGTTGGTTTTTTCTAAGGTCATCCTTATATGCTTCCAAGATTCCCCTCAGACAAACTAGTCTTAATGGAGTTATGCAAAAAAATGATCATCGTGCATAATAAATAGATGGAGCTCAAGAAGCCTATTTTCATATTCCCAATTGAAATTGGTAGTTATTTAATATTAACTACTATGAGGGCTAGAGTCATGGAAAGTGAGATGCAGCTTGTAACCATGAATCAATTCAAGAGAAGACCAAATTTTGACTACAGGAGGATGAAAGACATTATCAAGATGAAAACCTAATTCTATGAACCTATGGTAGAAGATGTTTGGGTAGATTTGAGAATAAAAGATGATGTCAGGAAAATGGACTACAACAGGTTATCTCTTGAGTAGATTGAATATCTGGGACTTGCTAATATTCTTGAGAATTTGGTGGATGATGGAGAGTTTATTAATGACAAATACAATACTAAATATATTTTTAGTGCCCCTCTCCCTCCAATCCAATGGTCCCAAAAAGAGCTGACCTCTCTGAGGAAAAGATTTAAACCTATACTAGCAAACACCAATAATTAGCTAGCAAATAAGGGAATTGCTTTGAAAGAAATCTTCATAGGATCAGAAGTTGAGATTCAAAAAAAAAAAAAAAAAAAGTGGAGAACAAGATGAAGAACAAAAGTGATGTTCCTTTTTCTTCCAAGCCACATAAGCCTAAGATCATATTTGTGATGAAGAAGAAGATAACTATGGAAAAAGAATCTAAAATAGAAGATATAGAAGTTGAGAAATAGAGCACTGAAGAACTAGCAACAAAAGAGATAGAGATTGAAGATAGACCTACAAATCAACAAGAGGAGGAAACTTTATCCCCATAAGAGAATATACAACAAGAAATGGGAGTCTCTTCTACCCTGCTTGACACACCTGTTGTAGCTCCTTCATATATTTCTCCTATTAATGTTCCCTATTTTGAATCTCCCTCTCCTTCCAAAAGAATTTTTTGACAACCCTTAAAACACTTTTAAAGATATTATGCATTTCTCAGGGTCTATTCCTAGTTTGTGCTCCCCATATTTTGATATTGAAGATACTTCTACTTTTGATCACTTAGTAAAAGGTGCAATTTTTACTAACACTCCACCTATAATTTTCACTACTTGTGCAAGTGTAGCTCCAATGACACCAATAATGGAGATAGATCCTAATGTGAGTACTTATGTGTTTCCACCATGGTTATCAGCTTATACACTAAAAAGGAAGAAACAAGCCATCTCTCTAGATGACTTTGATTTTAATAAGCTAGTTCCTGTAAAAGCTAAGACCCTGAAGAAGCCAAAGATTCTTTCAAAAATACTTGGGGAAAAAGGACACAAATTTCTAGAGATTGCAAGACCTCCATAGGATGTAACCATGGATAATTTTGATATAAATGATTACTCTATCTCTAGATTTGAGTTAGGTAAGATAACTCATGAAAGTGCCAAGAATGATATGCAGTCAGCCATGGACATCCTGATTCAAAAATTTGATAGGGAGAAAGAAATGAAGGATCACTACAAAGCAATGGTGGAACAGTTGACTGTAGTGGTAAGGAAAATCACTTTGAGTATAGAAGTAGAAACTCTTGAGGCCATTTTTATAGAAGACCCCATTATTCAAAAAGCAAAAAAGACTTATCTCAAATGAAAAGTATTAGAAGATTACTTACACAGGATGTGTGCATAAGGAATTTCCCTACTTATAGATCTATCTGAGAAAATAGATAAAATTAGGAAAATAAGAGCAAAACTTGATGATCTCATTGAAGTTGTTTCTCAAGATATTAAGAGCATAGAAAAGAATCATGATAAATTGGTGGAGATGAGAAAACTAAAAATAAGCACTCTAATATCAATTGGCATCATTAGTGATAGGGATTCTTATACCGAAATAAAAGAGGCATTGACATATAGGAGCCATATGCTTAAATATTTGATCAATGACCTTGAATCTACAAGATAACTTAGTGAAAAAAGTGTTGTCAGTCTTTTACATAAATTGGAGGAGCTACCTTGTAAGCTTATGTCACAAGATAATCAATTCCTCTTTGCAGAAGAAATGATTCAAGAATTTGAAGATATGTTCCAGAAATAATTTGAAGATAAAATATTTTATATAGCCTCAATGGACAATATCTTAGACAATCAGTTGACTCTAGATAATTTTAAAACTAAGTTAACTAGTCATGCAAAATTAGTCACCATAGTAAGAGATGCCATAGTTAGAGCCAAGATGATTTTCAGGAACACTGTTAGTCTAGATAGTATCAAGATGCAAGCAGATTTCACTATGTATAATGGACACATGAAGAAGGATGGTGATACAAATTAAAGCAATATCTTTTTCCCTTAGTTTATTTTCCAAATTTTAGATGTACTTTTGAAACAACTTTGGACATTTTTACATGTACTTTTTTCATATGTAATTACATGTAAAAAATAGGAAGTCCCAAGTCAATAAGGACTCTTATTTTTGAATAGGTTAAATTAGTTAGGTTTTTCCTAAATTTTATCAAGGCCTCTCCCTATAAATAAAGAGGGCCTCTTTTGTAAATGGATCTTTTATTTATTAATACAAAAAATCTGCCAAATTGAAGAGCATTTTGAGACTTTGAGTTCAAATTGTAAATCAAATTTTATCAAGTGAATGAGAAAGCAAGTGATATTTAAAACTTTGTGTTGAAATAAATTTTGTTGTATTGGAAATATTTATTATGTCCTTTTCTTAATACGATCTTATCTATTTGATTAAATAGTAGTGTGAGTGAAAATAATCTGGGAGATGTTCTAAAGTTGATTGTGGAGACTTTGTTCTACAACAATTATCTTTAGTTTGTGATTTAGTTTTTTAAAGCAAAGGATATTGGAAAGGCTTTGAACTACTATTATCTTTTGTGATCATATATTATGTCATAGTTTTCAGTGAAGACTTTGGGTTACACTTCATTCTACTGTGTTCTAAATTTTAAATCAGCAAAGAAGCAATGATAGACTTTGTGCTCTCATGTTTTCTTGGTTTTTTAGTTAATATCAAGAAAGTGTTATTTTATTTTGTAAACACCATTTCTAAAAAAAGAGAAATGGATGATGTGGACTCACCCCTGAATTAATATTTAGTTTAGATTAGTTTTTGATAGTTTATAGGGAACCTCCCCTTGCAGAGAGGAAAGATTGTCTCATTACACTGTGGCTGATATAACCATTTTGCCTTCAATTAGTTGACAAAAAAATATTCACCCAACACTTCTCATTAATCATTTCTTTCTATTCAATCTTTAATTATTTTATTTTTACCCTTAACTCTACTTGAATTTACCTGGGTATTTTTTAATTTATTTGATCTATTTTTTTTATTGTAGCTCAAATTCTAAATCCAAAATCTTTTACTGACTCTTCTTCCCTCATGTCTCCTTTCTATATTTAGGTCCAAGCCTTATATACTCATATAATCATAATTCATGTTCATGTCACACACACCCCCATACACCTAAAGTGACTACTTCATATTGGCTAGACTAGGTACCATGGCCTTGTCCACAACCAACATCTTCACTAGGATAGGTAGTCACTACAAAAATTTACATAAAACTCCTCTAATGAACAAGTCCTTCACAAATTCAAAATATATGTATCCTTGCATTGCAAACTCAATTATATGTTTTTCTATTGTAGTAGTAACCCAATGATCTATTGCTCTAGTCTAATTATTTTACAATCTCTATAATCGAACTATCTTTTCTTTAGTCTAGATTATAGTTTCTTCCATTCTTAGTTTAAAACAATAATATTCCAATCATGTTAACTAGTTAGCTATAAATTTAGGCAACTTTTACCAAAATATTTCATAAATTTCTCCATAAATGTGTTCCCAAATGATCTCTTGAACTATAAGACTAGTCCTTCTTAATTCTTTTTCTATGAAATTACATATCCTTGGGTCTAACCATATCTCAATATCTCTCTTCCTTGGTAACCATATTAGCATAATTTCCTCAAAATAAAGTTTTCATGCTCATTGTACCACTATTATCAGAGGTTCATGAAGCATTTGAACATGCTAAGAATGGGGATCATTGTGAGATACTTCATGTGCACATAATAGTTTATCATAAAATATAAGAAATTAGATGATAAAAACATAAGATACATTAATTATTTTGAATTATTGAGTAAACTAAGAATAACTAGTATTGTATAAGCAACAAAATGCATTCAGAATAGTTTAGATAGAAAGTAATTAAGACATTACACATGAGAACGCATAGAAGGAACAACATAAGAAATCATACAGGTAACCATAACCAGATAATCTCTATTGATCTCTTCTAAAAGTGGAACCACTTTCTTATTCCAAACAAAATTATATATAGATGTTTACAATCTATGATTTTTCATCTTTTTCTCATACTTGGCACCAAAAGTGGATTCTCTTCATATTCTAGCTTATTACAACTCATGAATATAAGACAATATAAGCTATACAATGATTAAATGAGTGCATAATGCATGAATATTAGATAAATATCTTACACATATTTATAATCCACATTATTCTACCATCATTACATCTCAAAATATGATCAAAAACCTTAAATCAAAGACCTTTTTCCTTAGAGAGACAAACTAGCTCCTCTCAATTCTTAACTACACCAATCCTTCCCATTAGTGTAGCCAAGGCGGATAGTTTATAGATCAATCTTCTTATAATCAACATGATGTCTTCCATATATAAAACAAAGATCATTCATATCTTGACTCATGCCAACCTCTCACCTTGGGTCATTATAACTTTGCTTGCAAGAAGGTTCACTAGGCCATTAGCTTGTTAAGCTTGTTTAGAGGTGGATGAAGAGTAAGATTAGAGATCTGAGATAAGAATCATCTTGAAATTTCTTTGAAGACTCTTTGAAATCTTTCATGTCCATTAGAATATCCAATACCTTCACAAGGTGATTACTTGCTACTCAACCTAGCTGATTTAGGCCTAGAAATAAGGCCATGTTTGTGAAAAGTCATGTATAACATAATTTTTATTGGATTTTAAGGCTATGTAACACCTAAATAATATTATATACATCATTAATGACTTATAAATCAAATTTTAGAGCATTTTGATTAATAATACTTGACTTATAACACTTTTGGTCTAATTTTCCTTCATTTTTACATGTGTAGGCCTTTAGTTTTCAATTTTATCTCTCCTTAGGTACAATACATACATAAAACCAATTGTAAAATTTATAAAATAGAAAGGTAAACCTTCAATCCAAATTTAAATTCATTTAGATCTTAAAACCCAAGTTATGGCCTTTCTTATATTGGGAAGGTCATTCTTGAGGTCAGATTGGGTGGTGGGGTTGTAGTTTGAGCATGACGGGAGGGAAATAAGGTGGTCATATATGTTAAATTCCCATAAAATTGTGTTGGTAGTGATTGTTTTTAGTTAATAATCACAATAAATGGAGTTCTCAAACAATATCTCAAGTTTTGACAACATTTGTTGTCAGTGTTTCTACCCTTCTAAATAGTAGCAAAAATGTATTTATAGGTGGAATTAAACATAAACATCATGGACACACATGTAATTTGCCTATCCAAATGTGATATAATTTATATATTCTTAATTGGGGTTACCTTAGGTAAAAATGCATGTTAGACCTCAAAAAATTGTCTCTTCACTGTCAAAAAAGTTATATTTTAGGACCCATCACTGCAACATATGCCATAAATTGCTCTTGAAGGTTAGACTAAAGTGATAAAGGGTGAAAGAAGATTTTTAATACATGTATATGAAGGATCTTATGGTTCATCAAAATTTAATTATATTTTTCATTCTATGCATGTCTGAAGTTAGGCTAAAATTATGATTTTTTTTGTGTTGGGAAGGGTGTTCTTGAGGCAAGAATGGGTGGTGGGTTTGTCGATCAGGTGTGATACGAGGTTAATAACATATCCATAGATGTTATTTACACATATATATGTTTTATGTGAATAATCACTAAAAATAGAGTTCACAAACAATATCTCAAGATTTGACAATATTTATTGTCAATATTTTTGCCCTCCTAAACAATAGTGAACATGTATGTCTAGGTGGAATTGGACATCAAGGTCATGGAAACACATGTGATTCATGTGTGTGTGTGTGTGTGTGTTTTATTCAATTTATATAATTTCACCTAGGGGTCCCAGAGGTAAAAATGTGTGTTGGAGCTTGAGAAGTTGTCTCTTCACTTCCAAAAAGTTACATTTTAGGACACGTCACTACAACATATGCCATAAATTGATCTCAGAGGTTTGATGAAAAGTGATATAAGTTGAAAGAATCATTTTTAAACAAGTATAGTAGGTATCTTATGATTCATAAAAATTACTTGTTGTTTCTATTCTATGCATGCCTGAAGTTAGGCTAATTTTTTGCATTTTTTCTTGTATTGGGAAGGTTATTTTTTAGGCCAAAATGAGTGATGGATTTATTGATATAGCATGAAGGGAGGCCAATAAAATGGTCCTATATATTATATGCCCATTTATATGTGTATTTAGTGTCACTTTACAGTGAATAAGCACCAAAAATGGATTTATTGAACATCTTGAGCTTTGACAATATTTATTGTCAGTGTTTTTACCCTCCTAAAAATAGTGAAAATGTATTTCCAAGTGGACTTGGAAATCAAGGTCTTGGAAACACATGTAATGTTCCTATTTATACATTATAAAAGTGATATATTTTCAACTATGGGTCCTAGAAGTAAAAATGTGTGTTGGAGCTCAAGAAGTTGTCTCTTCACTACCAAAAAGTTGCAGTTTAGATCCAGCCACTGCAGCTTAAGCCACAAAATGCTCTTGAACGTTTGGCCAAAGTGATCTAAGTTGTAAGAAGAGTTTTTAGACATATATAGGAAGGATCTTATATTTTTTAAATATGACTTATATTTTAAATTCTATACTCATCTGAAGTTAGGCTAAAATTTTGTATTTCTTCTTGTATTAGGAAGGTCAATCTTGAGGTTAGAATGGGAGGTGGGTTTTTCGATCAGACATGACAAGAGGCCAATAACATTATCCTATAAATTATCCACCCATATGGATGTGTTGTAAGTGATAATTTTTATTGAAGAAGCACTAAAAATGGAGTTCTTGAACAACATCTAGGGCTTTGACAACATTTATTGTCAGTGTTTCTACCCTCCTAAATACTAGTGAAAATGTATTTATGGGTGGACTTAGACGTCAAGGCCATGAAAAAAGTGTAATTAATCTATTTATATGTTATTATAGTGATATAATTTAACCTAGAGGTCTTGAAAGTAAAAATGCATGTTAGATCTTGATGGGTTGTCTCTTCATTGCCAAAAAGTTGTATTTTATGACCCATCACTGCAACTTATGCCACAAATTGATTTCAAAGGTTTAGCCAAAGTGATTCATGGTGAAAAAATAATTTTTAGGAATGTAAATGAAGGATATTATAGTTTATAAAAACTATTTATGGTTTATATTCTATGTACATCTGAAGTTAGGCTAAAATTCTACATTTTTTCTTGTGTTAAGAAGATTGTTCTCAAAGCCGGAATGGGTGGCAAGTTTGTCTATCAGGCATGATAGGAGGCCAAAAAATGGTTATATACATTATTATACTATATGAACATGTTTTTAGTGCTAGTTTTTAGTGAATAATCACCAAAAATAGAGTTCTTGAGCAGCATCTTGATCTTTGACAACATTTGGTGTTAGTGTTTTTGCCCTTTTGAACAATAGTGAAAATATATTTTTAGTTAGACTTAGACATAAATGTCATGAAAAAATGTGTAATTCACCTATATATGCATTCTCTAATTTAAATATTTTTACCTAGGGGTCCTGGAGGGACAAATATGTGTTCAAGCTTGAGAAGTTATTTTTTCACTACCAAAAGGTTGCATTTTAGGACCCATCACTGCAACTTATGCCGCAAATTGGTCTCAAAAGTTAGGACAAAGTTATATGGGGTGTAAGAAGAGTTTTTAGACACAAATCAGAGGTAGATTATGGTTCAAAAAAATGACTTATGGTTTCTATTTTATGTAGTCTGAAGTTAGGCTAAAATTTTAACTTTTTTCTTGTAATGGGAAGGTCATTCTTGAGGCTAGAATGAGTTATGGGTTTATTGATCGGGCATGATGGGAGGCCAAGAATGTGATATTAGATATTATATTCCCATATAGACATGTTTCTAGTGCTAATATATAATGAATAAGCATCAGAAATGGAGTTTTTGAATAACATGTTGAGCTTTAACAACATTTATTGTTAGTGTTTATGCCCTTCTAAATAATAGTGAAAATGTATTTTTGGTTGGACTTGGAAATTAGGGTCATGGAAGCACATGATATATATATATATATATATATATATATATATATATATATATATATATATATATATATATATATTATATTGTGTGTGTGTGTGTGTGTGTGTGTGTGTGTGATCCAAGTGATATACTTTCACTTAGGGTTCCCAAAGGTAAACTACATGTTGGAGCTCAAGAAGGTGTCTCTTCACTACCAAAACATTGCATTTTAAGACTCGTCACTGAAACTTATGAAACAAATTGCTATAAAAGTTTTATATAAAGTTATCATGGATGAAAAAAAAATTTAGACACATAGAGGAGGGATCTTACAATTTCATCAAAAATACTTATGGTTTCCATTCTATGCATATTTGAATTTAGGCTAGAATTATGCATTTTTTCTTGTATTTGGAAGGTCATTCTTGAGGTCAGAATGAGTGGTGGGTTTTTCAATTGGGCATGACAGGATGACAAGAATGTGGTCCTAGACATTATCCACTTGTCCAAATGATTTGTAAATGGATTTCTCAAACAACAACTTGAACTTTCCACACTATTAAACAATAATGTTTATATCCTCTTGAATAGTAGTGAACAATCTCATTAGTATCTAAGTATTATTTCACTCTCATTTTCAAATTTATATTAAACATATCTCCATTTTTTTCTTAATCTCACTCTTTAATTTTAATGTGTCTCCCCCAATGAAGAATTTATGCCCTTTACTTCACTAAAATCTATGGGGGAAATATCTTCATAATATCATTTTAGGTCAAAACAATCCTTTTAGATATATTAAATTATATATACCAAAGTATTTATTAATGTTATTTTTAGTTAAGAATACCATTTATATCCTTAATGATATCTTTCTTAATACTCAATATCCTCTTGTACAGATCTACTTGTAACTAGTCACTAACTTCTTAGGTCTACTCCTCTCTTTGAATAAATCTTATTTTAGGTAAATTTGTATAAGTCTGTAGATAATATTTAGGAATTTTTAATGTTTTAACACATATAACTAAATCAATATTTAATAGGAATCTAATAGGTTATGATCTCATTCTCTAATTCTATTTTTTCAAGTTTCTAGGTCTCTAGGTCTAGTTTGGATCTCTAATAGGTTAATTTCACAAAAAAAAAAGCTTTTACAAATTAAGGATTAATATTAATGGTATTATTTTACCATGTATAAAATTGTTACAACCCTTATAAAAATTCTTATAACTCAAAAAAATCAAAAACTAATCTTCCCTCATACACAAACTTATCAAAAATAGTCTTCTATAGGTGTATATAAAAACAATCCTATGTACCTAAAACTATGGAGTTCTCTTTGATATAAAATCATTTGGATTAGGTTTTAAATGTCCTTTCCCAAACTCTCATGAATCTTCAATTCATTTGGCAAAGTATTTTAGGATTTAAAGGCCTTTTAGTAATTAAACCTTGACTACATGTTTAGATAAAAATGTTGCAAGCTGAGAGATATTTAGTGATTGTTTATAAATATCATTGGAGTTTTTGAAAATATAAGTCATCTATATTTCTCTCAGATAACTCCTATCCCATCTCTAATAGTCAAAACCAATCCATACATCAACCTTCATGTGTAATTAGGCCTCTGAAATTGGCTGTAAATGTAAAAACACAAAATTATGAGGGTTTTAAGGGTTTTAATGAGTTTTTAAACTTGAATCCAATATAAAATAACTTAAATTAAATTTAAAATATAAAATACACTTGAAAACATATGAAAAATCTCTAAAATCTTTATAATTTACAATAAAAAGGCTTTTGCATAGTCCTTATCAATCTGAAAACTAACCTTGTATGGGTCTTTTGAATTAGGAATGATAGTTATCACTTTTTTGGAGTTAAATATAAGATTATAAATTAACCAAACTTTTTTAGATTCTCTCTCACTCATCTGGTTTCATTTTAGTAAACTGACCTCATATGTAGGTCTTTATGGTTACATTAACTATTTAAGACAAAAGTGATATTTATCACCTCTATAAGGTTTAATGTACTTATACTAAATTTCATACCTACCTAATAACCTAATATAAATTTTTATACCCAATGGAACCTTAAAAAAGTTGCATTTGGTCATGGACATACACTAAGAACATTTGAAAATACAAATTTGACATTTTGGAGAGATACTTTTCAAACACTAAAAATGACTATAAACACACTTCTAATGCCTAAAAAAGGACTTAATGATACTTAATGTACCTCTAATACTATGGATAAGACCTCATTTACTTGTTTCCAAGATGCATCTGCATCAACCATCCACATGGATCTAACTTTATGACAACCTCTAAAATAATTCAAATTAACAACATTAAAAGCTTAACTAACAAAAGAAGCCAACAACTATGTTACTATGCTTTCAATTATGATCTTAATATAATGAAGATGTCTCACCCAATTTATATCTATTCTAAATCTCTAACTATGTCGGTGATCACATAGAAGGTGACTTGCATAGTCCCATATTATAGAATCGAGGGGCTATCTGAGATATTTTAATGTATAATCCATTGTAAATATTTTCTCTATAATACTAGAGATTCTTGTGCAGGATGCGATATATAAGGAAAGATTTTGTCTCACAAATCGTATATCTTAAGATCTATTTTTACTTTAAATCAAATCTTTTTAGGTTATGTACATATGGAGTATAAGGTTATTTTGGTATCATTTATGGCTTATTCTTAAAAAAATTCAAAGTTATGACAATACAAAGATCACCTTAATGTGATTCTATCCATATTTCCATTTTATTGATGGTCATGTGATCATCATAGTCTTATTATTCCTAATTATATTAGGTTAATTTTCTTCATATATATTAATGTTAAATAACTTAAAACTACCCACACAAACTCAGGTGATCTACTTTTATTTCTACATCTTCAATCCTTTCAATAGGCTCAACACAACCATAATATTCAAAATTGAACGTGATAAGACTGTAGCTTAACTTAGTGGCCTTGAAATGGCTTCCCAAGTGGATATTGAAATCATATTTATAGTGATCCCCAAGAAAAATATTGAATTATGGACTTCATAGATTATGAGCTTGATCTCCATCCTTGTGTCCACACCTAATGCCTTCTAAGTATTTATATACTACACCATTGATTATGATATTTTATACCCTTTATTTGCACATTCTAGTAGATTATACAGTAAATTTGTGATATTTTGGTAAATATATTCATTATTAAAAGTAATTACGAGTTTTAAGAGGTCTGTTAGAGTTTTGAATACCCATTCATATCACATTATTCAAATTATTTTCTCATACATCAAGGCCTTTATAGTAATAGGATGTCCTTCACTAATATCTTTATTTTGGATTAATGAAAAAAATGGGCTACTTCATTTATCAAGACATTATCTCTCACATGATCAGAATATTTGTCCTCATACACCTTCTAGATGGGAATTTATATAGGCATATCTAAAGGTGAGATACATTTTTACATGTATTAGTTTTATATGATACCATATAATAAATATTTGTATTTTGGGTGAGTGATTACCTTATTCACATTGGACACTATATTATCCTTATTATGATTTTATAGCATAGGATAATCCTTCATATTATGCTATATCTTGTGACTCTACAATAAGTCTAATAAGTTACCAATTAAGGATTGCATGGGATGTTTCAACTCTTTTAGAGTCATACAATTTTTTGATTACAATTCATTGTTCAAATCACCTAAAATTATCAAATGTGGATTAGTGGTCAAACATTACAATTCATTGTTGATAATGGAAGTCAAAAAACCTCATTTATCATAAAATAGTTTTACAATATAATAATAAAAGACATAAAGGATTACAAAATAATAACATAATATAATGTCAAGTGAATTACATATAGGCACATGTACAATGACAATAATACATAGATTCACATATAGGCATACAAAAAATGCGTACATTACCATATAGGCATACAAAAAAATACATCATGTAAGATGTGAGATAATAATCAAATAGCCTCCCTCTCTTTACTTTCATCAAATAATACCCTCCCTGGGATGTCATGCTAGTAAATGAATATCCCTCTAGTGCCTTGGATTTCTCCAAAGTCCAACTATAGGTCCTACGCTCATAGCTCACTTATCTATGAACCTGTTTAAAAAAAGTATTATTATAAAATTAACATAAAATATGTATGCAACCAAGTTAATAAATTAATTTTAAAATAGAATAAAAAACATTTAAACATGTACTTACTAAAATCTCATGGTCCTACTCAATCTAATTTTGACACTTGATTGGGTCAATGGTAGGTTGAACTATATGAATAGGCATCTAAAACAAAGATGAAATATGAGATGTTTCCCTACTAACCATCTAAATTGGACTATCATATGTCATGGGACAATGTTGCATACACAATACATTCACATAAGTTATATTTATCAAGCAAGTATGTAGTAAAATTGTTTTTAAAAAAATAATTTAAAATTTAAAATTACAAGTTAATGTGTACCTTTGTGAGGGTTTGTGTAGATGACATTGTTGAAACAATGTCTATGTCTGTCTCCACTTGCATCAATGGAGTGTCTACTTGAGACATGAACTAAACAAACAAGGTCTCACTTAGTTTTATATAATTTATCAAATATATATGGGAATTTTTTATCCTAAATATTAAACCAAGAGTGTAAGATGTACTCAAAATTTTACCTATGTATAAGTAAAATTTGTCATGCTAACATAAGAAAATGTAATAGTGGATGGGCTAGTAGTTGTTCTTGTATATTTAAATAATGGCCATGTAATATCTAATCCTAAAAATCTAGAATGTGGTGATGAAGGCACCATCTCCTCATGGAACATAAAACATTACACACACACACACACACACATGTATGTATCTCCTCCTAGAACATAAAACATTACACACACACATATACATATATATATATATACATATATATATATACATATATATATATATACATATATATATACATATATATATACATATATATATATATACATATATACATATATATATATATACATAAATACATACATACATATATATATATATATAGATGTGTGTGTGTGTGTATAAATATATATGTATATATATGTGTGTGTGTGTATATAAATATATATCTATATGTATATATATACATACATATATATATACATACATACATATATATATATACATACATATATATATATATATATATATATATACATATATATGTATATACATACATATATGTATACATATATATGTATATACATACATACATACATATATATATATATATATATATATATATATACATATATATGTATAAACATACATATATATTCATATATATGTATAAACATACATATATATTCATATATATATATATACATACATACATATACATATATATATATATATATGTATGTATATATACATATATATACATACATACATACATACATATATATATATATATATATATATATATATATATATATATATATATATATATACACATATACATACACACACACACACACATATATATATATCATTTTCTATTAAAACTAATTGTTAGATTTTAAATTTACAAATATAACTTAAATTTGACATGACATTTATATAAAATATACCTACATCCATGTAGTGGTTGATGACTACACACCAAATGTGTGTGCGAAAATCTCTTCACTCAGGAGTATATCATCCAACCCTTATGAACCACTAGTGCCATCATCATCAAAAGGTCCAGTACATATATCTCTATTATAAGGTCTACAAGGATGGGCTCTTGTATGGACACTATGTGGCATATCTCTAGCATCAGTTGCTAAAAGCCTACTCATATGCTAAATGAGTATATCAATAAGTGCACTAAACACATATAGATTATCAATCTCCATGACCTCCTTAAATGCATGGGGGATCTCAGGATGAAGTGGTTTTTGGGTAGGGATCCTTATAGGTTGATTAGGTACATAATGTGCACCTGGTCGATCTTGCATAGAGCCTTTCCCTTGGCCCTAAAAATTACTATAATCAAAATAATTTAGAATCTCATTGAGGATAAAATCATAGTAGATATTCCTCAAAAAATATAATGGGACTTCATGGTTGTTACATGATGGATAATCAAACACCATCCACCATTGGCCCAAAAAATTGGTTTTGATCAATTTATGTTGGTACTTATGGATTGGAAAAAATTTAGTAGTTAATGTAAATTGTGCATTTGTAGCTAGGTCAATGAATAATGATTAAATGTTATCTTTTAATATTTACTTATTTTTGACCTCAAGTGTTGATAATTTGTCAGCATAATAAGCCCTACAACTATTTTGATAATATGCCCATTTGTCAATTTGACTTGCTATCAAGTCAACCTGACCCAATAATGACTCTAGGTTATTGGATATATATGTGAGGTGGGTGTTGGTGGATGTATGATCCCTCATTCTTATAATTCTTATTCAATTTCAACTTTATTTTCTACAATGTGTGAAGCTAGATCCTCCTAGCTGCTTAAGGGATCTTGTGTTATTGTAATAGGGTTAGATGGAGGAATATGAAGGTTAGGTGGAGTGTTAGCAAGAATATTAGGAGGGTTAGGTGGATGGTTATCCATATAAATATTAAGGATAGGTGAAGGGTTATGAGGATGGTTATGGCCTCTTACTCTAGATTGGTTTATTTAAAACAAATAAATTACAAATTAAACAATGTAAAAAATAAAAAATACTAAAATACAAGGTTAATTGGTGTAGTTTTTTATCACTTACCTCATCTATGTGGTGACATCATGAATTTTGGGACATTTTGAGATATTCAATGAACTTATGGTGAGTATTGAGGCCTACTTGAGGAGAACATGATCCTAGAATGACCTAACACAAATGATAATTCATGAATTAGAGGTCACAAGGTTTTAACAAAACACAGTATAATGCGTATGCATTATGGTAACACATATGAGTTACCATAATGTGTATGCATTAGAATAATGCATACATTTTAATATATAATTCTTACATGTTACTATAATGTGTACACATTAAATAGTAACACATATGTGTTATGTCTAAGTAATCACTAAGCTATGTTTCAAATAATGTGTACATGTTATTCACCCAATATGTACATTTTGTGTGAATAACATACACATGTTATGGGGTATTTACATGAAATTATCCCCCAAATCCATGCACATTCCCTATGAGTTTATGTCATTTTTTTGGGGTGATGTTGTGTTGTCCATAAAGTTGACTTTGTTACCATCTATAACATGGCTTTAGTATTCAAATTAATGTCGTATTTACTAAAGTCACATATTAAGTTAGAGGCAATGCTATATTACTTTATTTGGGTATAAGAAGTGTCACTTAGAATAGAATTACATCATTTTGTTAATCATTTGGAAGAGGCATGAAGATTGCATTGAATTTAGAATGAGGGTATGCATATTGTGTTGAATTTATAAAGAGGACATAAATATTTCATTAAATTGAGAAAGAGAGCTTGCATATTATGTTGAATTTATAAAACTAAAGCATGTTAATTATGTTGAGTTGAGGGCCTACATATTGTGTTGAATTTATAAATAAGGCATTCATATTATGTTGAATTAAAAAATAAGGAATGAATTTTATGTTTAATTGAGAAATAGGGCATACATATTATGTTTAATTCAGAAACTAAGGCAACACTAAAAATTAACATTTAATAGTAAAATAATGCACTTGTGACCATACTCTTATACACAATTATCTCATGTTCAATTCCATGGTTCTAAACCACTATTCCTCTTCTTACCCTTAAGCAAATCTAATACATGGTGTTCATATTCCTCATTCTAACCAAATTGAATTCACTATCAAAATGATCCATATTTATAGGTTATCTATCTTTTATCCTCATACCAAGCCACTCCTTTAGGACAATCCTACTCATAAGTAATGTCTGAAGCCATAATTTTCATTATCCTACCAAATAATGACTAGTTGATCAAATTTAAAGTCACCATAACAGGTCATCCTACATGTTTCACAAGTCTCATTTGTTATAAAGTTCCTAAAATACCACTATAAAAACATATTTTCCATTCATTTATTAACTAAATGGAAAAAGACTCCCATGATTAAAAATCACTAAAATATATAACTACACATTGAGAATAAATCACCTATTCTTCCTAATTATGTTTTAATGCAAGCCAAGTAACCCTGAGCTAAGTCTAAATACACATTTAAGGTCATGATCCATTATCAAAGCTCTTAATCACACCAATATTGCACCAACACATAACATTACACTATTATTTCACATACACCACCATAGCAAGGGATAATTACATGGAGTTTGACCCTTCTTCAAAGTATTGGTATGTAGGCAATACTCAATATAGGGGGTGTTGAGGTCAAGCATAACTTCAGCCACTAAACCCTTTTTCATTATTTTGTTTACTCATTATATATTAAGCTAGATTTTTCAAGTGAATAATAAGGTACCCAATAGTTTTCACAACAAATCAAAATCTTTCACACAGTCACACAATACCTATAGGTAGTGGTGCTCCAGTCATAATTCACATAGAGGGAAAAAACCCTACTAGACATTGACACTCCTTATAGACACTAGTGCAGGCCAACCTTGTCCAAATAGCATGACCTTGTTTTAAGAGGATGTGAATCTCCATTATTGATTCATAGTGACCTCACACATATCCAAGTCGATTATACAATCATTGTCATAATCTATCAGACCTGAGTTTCAACTAAGTTGTTTGTCTTAATTCTTTCCTCCTTTTACATTTTTCTATAAATAGTAAGTTCAAAATTAGTTTTGTGTTATATTTTGCATATCTTATAGATTCTAATTCTATTCAATAGTTTTTCATAATTGGATTAACACCATTTAGTTTTCCAATTTTGATAAATCATATTAGTGACCCTGATTATTATTGAATATTTCAAAACCCTAGTTTCCATTATAGGATTTCCTTCTATCCTTTAGCATTTCTACTAGGGTTTTAGATTTCATATTTTTTAATTTCCATACTAATCATGATCATAATGACTAAATATATTTATTATTTCTTGGTTCAAAGCATATTAATCTAATTTACATGTTTTTTGCCTATAATATGTAAAATATTTCACTTGCATTTAAGTCCATGGATGCATAACTTAAACAAAAGTGAAAAGTCTATTTTGTTGGGGATCAACCAACAATGTTAATTACAATATGAAAGTAATTAAATGCAGAATTAACCAGAAAGATAAGTAACTAGAATCAGAAAATAGCAAACAATAAGAGATACAAGAAACCACCCTGAAAACTTGTATTAAACTCTTTACAAAAGGAATACAATTGAAGAAACTTTTTTTCTTCCGCACCTCTCTCAGATGTACAGATCTCTCTCTAGATCTCTTTCCCTCAAGAGCTCTCTCTCTCAATTATAATCAACTCCAACAACCTGGAATGATTCACATATACAATTCTATACTATACAACACTACTCTTACAATACAATAAGCTAAGAAGATCTATCCTAATATATAATAATTAGGAAACATGAGCATGCATTTACAACCAATAGTTATGCCTCTTAAACAAGGGCTCTAAAATAGTCTTACTAATAATAGAGATGCAAACTTAAGACTATGACTTAATCCCATTATGCAAACACTCAGTTCTGTCCACAAAAATAGCTTTCTGGACGCACAGGTAACCAACATCGGTTCCTGCCTGTTTGCCTGTGACCGACGTCAGCCGATCCCTACCAACGCCGACATCTCTTGAACTGCTCCTGACTGATGTCAATCACTCCTGACCGATGCTGGTGACTGTGTAAACCTGCAACTTTGCAATGCGCTCCTTTGGTGAAGCTTTTAGCTCCACACCTTAACATATTTCAATTAAGAAATTAATACTGAACAATTCTATGATGCTTATTATTACATGGATCAATTTGAGTTTCTACTTATTACTACTAGATTTTTGAGGGATTAGATAGTTCTTTTTAGTCCTCCTACTCCTAGACCTACCAACCATATTAGCTCATATATGCATCTATTATTCACATTAGGCTTATAATATATGTTATGATCTAAGTTGTTGCCACTACATGAGATTGGGTGCCTCATCAGGCATGATACGAGGAATGAATTAAAGCAATTCCTTTACATCCCCAACCCAATCCAATGAGAAAAATTAATAAATCTAAAGGGTATGGCATTTTTTATTAGTTAAGGAATACACTAGCTAATATTTCTATGTTAGGATTACTATATGAAGTTACTATTTTCAAGGATAATTTATATCAAGCATTGAATCATACATAGATTCCTCGTGACATAGAGCCTTCTTATTTTTCATGTGTTGTAAATAATTTTAAGGTTATTGAGGATGTTATATCAATTATAAATTATGATTTCCTATGCATTCTAACATTGATCAGAATATTCATGTTTTTATACAAGTTCAAATCAAGCGTACAACAATAAATAGGTTTTCAATTGATAATAGTTTAATGTTGAATATTTTCAACCTTACATTATTAAATAAAATGGGTATTAACATGGCTTATCTAAAAATGACATATAAAAATATCCAAAGATTTGATGATGTACCTTGCCAAGCTTTGGTTTCTATCACTTTAAATATCAAGGTAAGACCCAAAATATTATCTACTTAGTTTCAAGTAATGCCTAAACATTTATCCTATAATTTATTATTGAGTAGGCCTTGGATACATGAAATGTAAGTTGTGCATTTTACTGTACATCTATGTCAGATTTATACATGATGGATACTTACATACATGCCCTATTTATAATCAACCATTCAAATTGTAATATTACACAATCTACTATTGTGAATCAATCATAGTTGAAATCACCTCAATATATTATAGTGGCACCACTAGAGATCATACCTATAAAGCAAATTCATATATATGAGGTTGGTTAATGTAGTAAAAATGATAATAAAAAAATTTGCAATCTATATATTTTTTAGAGTGAAAATCTTCACGTAAAAAGGTAAGACAACATGATGAAGAACATGAATTACCTTTATTAGTAAATTTAAAAGATCCAAATTTCATATCTATAAAAGACATTGATGATGATTCTTATGTTAGTTTCAATGCTGATACAAATGAATATTGATGATTATTTATGTGGTTTAAATTCTACACCAATTGGCCCAAGTGAATATAAAGATGATTCAAATGTAATCATTCCAGTGAACACATATAAAGGAAAAATAATGATTTTAAATGTTGATAAAGGAAATAATATTTATTACAACATAGATACTACATAGAATACTATTCTATCAGGTGTACCATGGACTAAAATATTTTTCAAATTTAACATTCATATAGAACAAAGGGCATAATACATATATCAATGCATTACAAGTATGAATAGGTCACAATTTATAGATTTAGTAAATAATGTGGAGATCATGGATATAGAACCAATTATTATAATCCAAGCTAATAGTGTATAAGATAGACCACATGTTATGTTACAAATGTCACTAGATGGATAATTGATTATTTTGCCAATAGTAAGGCATATATCTACTAGAAAATTATTAAATCAAGAAAGAAAACTCTTTTGTTATTTTCAAATAATAACAAGGCATGCTACTCATAATTTTTCAACATTACAACATAAAGTTTTAAAATATAAGGATAAAGTCACTATTAAAATTATATAGCCCATACTAAAACCTACTAAGGTTTAGCATTAGGGTCAAATGCACAAAAAATACAAACATGCAATAAGGAATCCTTTAACCATTCAGGTTCTTATTGAGAATGAGTATAGACAGAAGCAAATCATTTAGGACACATATCCAAATTTATGTACACTTAAATTTATTCAACATATATGTCATGATCAAGATGAATTATAAAAAGCTATATATCAATAAGATTTAATAGGCCATATTACAATACCAGTTGCATTTGGTCCCAAAGTTATGGACACACTACTTTTTGTTATGCAAATAAGAAATCAGATAAGTGCCAAATTTGGTCAATAATGGTTGTAAGAAATGGAATATATAGTTGACAAGTTATAATAATGTTTTAAATTCAAATTTGAGGATAGCAAAAAATTTATTCATCGTGATGGTATTGATGACAATCGCATATTTAGAAATAATAAGCAAGGCTAAAAGTTGATATATCTAAAAATCAAACATGAGGCTTCCTACATAATAGAGAAACATACTATATGCATGCACATGATTCAGAACAATGTAAGAGATTAGGCTAAATTTATAGAGCACGAGTTGTATGATGATCATAATGATGGTAATCTATGGGAATTTGACAAGATTCAATATCCAAGAGTTGATAATCTTCCATTGTATCCATTGTTTGATTATCCACATCCCTTGGATGTGTTATTTGATTTTTAGATTATCATGTTATTTAATATACTCAAAATACAAAAAATAGAATATTTTTAAAATTTGTAAAATCCCAAAATTATGCATGATATGTGTAGTTTATGTGCATCAATTAATTTGTGCTTCAGTACATGTAATGCTTCTCTATAGCTAGTTTTATATTAAATACGATTCACAAGTGTAATTGAGTTAGTTTTAAAACATATAGGATATCAATTCCATATGTCATTGTCAATGGTGATACTATCTTAGACCCAAAAACTTTACATAGACAAAACCACTATATTCTAGATAGTAATGCACCGTGCTCTTGTTAAATTCCAACAGACTTGTCTTATTGAACATAGGCTTTGGTTTTTCACATTCAAACCAATTATAGGCCTTCTAAAACATGTTTGCATCTTAAAAATTTCATTGGAGGCATCCTTTTAACACGTGTTTTATCTTCATATGACTATCCTTAGAAACACAACTAGACTACAAAGGGTAGAGTTCTTAACAATGAGATTCTACGTACCTACATAAATAATAGTGTTTTCGAGTAGGTTTTTAGCTTTAACATCATCGAAAATGAAGGAGATGACATCAATATAACTTATTTTTGCCAAGAGGCAAATCTATTTTTTAGTCAAATTCAAATTGGAAAAATATACTCAATTTCAAATGGAACTTTAAAATATGCAAACAAAAAATAAAACTAATTAAAAAGTCCATGGGAGATTATCTTCAACATGACATCCTCTATTAAACATAATTTTGATGAAAATCCCATTATACCAATTTGACTTTAAAATAATTAAGGATATCAAATAGGCAACTACAAACACAAAGATCGACACTATTGGAATTAATATATCTATTACTATTGCCTTCAATTTCACAAGGCTAGATAGAACTTTAAATATGAAAGAACATTGATACTACAAGACAAATCTAAGTATAATATTAAAGTGGTGCTTTGGGGAAGTTTTTATAATGAAGAAGGTAGAATTTTAACATATTTGTGTGATTCCAAGACACTAAAGGCACCAATTATTTCCAACAAAAAAGGTAGACTTCAGACATATAATGGAAAAATAATAGGGACTACCTAAAATACACAATTATTCATCAATTTGGATATACATAGGGCACATGTAATAAGTATATGGTATGAGGAAAATGGTGCAACCCTATCAACATCATCATTAAGTACAAGTATTATTGATCATAGAACAATTTTAGACATCCATAAATCATGGGTTCTTGGGAAATCAATTTCATCTATATTGGATATAACAGACATACATATTAAAATGACAAATTTTTGTTATCCTCCTTCATTGATCTAATTAACAATAGACAATGTAAAAAGAAATTTATTTAGAAAAGTGATGCATCATGGCACTACCAAAAATGTAATATTGATGTAAAAGATTGTGGATATAAGTATGATTTGAATTTTATATTAGAATGCATCACAATAATAATATGGACCAAAACATTTGATGATGTTGTTGTTGAAATCATGGATATCACAACAAAAGATATATAAAAAATATTGGCTTCTCTTGATGAGGTTTTGGAAATTGTCAAAAAATTACTCTTTTTCAAGTATCATTCCAAACTAGCAACAAAATTGGAGATGTACAACGACAAATAATATATGCATTGTACATTGTTAAATGCAACTAAATATGAAGCTACACCACAAGATGCATATTTATTTGATACATTTGATGTAAAATATTACATATATATACTTAATAAAATCCAAGGAGTTTCAAGTAGCATGTATCTACATATAAGCAATTTTTTAAAGAAAAAAAAACCTATTTTTTCTATACTACATTCTCATAAACTATTTTCAAAATCACATGTCCAAATTTTCTTATAGTCTTATAATTATATCCATACTAATATTCACCTGTAACCATGACTTTCAAATAATTACATTTTTACATATTATATTTTTTTTATATGCAACAAAATAGATTATACTTACAATTTGTAATAATTTAGCATTTGTGAATTTGGCTCTTAAGCTCATCAAGTGCTTATACTTTTTTTCATCGCTCTCAATTACTTGTTTCTCTACATAATATATAACTTTCATATACCAAATTTTTAACTTTTAACATCATTTTCAATAAATTAATAGTTACTTTTTCCTTCATTATCATTAAAGGCATTCGTGCAAAATGATAAAACAAACAAAAGAGATCATTTGAGTTATAAAATACACAAGGATCAAAGAAATTCACATTGTTGACTTAATTACAATGCACAAAAAACATCTATCGACCTTAAAATCTATAGTCTCTCTATTTAACAACCTCACAATAAATTCCATGAAGGTATAGATCATCTTTCTTCAATATAGGCATGTTTCATATGTAAGGAGCTTTATCCAAGGATACAAACAAGGAATTTATAGGGTAAACATACTTGTTATCAATGCATTACAAAAAATAACAATAATCGTATCTCTACTTAAAATAACATGGACCTAGGTATATAACCGAAAATTTTATTTAGTCTCACCCAAGTTGAGGAGATTCTCATAGCATGTGTTAATCCAATATTTCAAGTAACCCATGCACGGGGTGGACAATACAAATATAGTGGCCACATTATTAGCTTTCCTAAGGGTATATCTTTTATTATTAAGTGCCTGCCACATCAAGATGAAGATATTGAAATCTTGGTGATAAGAAGAGTTGGCTCAAAAAATAAACCATATGATTGTTTTATAAGTAGGACACGTGTCATGCAAATGCTAGAATACAAGATGGAAAAGGACCTAAATTATAGAGATGTTTAACTTGACCATCAAGCAATTATTGCACTTCCATTGAGTCTACTTATATATAATCTAGCCTTCACTATATTACTATAGACATGGGAGACACACAAATAAGTAATATAGACTTTAATGTAGACATAAGTACACCGACAAATCTACATGTTTATCAAACGTCATCATTTGTTTCATCTCTTCCAAATGCATAAAGAGAGGTAAACCAAATAAGATATTATGTAAACAATACCAATAGTATTCTTACATGTGTACTAATTGGCCAAATGTCAGTAGATCTCCTATCAATGAATAAAACACATAGGGATTGTTTTCCATGGCATTTCCTTCTTTTTTCCCAACATGAATTACCATGTATCAACAACCCCATATTATGAAAGTTTAATTGCATGAATATGCTATGCACTTAATCTGATACTAGGATAATCAATTTAGGAGACATTGACACTTTCGTTACTTATTATTAAACTTAATGATGTGCCATCAAAGCTAGGGAACATCAACAACATTAGTAAAAAATTGAGGATAATTTTCCAATCGCAATTTTAGACCTATGAAAATATCTGACATAATTACCTAATGTTACTATTATAGATCAACTAATGTGTTTTGGATCATCACTTAGAAGTACACATTCATTTTGGTCCAAGTGTATAAATAACTAATAGATATGATCACATAATTGGGATCCTTAACACTATTCTTTACCTTGAGCCCAGTGGACACTAAGTGGCCAGATCTACAGAGTCATGCCAAGCATCCCTCCAACTCTCTTAGGAAATGGTAGTCATTTGAGAAACCAAAACCTTATTTAAAATCTGCATCTTCCATATTCATACATGGATAAATGATTTAGATATTCCATGAAGAAATCCTAGATAATCATTGATCCAAAAATTAGAAGTTTTGATTAATAGATATTTCAAAAACACAAAAATAACATAGTAACAATCAATTATCTGAGAAGAGATGTTTTATTACTCAAGATCACAATACAACTATATGTTTATGTTTGGGAAGAGATGTCTAATGTCCATTTCAGGTTAAATCTTCATTTATAAATATTTTTAAAGAATGAGGAGGATGTGGAAGGTAGCCAATATTGAGGGATATTAAGTGGTTCAACTTCCACAATTTAAAACAATACAAAATTCAAGGAATTACTATTTTTAGAAACTTATTATTTTTAGACTGCACTACTAAAATTGAAATTTGTGGCACTTATATTGGATTTTTAGGGGCCAAAAGACACTAATAAAATCTCCATTCCATCTCAACATGTTATCCTCATTCTTAGATTTCCAACGGTTTAAACGGGGAGTCAATTGGTGCTATGATGCAAAAGTTATGGATCCTAGAAGTTCTATCATCAATTGGGGTAGAATCGTCACCCAAATTGTCACCTAAATTATTACCTAGATCATTCCTCCCTCCTTGAGAAGTAATGGTCCCCATTTCATCAATATTCCTCATCAGATGTGGTAGTTGTGTCTTAATTTGATTCTCTATGAGCCACTCACCTTGGTGGCTAAGCTAGCCCCTTTTGACCACCTTAAAAAGTGAAATAGAGCATCCTCTTGTTGTCTTCATCCAGGTGTCCACAATTTGATCCTCTTCCACTAGATAAAAACTCTATGGATCAAGCTCGTCAATGTCTAGTTGTTTTGATATGATTGAAGTGTCCCACAGAGGTGGATGATATGGTTTGAGGAGATCCACATTAAATATTTGATACAAACCAAGGTAGGCTAGTAGGCTTAACTCAAAATCATTTTCTCCAAATTTTTTGGTGATGGTGTAAGGACCATATCATAGAGGCCAAATTTTTCTATGTGGGCCTGCAAGTCATTCTTTTTGAATCTGCAACCAAACCTTGTCACACACAACAAAATGGTGTGCAATCTTATGTTTGTCATGGCATTGTTTATACTTCTAATTCATCTTCTCCAAGATGTCATAAATTTACTACTAGATGTGTTGCATTTGTTTAATGAACTTTATTAATTTTGCTACCTCAGATCTCCCAAGAGGTGTGTATTCCATGGTGGAGAATGGAACAACTATATCAATTGGTGCCATGGGTTGGAACCCAAAGCATACTTATAATAGACTAGGCTTGGTCGAGCTGTGTAGGGCCTAATTGTATCCATGTTGTATGAAAAGAAGCCCCTCATCCCATGTGCATGGATGTTTGGAGTGATACATCTGAATCATGTGAGTAATCAAGTGGTTCACCACTTCTGTCTGGCCATCAGTCTATGGATGGAAGCCTATGGACTTCATTAGCTTGGTATCCATCATCTTCCATAGAGTGGACTAGAAGATGCTCAAGAACCTGCTATCTCAATTTGAGACAATGGAATCGGGGAGACCAAAATGGAGCCATACATGATGAAAATATAGTTGAGAAATTTCTTTATTAGATATATTTTTCTTATAAGCAATCATGATATCCATTTTTGAAAAATGATCAACTACAAAAAAAATGCAGTCCTTGTCATGTTTTGAAGTGGGAAAACCTGAGAGAAAATCCATTGAGATATATTCCCAAGGCCTGGTTGGTTCTAGCAATGGCATGTAAAATCCTTGATTCTTATTTGTTGGCTTGTCTATCACACATGGGGTGCAATATTTGAGGTACCTTTCCACATCTTTTCACATATGGGGCTAGTAGAAGTATTTTTGAAGAACTGCTAATGTCTTTTCTACACCAAAGTGTCTAGCTGTCCTACTAAAATGTGCTTCCCATATCATCTTCTATTAATCTACAACTAGAACATAGATATGACCCATATGATAGAGGACATTATATTTCAAATATAAATTAGAAACATTTTTACCTTCTTGAATCGCTTGATATGTATTATTAAAGGCAAGATTTACTTCATACAGAGCACCCCAAGTGGCAGTCTCATGTCTTTATATGTCAAGAACTATTGTGAGTGCAGTAATTGGTGGGTGGCTCAGACAATCTATGGCTGTATTTGAGCTCCCATTTTTGTGTTTGATTATTAGATGGAATTATTGTAGATATATGGCCCACTTTTGGTGCCTCTCATTTCATAATTTACTCTATGTCTAGATGAATTCTAATGGTTTGTGGTCAGTATGGATGACCATCTCTTTCCCCAAGATGTAGTGTTTCCATTATTTTTAGGCTTACACAATGACATAGAGATCCTTGTCATATGTCAGGTATTTCCTGATTATATCAGTGAAAGTTTCACTGCGATATGAAATAAGATATCCATGTTGCATGATGATAGATCCCATGGCATATTTAGATGCATTTGTCATCAACTCAAAAGGTTGATGCAAATCTGGCAAGGAAAGAATAGGGGTTGAGCAATGTCTATTATTCAAGTTCTCAAATTCCCTTTGTTTTATTTTTCCCCACTGAAATGTAGCTTTAACTCCTCCTTTAGCCACTTGGGTTAGTGGCCAAGCAACATGTGAGAATCCAAGAAGAAACCTATGATTGAAATTTGCAAGACCCAAGAAGATATGAAGTTTTATGAGGGTCCTTAGTGTAAGCCATTCTCGAATAACCTGAATCTTCTCTAGATTGACATGGAGCCCTTACTCATTCACAACATACCCTAGGTACTAAATTGTTTTCATCTTGAATTTGCATTTATCAAGATTTACATATAACTTGTGCTCCCAAAGAGTTTGAAGCACCTTAAAAACATGTTATAGATGTTCCTCCCATGTTCTATTGTAGATGAGTATGTCATCTAGGTAAACAACCATGAATGAGTTGGTGAAGGGTCACAAGAGTCATCCATCATCTTCATGAAGGTTGTAAGTGTGTTAGTTAAGCCAAAAGGCATAACCAACCATTTAAAGAGACCCTCCTTAGATTTGAATATAGTCTTCCAAACATCAATGGGATCGATGGGAATTTGGTGATAGCTAGATTTCAAATCAATTTTGGTAAAGAAATTTACACCACAGAGTTGGTCCAGCTGGTCATCAATCCTAGGGAGGGGGTAGTGATTCTTCACAGTGATTTTATTCAGGGCTTGATACTCAATGCAAAGCCTCCATGTTTCATCTTTATTTGGTGCTAGGACAATTAGGTAGCCATTAAAGAGCTTGGCCTGATGTGACCCTTTTGGATCAATTCCTGAATCTATCTTTTTATCTCATCATTCTCCAAAACTAATCTATGATACACAAGATTGTTAGGTAAAGGTGATCCTAAGATTAAATTGATAGAATTTTTTACCTAGAAATGTAGTGGAACTCCCATGGGTGACTTGAATAAGTCATCATATTCTCTTATGATTTGTCCCATCTACTTCTATTGTTTTGTCGATTGTGTATTTAGGACTGCAACATCAACCTTCTTGGATTTCTATGATTTGACCACCATGAGAGTGAATTAATTTATCTTCACCAATATCTTACATTGCTTGGCACTAATCAGGGAGACAAATGTGGGAGGTGGTACCTCTAGTACCCTATAGCACCACATTCTAAGATTGAGGCTGATTCTTCAGGTTCATGATTCATATATGCCATATTGATCATACATGAATGACTGACTAAAGAGTATATCACAAACATCTAGATTGACCACATCACACAAGACTTCATCTTGAAAAAGTTTTATTGCATATGAAAGAAGACACTGATGGGTGACACGAAGGTCTCGCCCTAGGCTTAACCATCTAATAATGTATGGCTTTGGGTGAGGCTTCATGGATAGATTTAGAATTTTCACAACTTTAGTAGAGATTAAATTCTTTTGACTCCCACTATCAAGAATGAAATGCAGAGGCTTACCTTTTACCCATAATTTGGAGTGAAATAATCTTTCCTTGTCATCTAGCCTTTCCTCATGGGTCTGTGATGAAGCAATGATCATATCAGGCTCAACATCTACAATCTCATCTTCATCCTTTTTGATTTTAGGTTATGTATGAGATAGAGCAGTAGATGTTAAGTATTATGACTCAGAAAGTAGTGACTTGATGGCTTGACATTCTTCTTTGGAGTGAGTTTCAATTTTATGGTAATCACACCATTTTCCAGTCTTCCCCTTCTGGGGTTTCTTATCTTGAAACTCTTTTTACTTCTAATTTTGGCCTCGTGTTTGACCTTCCTTGTCACTTTTTCATTTTGAAGGCTAACTCTTCATATTCTTTCTTCCATGCTTCTGCTCAATCTTCACTGTGGACTTGTATGCCTCACTGAGGGTTTCTAAATTGAAGAGTTCTATTTCCCCCCATATGTACCATTTTATTCCACCATGATATTTTATATTCTTACGTTTCTCACTTTCTTGGATGCCCAATCTTGTAGATAGAGAATAAAAAATGTCTATGTAATCTTGAACAGATTGGTCCTTACCTTGGCAAAGTTATTACCACTATATGTATAGATCATAATATGCTCCAACGGGATAGTATTCTTCCTTTACCACTTCCATGAAATCATCCCAGGTAGGTTCCACCTCAAGGCCAATTTCATCTGTATTGAATGTCTTTTTTACACTTCCCACCAATTTTTCACAAGTAATGATGCTTTCAAAAGAGCAAAAGTGATCTTTTCTCCATCTATGAATTTATTTATAGAGAAGTAGGAAGATAATTGATCCAACCAATTTTCTACTACATCAACATTGATTTTGCCTTTAAATTTATGGATATCAAAATTTGCCTAAACCTTGAAGGGTGTTGGGGCACTGAAAGGATGTTCCATGGATGAGGATCCAGGAAGTGCAGATGAGGAGCTAGAATTTCCCATTGAGAGTTATTAGAGAATTTGGGAAAATTATTATAGCAATCTATGCTTATTACCATTGGAGGGATTCATTCACCATTTCCTTCAAAGGATTGGATGTCTCTGTGTCATCTACCATTTGAAGTCATTTGGAGTGAATAGGTGGATAGTTTGGAAGCTCTGTTGTTTTCCACCCAAGCTTCTTGTAGCCTGACCTTGTCCTCAAGATCATACACTCTCAAGACAAACCACTCTAATACCACTAATCGAAAACTTAGAAGTTTTGATTGATAAATATTTCAAGAAAATGAAAATAACATAGTAACAATGAATTCTCTGAGAAGAGATATTTTATTACTCAAGATTGCAATACAACTATATGCTTATCTCTGGGAAGAGGTGTCTAATTTCCATTTTGGGTTACATATTCATTTATACACATTTTTAAAATATCAGGAGGATTTTAAAGGTCACAAATCTTGAGGGAGATTAAGTGGTTCAACATCCATGATTTAAAACAATGCAAAATTCAAGGAATTACTATTTTTAGAAAATTACTAATATTAGACTGCACTACTAAAATTGAAATTTGGGGCACTTCCATTTGGTTTTCTAGGGTCAAAAACCACTAAGTAGATATCTATATCATCTCACCACATTCTCCTCATTATTATCTTTTCAACAGTTTAAATGAGGAGTCAATTGGAGCTACGGTGCAAAAGTTATGGCTCATAGAAGTTTTGTCATCAATTAGGGTAGAACCGTTGCCCAAATTATCACCTGAATTGTTGCCCAGATCAATCATCTCCATAACAAGGATTATTGATACATGTATTATTATTTAAAATATATTTTATTTGTCTAATTGCATGAAAAAAACCTACATAATCATTATGTATTTATTTATATTTTAATAATCATGTATGAATGGCAAACATAAAGGATCTACACACATCCATGGATTTATATGGTTGGAAAATGCACCCAAAATGGATGATTTGAATTAGGAAGACCATTTTGAAGAGGATTATACAAGGATATTTTTTTATCACTATGTGATAGCATGGAATCCATGCACCAATGACAAACATCAAGATAGAATGCACCATTCTAATCTAGATGATTCATGTTTGCTAACCACCAATGAAATATTTATTTCTAATGCTCAAAAAAATAATGAGGAGCTTGTAAATCAAGTTCAATGGCATACCAAATGTAGTGAATCTACATGTTTATGGAAAAGGGGTACTACTTTGTAATGTAGATACAAAGCACCATGGCCATTGTAAGATATGTCAATCATGTTTATTGACTCTGAAGGATGTAAAACATACCTTCCAACACATAATGATGAAAAAGTGAACATCCTCAACTCAAGCATTCTTTCAATATGATATGCAAATTTTGATTACCAACTAGTTGTTTATTGTCATGTCATGCTCAAGTATATAGCAAATTATGCTTTTAAATTTGAAATGAATTTTGAAACCTACCATAATATGCTAACTCAAATATCAAATTTAGTAGTAACTTACCACCCAATGATGATTGCTTACAATAAGTTTCTCACATAAATTATTGTCGATGGTGACATAGGTGCACAAGAGACATGCCACATGCTACAAAAACTACCTTTAATGGTTTGTATCAAAACATTCGTTACCCTATCTATTGGAAATAAAATATTCAAGTGTGATTCTAGGAGCACATTTAACAATATAAAACTACCATCTTTCATTGATGCATATATAAATCATCCTTCTTTGAATCTAGATAGATTACCACTCATTGAGGATACCCAAACATGGTCTTTCAATAATAAAATACAAACTCATCAATGGAGAAAAAGAATAATCTATGTTATTATTTTCATATTCCCTCATTTCTCTATTATGCCTCCTATTGTTTCACCATCTTATGAATTTTTATTTTGGTCAGAGCTCATGTTGTGTAAACCATTCTACAACATTGCATTAGACATTGGTTTAACTACATAAGACATTATTGCACATTAAGAACAAATAAAGGGTTTGTATATTCCATGGCATATTAAGCATATATATAAATAAGGACAAAACAATGTTGACTCAAACATTGATGTTAGTGACACTCAAGAAAATGTGCATATGGAGGTGTAAATGTACAAGTGGGAATTATTATCATGAATGTACTCATCAAGTGATAATATCATAGTTAAAATCAACAATCTTGGGCTCTGTGCCTTCGACACTAGACACAATTGTCATCATTCTAAGGTATTACTTGGTTTACACAAAATGACACCACAATTTATGAATTCTCAATGCATAGTCACCCATAATATATATACATATTCCACAAGTGAACCACTACCAAATGAGCTATCTAGTATCCATTATCTAACCTTCAACATTGTCTTGAAACATATCTAAGAAAAAAGGATCCACCACATAAGATGATTATACAAGGAATAGAAGGTACAGGTAAATCCTACCTGATTTGCCTCATCAAACATAGTTTGAATGGACTTTCAAGGAGATCCAGTTCTCCCCTTCTCCTCACTCTAACTAGTATCAAAACATTTAACATAAATTCTTTAACTATACATTCAACCCTCTGCATTCCTATCCATGACATGAAATAACTTGATGGGCAATCCCTAATAATTTTAAAATAAGAAATGAAACACATTGAGTATGTGTTCATTGATGAACTGAGCTTCATAGGGCCAAAGATGCTCAGCCATATAGATATCTGACTATGTGAGACATTTCCTCAAGCGTAACAACAAATCTTTCATAGGCTGATTAGTTATACTTGTTGGTGATCTGGGACAAATTTTTCCCATAAATGACATACAAATGCATGTATTAAATTCATTTGACCATACCATTTGGTATGGATTCAACATAGTGGTTACACTACACACAAATTTCCATCAATAAAGATGCATATAAAATCAACTATTGTTTAGAAATTTATTGACCAACATCAAATATGCTCATGTTCAAAACATCATCTTTCATACAAGAAAATTCCAAGAAGATTTCAAAGTGTCAACATATTTGTGTTATAGGTACAATCACTAAGAGGGGGGATGAATCAATTATGCTAGATAATACAATTCAATTCCCAACTCTTAAATATTCAACACATATAATCATGATGCATACAAATTAACCATTATAATGAATAAGGAAGATATAGCAAGATCAAGCACATAACAAATGAGATATGTGGGAAACCCTCTTGGGGGATATAACCCACTGAACCCTGTAAGATGGGCTAAATTCCTATAAAGACAAGATTCAACATTTAGACCAGTGTTAATTGATCAAGGAACACCCATCCCTTAATTTAGTGAGACACTCATCCCATAAGGAGGAACCAACCAACTAAGCAACCAAACACTAACCTAGATACCTTGATTTGATCTCCACCTATGATCTAATGTCTTCTACACTTGACGATGGACTTCTCTTACTTACTCTTTTTCCTCTTTACACTCTCATAAACATGCACACACAAGCAATCCATCCAAAAAACCCTTTTGGATCACTCTTCACTTCTTAGCACATACACAATTAAAAAAACTACAAAAACTTAGTCATAACATCAAAAGCATGACTTGTAGGTCATGCACAATCCTCAACTTTATCTTCTCATCAATCCATCCACTAAGCACACTCACTCAATCAGCCTTTAGGGCTTACTCAATCAATATATCTCTTCTAGGCTCATTAGATCCAACGATCTATGTTTTCACCTTCATTGCCTTGATTATACAAACATGAATGATCCTATTCATTCTCTATTGGTCTTCAATAACTTGTACCTTCTCTTTGAAAGGTTCTCTCCACTTGGCTCTCCACCCTCTCAACTAACACAATTACTCTAATTAGACCTTTTAATTATACCAATCTCTTGCTTTAACCCATATTGGTTGTAAAATATGCTTTACATAGTTGAAACACACTTAAAATAGTTCCATACACTCAATACATTTGAGAACCACACTCTTCATAGGTCGATCATTACCTCATTATCCCCAAACCACCATTAGGTCTTGGTGAGACCTAAACAATTAGGCCTTCATATTCATATGTTACATGTGAGACTAATTGGACAACATTCATCCTTTACCAATGATTTTAACACATAAAACATATCTCCAATATCCCCTTGATCACTCTCATATGGGTCCATGCTAACTAGAATACCAAATCAACACTTGAACCTACCAATTAGGTCTCCTCGCTCTTTAAGCCTTCATACATAGAAAATATAGTCTCAAACTTCTAAATAAACTACTAAAATCTTATCACATATATATGGGTGAACCCTCCATGACCTATTTAACACCTCCATGTGCTTTATATGCTTCAACACAAGATCTAATAACTAAAAACAACTCTCTCAAAATGACCACTTAGGCTGGTCACACACAATCAAAATATAGCTATACTATTTTCACTCTCCATATTTGATCAGGGGCATATAATGGCCTCCAATACTTTCTCATAATCCTTAAAGACTTATATAACATATACATTCTCATTTTATTCTTCAATTCTGCTTAGAACACCTTCAACTCACTCTTATAACAAGGACACTCAATCTGCCAATGCATTCAATAAACACAGTCAACTTATAATAAATTGATAACACTTAATATGGATTGGTGAAACCTTAAAAATTAACATATATGGTCCCCATGGAGTCTATAACACTCTAAAATATATATTTCATCTTGAAAAATCAAAATACTATAAAAAAATAACTCAATTATCCTTCTCATATCACTTGCAAAACATGGTCAAACACACAATCAACTTTCAAACTCAATGTTTGAAACTTTAAAAACATTCAAATATTTTAATCAAATTTTTTGGATTCATCTTGAAGTAATTTTCAACTTTGATTTTTACACCAATAATAAATTTTTCCTAGATAAAAATTTATGCATAAAATACTATAGAGTAGTTTTTCCTTTGTTAAATTCAAATACCAGTGGTCACTGGTTAATGCAAAATCATCTAACACTTGTATTTATGTCATGCTCCTTGAAATATTGATAAAATACACTCCATCGATCTCCTTAATATTTTCCTAGATTTAACTCTCATGACTCACCATTGATCTTCAATCCTCACTTCTGAGATCATGCCACTTGGTAGCCCTGCATGCCTTTTATGCACCCTACAGTTAGTCTTCAATGATATTTCACCACTTGGCATCCCCACATTCCTTCTAATCATTTTTTTACTTATTGACTAAATACACACCATTTATCTTTTGCTTCATGGTTTAACATGCTCCGTCGATATTTGATCTGCTTGATCAAACATGCACCATTGATCTGCTTGCTAGATCTCCATGATTATGACACATGCCTTCATTGCATTAATTCTAGGATCTTTGACTTATTTAATTCATTCTCACCATTTATAACTATATAAAAATTATAATGCTTGTCATTAGATACTTATCTATTTATATTAATCACTCACTATATATATTCATCGCTCGATTAAATGTTCACTGTAGAACTTTGATGTCACAAATTTGGCTAAGTATGGGAACTTATTAAACTCTATCTGAGAGGCCAAATTTGCACCTTAATAAATTTTTATACACTCTATGTATAGACCTAAAACTTGAACCATATTATCTCCTCACATAGAGGAATCTATCCATATGTCAAGCTGATCTTGGAACCTTCACACATGTGAATGTTGATGTCACCAATCTACTCACTCAACTTTATCTATCAAGATGACCACTTGAACCTAGACACTGATATTATTTCTCTATTTAATTCATTTCAATTCCACAAGCACTCAAAATATCCCATAGGGTATATGCAACATGACCATACCATCAATAATATCAATTATCTGCCTATCCAAGTCAAACACTGAAGAACAATGGAAGAACACCAAATCACACTTTGTCATTGTCATTATAGCACACATGACACCTCAATAACATCCTTGGTCACCTTGGATACATCATTGATAAACCTCTAATAATATCCCCCTTTGTCATTGATGTCAACACCAATACAAATCTTATGCTCAGACTTTGTCTCTCTCATCAAGCACCTTCTCCCCCTTTGACATAATGATAAAGTAGGCTCAACTTCTACTCCTGAAGACCTAAAAAGACTTCAAGGAAAAATAATAGTAAAGAACCACATCTGAGATTTGATAAATACTCCCCCTAACATTGTGCATACCTATTCTTAGCTTTAGCTTCTCAAGCATGTTCCATGACTACACTTTTCTTTGATCATACATAGCTTCTATGAAGACAAAACATACATGAACATCAAAAGTTACATGAACTTACCTTGAAAATATTAAGAGGGACTCTCCCTAAGTCACCTGATCTTAGGTACCCTTTTGAGCATCTTCAGGCCATCTCTAACCATGAAGAAATAACATAATTTCCTTCATACCTTCTCAATAAATTCTACTACATAGTCCTCTGATCCTAGGACTTGGCATTTACAAATCTCCTTTATTTTTTTATGCATGAAGATTCAATAAATTATCAAAGCACCTCACTTGGTTTGATTAAGTCAGCATATCAACATGCTTGAGTTCACATCTATATCAAACTTCTTCATATCTCCACCATGACTAGAACATCTCAAATATGCTCCCCTGCACATCACACACAACTTTTTAAGCCTCTCAAACTATCTAAGTTAGCTCCCCCTAACTCCATAGAATGCATAACTTGTCATCTACATAACTCTGAGACCTTCTTCATGATAATACATTCTCCTCATACTCCATATCAACCTAGTCTTCAATCTTTCTATGCAATAGAATATCTTAACAACTCATCATCCTTAATTTCACACCTTTAGATGAGTTGATCCACTTGAGTTGATGAAGCATATCAAACAACACAAACTTATTGAACTAAAGCATCTCACAAATGTTCCCCCTTAGATCATGACCACATATACAACCATGATATGCTCTTTGACACATCATGCTCATAAGAAACATGTCAAAACATCATACCACACTCAAGACACTTGATTTACCTCTCCCTAAATCCATATTGATATCTAAACTTCTATGTCCCACAAATCCTCTCTCAAGAGTCACCATAGTACTTCATCATAACAATAAGAATAAACATAATGCAGATTGACTTACATGAAACTAAGCTCTCAAATACTTTTAAGGCACTACACTAGATCAAGCTACTTCAAGAGACCAACTATGGATGAAATATGATTGCATCCATACCTTTCTTCTACTGTAACTCACATTCACAATATTATCCCTCAAAGATCTCTCTTTACACTAAGGACTACCTCTTTCATATCATAACATGACTCCTTAAGAACTGAATCAACATAAAGGAACACATAACCATACTTTATTTTTCATACCTCAAACTGATATAACAACTCATCTTTATGGATTTATTGTCATGCAACACCATCCAAGACCCAAAAATCATCCACCATGCTTCTTTTTTCTGTAAAGTGTCTCTTTGAAGCCTAGAGAGAGACACCCATTTGACATAGTGAGACTAAAAGTCTCAAAACTCAGGAGACTCCCATATTTCCATACTCTCATTTTACTTGTAGTCTTACCTCATCATCAAATTGACTTTTATTGGGTCTTTAACTTCATTCTTTGCTTCAAACTTGTCAATAAATTCAAATAATAGAAAATTTTGACTTTCCTTCATGTCTATTATGGGAAAAAAAACATCTTCGATCTCAAACTGATCTCTTCTAATAGACATAGGTATCCATAACCATGTGTGACCTATTCCTTTCACACTAGGAGCTCTATACACCTTATTTTTCTTTAAAAACTCATTCAACTTGTTCTTGAAATATCTATCAATGTGACCAACTCTATGACATTTGAAACAAACAAGATCATTCATACATTTTCCTTGATGATGATTGTGATCTTCCTTTGAGTGATTATTTCTCCTTTTTCATTCTCTAGTAATGTGGCCAAACTAATTGCATGTATAAAAATGATCCTAAGATGAATATCTATTTGAATTTATTTGTTTAGCTGGTCTTATATCTTACACTCTATGAGCTTGATTAAACTTATGTTGACTAAATGGTCTTTTCTTGTAGAACTTAGTAATGTGACCAATTATTTGACAATTATAGCAAACAATGTCTTTCATACCTTTTGCTTGAATATGATAGTGATCTACATTTGAATGATTGCTTCTTCTTATACATTCCTTTGCTCTATGACCAAAAAGATGACAAACAAAAAAATGGCCCATAAAATATCTAGCATACCTTGAAGCATTTGGTTGTCTGATTGGCTTCTTCATTTTGCTCTTGACCTAATCTATGTTATTGAATTTCATGCTACCAACCTATTTATCTTATTGTAATTTCTTTTGATCTTCTTCAAGGTTTCCTAACTTGACTATGACCTTTTCATGCTCATCCTTTATGGAAACAAGATTAGTCTTCAATTGACAGATTCATCTTCTTTAGATCTCATGCTTAAGCATGCAGTCTCTAATTGAATTTTGAGATCTTTGATTGTCTCCTTATCCTCCTTAACTTCTTTATCCATGTCATCCTTTAATTACATGCTTTCTCTTCCATAGACTTGATCAGTTCTTGATTCTCCTTTTCCTCTATCATGGACTTGCTTGACAAACTCCCCTCAAGAGACTTGACTTGTGCTTCAATATCTTTGATCATATTCCTCATTTTATGATTCTTCTTCTTTTGCTCCTTCAACTCACCAAGTGCACCCAAAATCTTAGCTTCTAGATCAACTTCTTCTTCCTCATTGTCTTAGAACACTTCTTCTTCTCCACTGTCATGGAAAACTTCTTCATCATCCATGATGTTCTTTTCTTTTGAACAAATTTTCTTTTTACCCATATTGTACCTTAGATCACCTTAAAGTGGTTAAAATTTCAATGAAGGTCTTGCTTTGATACTGATTTTTAAAGGTACAATCACTGAGAGGGGGAGGGGTGAATTAGTGATGCCAGATAATCCAATTTAATTCCCAACTCTTAAACATTCAACACATACAATCATGATGCATACAAATTAACTATTATAATGAAAAAGGAATATATATAAAGATCAAGCACATAACACATGATATATGTGGGAAACCCTCTTAGGGGATAAAATCCATTAAACCCTACAAAATGGATTATAGTCCTATAAAGACATGATTCAACATTTATACCAGCACCAATTGATCAAGGAACACCCATCCCTTAATTTAGTGAGACACCCATCCCACAAGGAGGAACCAACCCACTAAACAACAAAGCACCAACCTAGATACCTTGATCTGATCTCCATATTTGATCTAATGTTTTTTACACCTAATGATGGACTTATCTTACTTGATCTCTTTCCCCTTTACACTCTCACAAACTTTCACACACAAACAATGCATCCAAAACACCCTTTCAGATCACTCTTCACTTATTAGCACATACACAATTAGAAAACTTGTAACAACTTAGTCATAAATTTACAAACATGACCTATATGTCATGCACATGATCCTGAACATTCTCTATTCTTCAGTCCATCCACTAACCACACTCACTCAATTAGCATCTAGGGCTTACTTGCTCAATCTGCCTATTCTAGGCTCATTAAATCCAATGACCTATGTGTTCACCTTCATCACCTTGATCAAAAAATTATTACTAATCCTCTTCACTCTCTTTTAGTCCTCAATGACCTGTACCTTCTCTTTCAAAGGTTATCTCCTTCACTTCACTCCTTGTTCTCTCAACTAACACAATGAGTCCAATTAGACCTTGTACTTATAACACTCTCTTCCTTTAACCCATATTGGTCAAAAAAGATTATTTACATAGTTTAAACACACTTAATATAGGTCCATGCACACATTAAAGTTGAGAACCACACTCTTCATAGGTTGGTCATTACCTCATTATCCCCAAACCACCATTAGGTCTTGGTGAGACCTAAAACAATTAGGCTTTCATATTCACATGTTACATGTGAGACTAATTGGATCACCTTCATCCTTTACCAATGCTTTGAAAAAATAAAACCTATCTCCAATATCCCATTTATCACTCTCATATGGGTCCATGCTACTTGGAACACCAACTCAACACTAAACCTACCAATTAGGTTTACTCATTCTTTAGGCCTTCATACACAAAAAATATAGTCTAAAAATTTTGAAGAAAATACTCAAATAATTTCACATATCCATATGATTATATCACATTGGTGAACCCTTAAATACCTATGAAACACCTCTATGTACTTTATATGCTTCAACACAATCTCTAAACACTAAAAACAACTTTTTCAAAATGACCATTAAGGTTAGCCACATACAGTCAAAATGCAGTTATACTATTTTGACTCTCCATATTTGATCAAGAGCATATAATGATTTAAAATACTTTATAATAATCCTTATATACTTATATAACATCTCCATACTCATTTTCTTCCTCAATTATACTCATAAAATCTTCAACTCACTCTTGTAACATGGTCACTCAATCTGTGTGTGCTTCCAACAAACATAGTCAACTTATAAGAAATTATTCACACTGAATATGGATTGGTCAAACCTAAAATATATATATATATATATATATGATCCTCATGTAGTATATAACACTCTCCAATATATATTTCATCTTTAAACATAAAAATACTATCAATAACAACTCAATTATCCTTCTTAGGTCACCTGCAGAATATCGTCAAAAGCATAGTCAACTTTGGATCTTAATATATACAACTATACAAACATTAAAATATTTTAATCAAATTTTTGGATTTTCCTTGAAGTCCTTTTCAAATTTTATTTTTACACCAATAATAAATTCATCCTATATCAAAATATATTCATAAAATACTACAGACTAGTTTTTCCTTTATTAAATTCAAATATCAATGGTCACTAGTTAATACAAAATCATATGACACTTCTCTTTATCTCATGTTCCATTAAATATTTATAAATTATTCTCCATCAATATCCTTGGGATTTTATTATCTTTAACTCTCGTCACTCACCATTGATCTTTGATCCTCGCTTTTGAGATTGTGCCACTTGGCAGCCCTGTGTGCCTTCTACCAACCTTACAATCAGTTTTCAATTATATTTCACCTCTTGGCAGCCCCACGTGCCTTCTAAGAATTTTTTTTTACATATTGAATAAATACACACCATTTATCTTTCTTTTCATGCTTGAACATGTTTTGTTGATTTTCGATCTGCTTGATCAAACACGCGTCATTGATCTACTTGCTAGATCTCTATGATTGTGACACATGTCTTCATCACATTCATTCTCAGATACTTTGACTTATTAACTTTTCTATCACCATTGATCACTATCTAAAAATTATAATTCTCACTATTAGATCCTTATCTAGTCAAATTAATCACTCTCTATAGATCTTCATCGATCGATTAAATGCTCATTGTATATCTTTGATATCACAAATTTAGTTAAGTATGGGAACTTATTGAACTCTGTTTGAGAGGCCAACTTTTCACCTTAATAAATTTTGATACACTCCATGTCCAAACCTAAAACTTGAACCATATGATCTCCTCACATAGGATAATCTATCCATATATCAAGTTTCTCTTGAAACCTTCATATGCATGAATGCTGACATCATTAATCTACTCACTCAACTTTATTTGTCAAGATGAATACTTGAACATAGACACTCATACAACTACTCTAATTAATTATTTTCACATCCACAAGCACTACAAGCATTCAAAACACCCCATAGGGTCTCTGCAACATGACCATACCATCAATAATATCCACCATCTACCTATCCAAGACAAAAACTAAATAACTATGTAATAACATTGAAGCACACTTTAACATTGTCATTATAGCACACATGACACCTCATCAACAACCTTGGTCACCTTGGAGACATCATTGACAAACCTTCAATAATTTGTAGGTAACTAACCAATTGGCAACAATGCATAGTAAGCAAATGTTAAAATCATTAAATATTCTAATAGCAATTTGTAAAGTAGAACATAGCAGATAATAGGTGACACTGACCCATGAAACTCAACTTGAGAAAACTATGCTTCTATATAAAGGACATAAAATTATGTTTACTTATAACTTCTGGTTGGAAATAGGTTTAGTTAATAGATCTATTAGGAAAATAGTCCACATTGTCTACCATGAAAATTCAAATCCACCTTCCTTTCCCATTTACATAGTTGTTTCCATCAAAAAATACTCTAGTCCCCCATGAGATGTTTGCAATCTAACACGTATTCCAATTCCTCCTATTATATAGGGTGGTTGGTGCTAACTACCTATCATAATGGCATGGGCTCTAACAATATATAAAACACAAGGAATGACTATCAATAAAACAACAATAGATATTGGAAATATTGATCATTAAAAGTTAACGTTCACTGTCATATCGATAATGCACTCACTATATTACTTGTTTATCAACCATCCATTTTTATTTGACTGCTACATAAGAATGAAAGATAATAAATATGTACATCTAAGAAGAACAGAGGAAGCAAGATTCAGTATAATACCTTTTCCACATCATTTACAATAAATATAGGTTGTATATATATATATATATATATATATATATATATATATATATATATATATATATATATATATATATATATATATATAATTTGTTTACAATTTTTGTTTTGCTCTTTGGTACTCATCAACTACTTTATATTAAAAAGTGTTTATAAAATATTAAATCAAATATCACCATCATAGTAACTGTTTGCATTATTTTATTATGTACATATTTGTATGTGATTTTGTTGCCCTAATTTTGTGGAACGGGTTGTCAGAAAATTAAAATAGACAACTATACATACCATGCGGTCAAGATTCTACAGTTTGAACCTATTATTAGTAAAATGATTTTAAAATATTTTTGGTATAATTTTAGATCTATAATTTAATTTTAAGATAGATAAATAGAAAGCTATCACCCTTAATGCCTTTTTAAGGGATTTATCAAATTTTGTACCTTAAGTTTAAAAACCATGATATATGTAAATCAATATTCTCTTATAAGATTAAGAAGGGACTAAAGAATTCTAAGTGACAACCTAATAGTTTCTTTGAGTGCCTTTAATTCCATTAAATTAAAGTATATTCCTTCTTTCCATTAAGGTTTTGTAAGATTTCCTAAATATGTTTGATGGTCTTTCTAATTTAACAAGTGGTAAAGTACAAATGAGCATCTTCTATGAATTAGTTTTGACAATTTATAATCAGATTTAAATTTAATGGTGGTGGTGGTGGTGGTGGTGGTGGTGGTGGTGGTGGTGGTGGTGGTGGTGGTGGTGTGTGTGTGGGTGTGTGTGTGTGTGTGTGTGTGTGTGTGTGTGTGTGTGTGGTGTGTGTGTGTGTGTGTGTGTGTGTGTGTGATATTTTTTTAATTAGATGGGGTAAACAAATAGGTTAGGTGACTTGTACCTAATATAAAGGAAAACCTGAAAGATAGACAATAACAACCAACAAGATAAAAAATCAAAACTCGGTCTAAAGAATCAAAAAAGTAGTAATGAAAAAAGATCATGATCAGGCAGATGTCAAAAACTTGAAAAAAAGATAGCAAAATACCAAAAATTAGGAAATTACTAGTCCAAGTCCTCCGACTCTGAGTAAAGCACCAACTTACTAGTTCTAGTAGTTTCCTTGTGCTTCTCCTTACCTCTAGTATTATTATTTTCCTCTTAATCCTCATAGTTCTCATTTCTACCTTATCTTGGTTTGTATTTCTCCTTTCTTCTTCTCCTCCTCCACTCATGTTATGACTATTATTTTTAATTTGTCGGGACTGACCCACATTCTCTTCTCCCTCTTTCTAGTGATCTCCTTTCCCCATGAAGAAATCTTTCTATGATAGTAGTGGCTTCAGCTTGTCAAATTCATTGGATATTTTAGAGCTCAACAACCTCTGAATGGTGAACTTAGTCTAAAGCTTTTTCAAGTATTGTTCAATTTCATCTAACAAATTAAAATTAAAAGAGAAATGATTGAAACTAGAAATAGGGTTAACATACACAAGAATACCCTTCTGACTATCCTTGGGAAGAAAATCCCCCAAAGTATTTTCTTCACCTAACCCTTCTAGCTTCCCCTCTTCTAATCTTGAATATTCCTCACTAACCCTAGTAGAATCATCTGGTCACTTTGGATATGGATAGCCTCTAAGACTGCTTTACTCTAGAATGGTTCCCTCTTTTAACAATTAACAGAATAAGTCCCTGATGTATAATGTTAGTTGATATATTCCTCTTGAAATTGTTAACAAAAACCTCAAGGGACTTCAATAAGAAGAAATAGATGCTAATGGAATGACCTATAAAGTGCTTAAGCAAGATAAAATGACAGGAAAAGATGAAATTATGCGTGCGCTTGAGGGCTATATATTTCATAACATGTAAGAAAACATCAAACCATTTTATTGGCAAGCAGATTCGAAGAAACCCTTTCTAGTTAGAAAACTTAAGTTTTTTCTTTTCAAAACTATAAAATATGCTACAAATCTCCTCTTTCCTTTTTTTATCCTTAAAAGCTTTAACACTATTACAATCCATAATTGTGAATTATATGATAATTTTCTCAAAAAAAGTGATTTTTAAACCATGCATTATGACTTCTCTCTCTATCCATCCTCTAGAAAATTATGATATACTATCGTGCCATGACCAACTATCCTTTCTATGAAGTTCGAAAGACCTCCCTTCACCATTTTTCTCCACACATAGGGGTCCTCTTTGACCTTTGCGCTATAAATTGTCTTGACCTTGTCACGATTGCCACCCATGTTAATCTTTTTATCTTCACTACAATTTTTGTAAATAGAACAAGTAGCTATCAAGTCTTAAAAGCCCTTAATCAACCTTTTCCTTATAATAATAGATATTAAAAATAAGCCTTTTTGCTTATGTATAGCCTTGAGATGTGATAGGATCATGATTTCAAAACATGTGACTTTGCTACTATTCCCACACAACTTAGATTTATCAATAATGATAATCATTAAATCACACATTAGAATGGTCTTTATCATATTGAATGATAGGTATGACATCATTATGGAAGTCCACATTACCTTGTAAGTTTCTAAGGGATCCACATGTGACCCCTATAGTCACCATCTTATCAACACTCTTATTTCCTTCCCTGTAGACATGACCAATAGATAAACATTTGAATGATGTTAGAAGAGATGTAACATCTTCCATTATGTTGGTAATCAACCAAGAAGGTTGGGAAGTGCCCTTCAAACACTTGATAATATTCATCAAATTGCCTTCCACCTAGAGGTTATCCAAACCCATCTTAGTAGCCATCTCAATCCCCTACCAAGTTGTTGTGGCTTCCACCATACGGTTAGTTTGAATCCCTAGAAGACCTACATATGCTTCTAGAAGATTACTATTGGAATCTCAAATAACCCACCCACCTCCTACTAGACTGGGATCCCCTTTTGCCACTCCATCAAAATTTAGCTTATACCACAAAATTGGGGGAGGGGGTAGGGGGTGAGGGGAGGTGGGGTGGGTGAATCCACTTAATCAGTGATTTTTCAACAGTCTACTTTTGAGTTTGAGAAGGGATCACTAGATTAGTGATAGAGAACCTGAGATAGGTGAAGAGGAGGGGAGTCATTGAAAGAAGAAACAAAAGATGACCAATTCTCCTTGATAGATGCCATTATCCTCCTGAAAGTGGTATTGGGGTTGGGATTCAAGTTATCGAAGATAACTAAATTTTTAGACTTCTAGATTCCTCCAAAAAAATGGGGGAGAGCTAAATACCACCAAAAGATCAAGGGGGTAATCCAAAGGGGCCTTCGATTGATAGATCAATTCCCATATAGAATCTGGAAAGACCCAAGAGGAATTAGAGAAATTTAAAAAAGATTGAAAAATGGATGAGGTGAAAGGACAAAAAAGGAAGAGATGATCAGAATATTCAGTCTCCTTCTTACAAAGAACACACTTGTTTGGAACTGAGAATCCCCTTTTCATTAAGTTATCCAGAGCAAGAATTTTATTTTGGGTAGCCAACCAATAGAAAAATATTAATTTTGGGAGTCAAATTTTTTATCCACAAGATATTCCAATTTTCCTCCAAACCTTCTTAGTCCCATAACAATTGATATCCAGATTTAACCGAGAACAAACCACTAAGATTGACCATATAGATAAATTTATCATCTTTGAGAAATCTGCTAATATGGGTAATTTGAAGCTAGCTGTTTAACTCTTGAAACAAAAAGAGATTACATTAGATCTAAAGTAAAATTTTAAATAAATCATATATAATTATTTATATATATACTTACTTTTTATACTATAAATTATATTAATATTTGAAGAATAATGTTGAATACACAACCATCATCAAAAAATTTATAAAAAAGAAAGTTAACTCTAAAATTTAAGCCCTACGTACAATACTCAAAAGAGAGGAACAATGACAATTTTATAATAGTATTATTAGTCCCTGTTATATAAGTATTTATTCTTTTCACTTTTACCTATTAGTTTGTCTTGGGCTATGTGTATTTAAAAAACTAACATCATTTGCTAATATTTCAAATATATTTTTTGTTATACATAAATAAATTATTATTTATAGTTATTGATTGTTATACAATAACATGACCACTTTCTTAGTATGATTTTTTTTAATAAATGTGAAATTGATATATGTAAAGTTGGTTTGCAATTTAATTTACAATAGTCTTTATGCGTTATAAAAAAATGCATTAAAACCGTACATTAATAAGAGTCGTGAAGTGGTTTTAGTACCCTCTACTAGTTGGAAAGTGTCTAATTGTGAAATGGCTTTGGTTATGAACTGAAGTAGGTTGTGTAATTTTTTTTGTGTTATATAAAATCATAATATTGTCAATAAAAATTGTTACTATATTGAATGGTTCTGATGAAATTTATTATGATTTTGTGCAAGTAATAAAGGAACATAAAACATAAAATTTATAATTTAGTGCTTATAATTAATGTTGTTTGTACTTGTTTAGTGAATCATTCTGTTAAAAAGTCAAACATCAATACAATTTTAATTCTTGAACTTGATCTAAAATCTATATAGGATATCATGTTTTGGGGTGTTATGTTAGAGTTCATTGTTCAACTATTTCATGTTTTAGGATATATTTATTATCTGTAGGGACATGGTTTGCATTTTGAAACTTGAAGTATAAAACGTAATTACAATTTAACATCTACAGTTGATATTATCTGCACTTATTTGTTCAATCATTTTATTCGAAATTCAAACATTATATGTCTTTTGGATTCATGGTTTTATGCTTTGTAGCAATTTTTGAACTTTATGTCAAATTCATACGGAATACATGTTCTACGTGCAACTCTATGTAAAATCCATACAGAATACATGTTTTGGGTGCTATGGTAGAGTTACAGTTCATTGTTTAGCTATTTATTAATAGATTTGAGGTTTACTAGTTGTATTTAACAATCAATCAAAAAATCATAATAAATAAGAAATTATAAAAAAATCAAAATAAATAAGAAATCAATAAAAAAATCATAATATCTTGATTGTATAAAAAAATTTAAAATTCATTTTTTTAAAAAATTTAATATAATACAAAAAGAACCTTGAAATTGATATCTTAAAATAATAGATGGAGTTTAATTTTGGATTTTTATTAGGTGATATTAATTATATTCTTTCTATTTAATTGAAAATAGGTCTATTTTCCTAAAAAGTAGATTTATTTTTCAAAGAAAATAGTTATATTATTTTATATCAATCATTAAAAAGTTTTAAAAAAATATTTTTTTATTTTTTATTTTTTATTTTAAATAAATGTAAATTATTTTATCAATATAAAAAATTTAAAAAGTGAAAAATTCTTTGCTAGACACATTTCCCAACACAAATTAATAGTAAAAATGATTACAATATTACCTATTGCAATAGATGCTAGTAAGTAGAGATAATCGACCACATCTACGGAAACGTCTTTAGTAATAAGAAAGGAGAGTTTTAATTCAACCATGAGGGTTATGCTAACAGTGACCACTCCAATACTAAAACTTCACATAAGTCTAGATCTCTCGAAACGACCCATTCACTTGTGAACACGTAGCTTTAAAACAAAGGAACATAAAAAGCACTGGTAAGCATTTCATTCATTTAAGGTGGAATAAATATCCCTGATGCAATTTGAGACAAATTACTATTGTTCTTCAAAACAACGTGTGGGGGGTGGAGGACTACTTGGCAACATGGGGAAAGCTTCCCCAGACATAACTAAGCAATACACGGTCCTAAAAAAACCTAATAGTAAATATTAATATGAAAATTATTTTAATAAATTTTTAAAGATGCATATTAAAATATTTTTTCAAGTTTGTCATTTATTATTTGTTTTATATAAAAATAATTTATAAAATATATATAAGTAGAATATAAAAATTTCACAATTATAAATTATTTTACATTTGTAAAATTTTATCAATTATGGAGATGGAGATGGAAAGGTTAGTCTGTATGTCTAGATATATATTTCATATTTTCTTATTTGGAGTAGAACCATGAGTGGGTATCATACCATGAAAAGGCAATGTCATGACGTGCAATGAGCCAATATCATTGAGACCTATATGAGTACTGAGAAGCCACTACACTCTCTTAATGCATGGAAGCCATCATAATACCTCAGTGATTCATATTTGATGTCACCACTTTGACTTAAGCCATATAGTGAAAGCAAAATTTGGGGTGGAAGCAGCAAGTAAAGCACGTAAAAATCAAATAAGAAAATATAGTCTTCAAAAAGTTATATGGAAAGAGTTCACATTTGTGTGTGTGTGTGTGTGTGTGTGTGTGTGTGTGTATTGAAAAATGTTTTTTTTTAATTATTTAGATTTTAATATGTTTATTTATTTGTTAATTATTGGTTTAAATTAAGTGTTATTAATATATTTTGTCAGTTTTTAATTGTTCTTTATTTTTCTTTCATTTTTTTAGTGATTACTTGTTTTTAGATTTTTTTTTAATTGGATTTTTTTGTTTGGAGTATCCACACACTCCTTGGACTCTTTTGAGTAGTCATTTTGGCTTACGTGTGTGTATGTACCTCATTTCTATCTTTTTTGTTTTTCAATTACAAGAGGTCAATTTGGGTGTCAGTAGAATATTAAGCATCCTCATCGTGCTTGGAAGAGGAAAGATGGGGAGCTTGACCCAAGTTTCAAGTGGCATAATCACGATAAGTTTTACTTCCCTCTTTTCTTTCACATAGTGGGTTTGACTGAAGCTATTGTGTGATGTCCTAGGCTTGCACCACCTGCCTTCCCTCCCATCCCCCCTTAGCTTGTAGAGAACACCCATTCCCCACCCTAGACCATTTCCTTCACGGATGAACCCCTGTAGGATAATCTGACCTCCTAGCCACCTCCTCAAGGGAACTCTTCTTGGGCTCCCCCTTCTAGGCCTTCTAAGTGTCACATAGATCTTGGTGTCTCTTCAAAGAAGAAAGGTCGTAGATCGGAGGGGGAATTACTAAGGGCAGAAGCGCACTCTCTCATTAACAATGGTTCTCAATGGACCATAGAAGACCTTATCTCTAGAAGAGGGTGATGAGCAACATAAGCCCTTCTAGAGCATGGTTAGTAGGTCTTGACTCGAGTGTTGCATTTTCAACACCCAACTTTAGGGAATTCTGGTATTTTTTTGTTATCTTTCTGCTTTAGCATCTTTCTGTGGTTTTAGCTGAAATTAGTGGAGTATGTTTCTCTTCTCTCCTTGAAAGCCGATGTTCTTTGTGTTCTTTATCTCTTGTTTTTCTTTTCATTTCATTGTGGAAAATGAACTCCTGATTGTGTCCCATGCCAGTTCATAGCTCTAGTCAAAAGCGATTTAACCTATCAAATTATATATATATATATATATATATATATATATATATATATAATGAATGCTCTTTTCTCTAGAATGTTTGTAATTTCTCAATAGATTTATGTGAATAATAAATTATCTATATTTCCTTTATGAGCTCGCTTAAATGAACTTGTGTGTGTGTGTGTGTGTGTGTGTGTGTGTGTATGTATACCTATAATTTTAATTAATATCAATTTTTGTAACATTTTTATTCATATATGTTTTAAACATCTCAAGATAATCTCTATAAATAATAAGAATTTTAATGATATTTATTTTCTCATTCATTTTTAATAATCATTATCATATATTATAATTCATAGAATTTAAGTAATGTTTTTGTGAATATATATTAAAACCAAGTTGTACATTAATTTTTGATTATAGATTTAAAATTATTATTATTATAATAAAATAAGATCTAACTCGTAAATAATCAAAATATAATTGTTTATCAAGTGGGTTATTGTTCAATAGTGATAATGATGGTGTAAAAGGTGTTGTCTAGTCATTTAGCAAGGTACAAATCATAGAGGATATTAAAAAAGGGATGAGACCAAGATCATACCTGGGGGAATTCGGCAAAATCAATACATCTTAATCCTTAACATTAAGCTGAAGATATATTATGTACATCTAATCTTTGTAAAATCAAGGATTATATCTAATCATAGCTCTAGTCAAAAGCGATTTAACCTATCAAATTATATATATATATATATATATATATATATATATATATATATATATATATATATATATATATATATAATGAATGCTCTTTTCTCTAGAATGTTTGTAATTTCTCAATAGATTTATGTGAATAATAAATTATCTATATTTCCTTTATGAGCTCGCTTAAATAAACTTGTGTGTGTGTGTGTGTGTGTGTGTGTGTGTGTGTGTGTGTCTGTCTACACACACACACACTAGTTCATTTAAGCAAGCTCATAAAGGAAATATAGATAATTTATTATTCACATAAATCTATTGAGAAACTAAAAACATTCTAGAGAAGAGAGCATTCATTGAAAACATTTATTGAAGCACTCAAGTTTATATTATTTTGGGTTGCATACTTAAATTATTAAAATTATTGAAGTGTAATGTTTTTAATATGTTACCATTGAAGGTCATACCAAATATTAAGATACTTTGACTATTTTATGAGTTATTTCAAGTATAAAAAAAAATTCTTAATGTGTTTTAGGTATTGATTCTCAATTAAAGAAAGAGGAAAACTTTCCATTTTGCAAGGAATCAATGTGAAGGCAGAAGAAGATGAGAGGTTTTTTAAGATAAAAACTAGGGGAATGCAATTGTTAAGAAAATTTGGGCATGTCTGTATTTTTTACCATAGCATATATATAGTCAAAACACCATCACGAAAGTAAAAGATGCTCTAAAAATATCTTTTTAACACAAAATTTCTAAGTCAAGTCTTTCTCACATATATGGATATGTATTTCTACCATCAGCTATTGAAAACTATCATTGAATCTCGTGATATTTAAGATACATCTCTAAAAATTTCATAGTACCTCACTTCTCTGGGTTTATAATTGAATTAATTAGGGATGATTACTATTTTAAATATTTTATTTGGCATAGTCATATCTTTATGAGTAATTTCATTACAATTTAGTGTAAATCCATTAATCCATACTACATTTTGGTGAGACCACATTGTCTTGCATGCAACCAAGGTTAGAGTTTTACATGTTTTGGTGAACCATTGCTCTTTTAGATCCATTCTAGGGTAAGATCTTGTACCACATTGTAGACACCTAATTTTGGTCTGGGGGTAGTTTTAATTGTCAAATTACATTTTTCTAAGGTACTTGTATGTCTGTCAATTATTAGTTCATATTGGATTCTTATAGGTACATATTTCTCTAAATGTTTCTGCTTCCTCTTGTTCTCTTTCTACTTTTTGGTTTTCTCTCTTCTCCCCTTTTCTTGTTGTTCTGGTTTTTTTAACCAAAAATGCAACAATACATTTCTAGATTCCCATAAATGCAACAATATAGTTATGATCTGCTAGAAATATACCACTACACTTTTGGTCGCCTTTCTTAGTAGGCCCTTTTGAGCCTTGTTCTGGGTTCCCTAAGGTTATTTAATCATCCTTTATCAAAGTTTTTCACTTGTTGTGTGTCGGCTTATACACCAATAGGGTTCTAATTTGAATATGAAAACTCTATAAATACATAGGTGCATTAGTGCATACATGACAAAATAATGATATGATATTTGAATGCAAAAGGTCAAGAGTGATAAATGAATTGAAGGAAAGAGTCTATCATTTATTAAAAGATAGAATTTGAAGTGTTTAGAGTTCTAAACTCATAATTTTGGTATAAGGTTTGTCATTGCAATGCTTTTAGTATTTTTTTTCTGCATATGCCTCATTGGTTAGAATTAGGGGCTTATTAGTGTTTTTTTGTGCATTTTTCTCCCTCCTTCTCTTTGAAATCTTGTAATCTTCACTTCTTTTATTTTTTCCTTTTTTTGTATTTTTGCTTGCAAGATGTTTTTCCTTTAGCCTCTATATTTTTTTATTTCTTCCTCAGGGTGAAATTCATCAGTCCTACCAAATTTTCACTTGGTGATTTGGTTGACCCATTGAATTTGTCCCATGTATTTTTTCAGTCCCTTCTTCCCTTCTTTGAGTCCTTTTGAGGTTTGGATCTATGTATGTCAGTTATTTTCTTTATATTTGGCTAGCTTTCACACCAATAGGTCTTAATTCAAACTTGAAAAGTCTATATATATGAACCATCTACAAGCATTTTAATAAGAAGTATCAAGGAATTCTATTTACTTATCATAAGGATACTCAAGTCTAGGAACACTCTACAAATATTTATTTATTATCTTAAGGACTCACATTCAAAGTTTAATTTCATATTGTACAAAAATAAGTATAGGTGAATGTTCATCTCCACCTAGGAAGAGGAGGCTAAATCCTCACTTGAATTATCCATTCACACTACACAAGAACTAGGTGGGGTCTAATTAGAGCATGTGAGATACATGATTGTAACTCCTTAGAGATTTCCTAACCCAACTAATTCTTCCCTTCTCCTTTGAAAGTGTTTTATGGTGAATTACATTAAGAATACAAATAATATCAAAATATATATTTTACCTACCAATTTAGAGAAGTGCCTATACATAACCATACCTCACTAGGAAGTGAAACTTCACAAAAAAATACAAACACCAAAAGGTGTGTGATATAGATTTGTTTCTCAAGAACACACTTGTTAGTTAAAGAGGCACAACATTGAATCTTCTTTAGAAAAATTGGTTAGTTAGAAAAATAGGCATCAAATTTGTCCTTGCAAAGTGAACAATTTAGACTTAATACAAAGCTCATTCATTCCTTCCACACTAGGTTTGTACTTCCAAAATTTAATAATTCATACAAGGTGCAAATGTTTCATCTCTTTTTCTTTCCATAATGTCCATACTCATCAAAAATAATTTAAATTGTATGTTTTTACTATTCTTAACCATTATAGTAGACATGATTTATTATTTTATATTGTTATATTCTATATTTATCTTGTTCATCTTTTTTTACCATTCTAATGATGTCATTATACCCTAGTGTCACATTTTGTTAGAACATTTTGTGAACACCTCCATTCTTTAAACACCTACATCTTTGTGATATATCTTAAGGTTCCCCGTTTAGGTTTCATGATTGATTTTTTTTTTTTTTGATTTGTTTTATGGTTTCATATAAACCCTTCCCTTTCTTGTCCTTTATATTTAGGATTCCATTAGCTCAAATCATGATGATTATATTTAGCCTTTGTTTTCTTTCCATTAATGGTTCATGCTTAGGCTTGTGTCTTTTCTCATATATCATGGGTGTCATAGTTTTACATTCTATATACATTTCTAAAAATTCATGGGGGATATTTTATTTATATAATTTTATAGACTTGCTTACATGGTTATTATATAAATGCTTATTATTATTCATGTATGTGTTACCTAGAATTTATCATATGTCATGGGTATATTAGTTTTACATTCTATATACATTTCTAAAAATTCATGGGGGGTATTTTATTTATATAATTTTATAGACTTTCTTACATGGTTATTAAATACATGCTTGTCATTATTCATGTATGTGTTACCTAGAATTTATCATATAATATCACCTTGTGGATTGATACATAATAGGGTTTTTGATATGTTTTATGCAATGATACCCTAGACCACATACCATTAATCTCCCTCCTCTTAGTGATGGGCCTTCTATTGTTGATTTTTTAATGATTCATTATGAGTTATATGTTATAACAACTCAGAGATGTAAGACACATAATGTCATTCTCCCTCATCTTAGTTCTTAAGAAGGGGTCAACCAAAATACCCTCCTCAAGACTCTAATCTCCCTCTTCCTTCTATGATTTGGATTCAAGTACCCAACCCCTATATTCTTGTGGACCAATTTTAAAATATTCAATCCAAGATATCCATCTTATAATTTCCTAAGTAATCCACTACTTTCAAAGATATAGTGTGTGATGCTACTCTACTAACCTTCCTATTTTGATTATCTTGCTAAAAATTTAAAAAATAGTGAGCATTGTATATCCTTCAATTTAGAGTATCTACCCTCTAAGGATATTATTGATCAAGACATTCCCTTGCAAATTTAATTAAAATCAATCATTTGGAAATTAAGAGGGTCCTTGTCGATAATGGTTTAGGGTTGAAAATATGTAGTGAGGCCTTCCTTAATGCACTCAAAGTCGATATGATGTCTCTTACACTATCGTATATGATAATTAAAGGATATGATAATCAAACATGAATCCCCTTTAAAAAAATGAATTGGACATAATTATTCGGCCTAAAAATTAAACTATGAAGTGCCAAATCATACTTAATGAGCTTAGCTACAACCATTTGCTTGGTAGACCTTGGATTCATGTTATAATTATTGTTCCATATACATCACATAGATTCCTAAAACTTTTACATGAGGGTAACATGTACACCCATATTATGAATGATATCCCATTCAAATATTACAAACATTTGGAGCATACAAAAGCTAATATTCTAAATCTAAACATGCATCAACTTGAAATCATTGCACCCCAATATTATATTCCTAAATATTAAATACATACATATGATGTGGGTATGAATAGTAATACCAATGATGATACTCATGCTCAAGATGATGGAAATTAATATGATTTAAACCCTAATTTCATAGAAAAACATTTACCAAAGGTCAATTTATACCATACAGTCTTGGTGAATATATAAACAAGATGCATACATTTGGTATTGGCCATTTATATTTTACTCCTCAAGATTATGAGTTACCTACCCTTATGTTAAGAATATATGGTATTGGTCAATTATTCTAAGGTTTATTAAGATCACATGACTTTAATAGACAAAGTTAGGGTGACCTTATAAGTGAATTTAGGGTGACATTTGAGGCAAAATTAGGGTGTTTTTAGGAGGATATGTTTAGTTTTCATTACGGGTGATGTTATGGTGTATTTAGAGGCAACACTGGGGATATTTATTAAGTGATATTGGAGTGATTTAATTGATGATTTTGGGTTGAATCTATTTTTGAGTTTATGTCATTTTTAGTGGGTGATGTTGTGGTGTCCATAAAGGTGACTTAGTTTCCATATTTAATAGGAATTTATTCTTCAAATTAATATTGTATTTACTAAAGTCACATATTAAGTTGGAAACAATGCTATATTACTTTATTTGGGTATAATAAGTGCCATTTAAAATAGAATTACATCATTTTTTAAAGCATTTGGTGTTAGAACATTTAATTTTTAAGCGGTATAATTTAAACCCTTAGAACATTGGTTAAAAGTAATTAAATAATAATTAATTATTATTTATTAACATGAGTTAATAACCTTGCATAAATAAATAATAAATCATGAATTATTTATTACTTACCGGTAAATAAAGTTTTGTTTATCGGGTTTGTAAAAATATTCTCGAGATGGTTGGACCTGTTGGTTACAATGGTCATCTCCCTTCAATTTTTACTATAAAATAAAGTTTACCCTATTGTTCAACACACTCAAAGCATTTGAACATACTCAGGCAATTACGTGTTTTGTAAAGGTCATTCAATGAAGAAGTGAGAAGGCATAAGATTGTGTATTGGGTTCATGAAGTTTCTCATTAATGGATAATCAATATTTTGTGGATTTTTTACTTCTTTGAAGTTTTTCCATGGTAAATTCTTGTGTATTGTCTAAATTTATCTATGCTATGTCTTTCTCGTTATAGTTCTCTATATCTTCTGTGTATATGCATCTATCTATATTTGCATTTTATTATGGTATAAGAGCCAGTGGAGAGGATTTGAGTAGGCAAATTTTTTTTCTAAGTTATATTAAAGACTATATTGGATTTAATAAATAGTTTTTGTACCTGTAGAGCCTTTTTTATTGCCTATGTGGTGATTGGAAAATTGAAAATTTCATACAAAGCTTCTAGAGTTCCTGTGATCTTCTTCAAAAGTCAAAATTTCTTGGTTAAGCAATTTAGATCCCTGAGATATTAATTAATATCCAATTTTTTGAACTTTTTAATTTTTTTGGAGCCTTCCACACCCATGTACACCCTGGTATCTAAATAAAAATTAGTTCTCTCTTTATGGTTCATAAAATTGCCTCCTGTTTGTTTTAATCATCTAGTTTGGTTTTTTCAAAACCTTCTGCAAGTTTTCAAAGCCTGAGAAGCTCTATTGTGGCATGTTCAAATTTTCTCTCCTCCTTCTAATGCACTTATATAGCCTGAGACACTGAAAAAAATCAAAACTACATCAAAATTTGATGTTGAAAGCTTCAATGGCTTTAGGCAAGGATTTCAGGAGCCTCTACAAAGTTTAAAGGCCTGGGAAGGCCTGGTTCATCCTCAAGCTTCACCTAAGCTTCCAGAGTTGCACCATTTTCACATATAGGAAGCTACAGGTTAATTTTTTTATTTTTTCATATAGTTTATAAAAATTATTTAAAAAATATATATATATATTTTTTTTCAATATTCCATGCAAATTTGAGGGGTCCTACCAAATTATTTACAAAAACAAGTAACATTTTTTTTCACTATCTATTTTTACATGCACAAATAATATTAATTTATATTTTTTTAATTATAAAAATTAGATAAATAAATATTTAAATATAAATTTGTGCATATATGTTTTTGTATAAGCTTGTAGGTGGACTAGTAGGTAATTTTTTACTAAAACTTTCAACTCGGTGGTCCAGTGTTCAAAACCCCCTTTTTACTTTTTTGTTTGACCTAGTTTACCTAGATTTGTTAAATTAAATTGAAAAATAATTAAATTCATTTTCTTGGATTGTGTACTTTCTCTCTCATGTAAAAACACCCTGACCTATCGACTAGTCCTTGCGACACTTGATCTAATCTAAACCTAAGCTAGCATAGTCGTCCAACCAGTCGCTCTTTAGGTTTTGACATGTTTTGGATGAATTGGAGTGGTCATTTTTTTTGTTTTGAAACCACATGTTGTTATTTTTACACCTATTTATTATTTATGCTTAAGTGGTCGTTGTGAGTGCGACTCTTTTGACACTTAAATTTATGCAATCTCGATTTTTTTCTTGCTTTATTTAGCATCTAATTTTTGTATTGAAATATAATTGCACACACAATTCATTTTATTTTGTAAAATAGTTCAAAAATTCTTTCAAAAAAAAATTAAATTCTTAAAATTGTTCTTAAATTATGACACTTACGACACCTTATTTTTTGTTGCAATTTTGTGAAAGTTTCTTGTTTTGTCATACATTAATTTGAAATAATAGTGTGTGTTTATACTTTTTAATTTGTTCTTAATTATCAATAAAGTTAGAAATTCATTTTTTTTAAGTTGTTTCTTAATCATTTAAATATTATCTTATTTGAAGGGAAGCTATGACTTTGCCTCATTTTTCCCTAGACAAATCTCAAATACTTAATGGAAATAACTATATTATATAGAAAATTCATGTTAAAGCAGATTTCATGGCACAAAAACTTTGAAATATTGTCATTGGGACTGAAAAAGCCCCTTCTGGTCGACATGTGACCCCTAAGCTTGCTGAATGCATTTCAACAAAAATTGTAGGAAGCTATGTCCATTATCTTGCAGAGTGTTAAGGATGAATTCTTTCTCTACAATGGTAATCAGGAGTCTCCTAGTGAAGCTTGGAAACTCTTTAAATCCATGCATTAGGGCACTCACCTTTCAAAGATAATTAATTTAATCTTTGAATTGCTAACAACACCCATGAAGGGTGATGAAAAAGTTGTGAATTTTATTGTTAAAATTAAGAACATTAAAGCTCAGTTAGATGGATGTAACTATAATTTGATTCAAAATCAATTTCTTTATTTTATCATTCATCTTAGTATTCATGAAAAATTTAGGAATTTCATTTCTATCTTAAATTCTAACTATCAAACTGAGCAGGATATTTTTGACCTAACCACCTTGTCTACTCTCTTGATTCAAGAAGAGCAAGTGATTAATAATTTTGATTCTAAGAAGAATGCCACTCAGACACTTCTCACCTTAAATAATGTTTCTGATAAAAACCATAAATTTAACCCTAAATCTATTCAAGGCAAAAATGAGAATAAGAAATTTGGTAATAAGAACCATAAACTCAAGTTTAACAGAAATTGTAACCTTTGTGGTAAATTTAGTCATAGAAGGGAAACCTGTTATAAAAACAAAGATAGAATTAACAATCAATCTTCTAAAAATAAAAATGGAATAAATTTAATCAAAACAAGTAGAAGAATCAAAACCCTAACAAGAATAGCAATCAAGATCAGAATGTTATTGCTTTATATGTTGTTTTATTTGCTTCAAATAAAAATTAATGGATCTTAGATAGTGGTGGTTCACACCATATGACATGCTTATTTGATATTTTATGTGATTCTAGAGATATTTCTGAAAGAATTTACTTAGGAGATAATTCATTTTTAGAAGTAACTAAACAAGGAAAAGCAAAGTTTTCTAATGTTGTTATCAATTATGTTTTCTATGTACCTAATCTTAACAAGAATTTGTTATCTTGTTCACAACTTATTAATGTTACTTAAAGATAGTTGGTCCATTAGAAATTAATTTGGTTCATTGATTGTTGAAGGTATTCAAAAGAATGGGTTATATATCTTTTCTCCCTCTTCCATATGTTTACTTTCATCACATTATAATAATGAATCTTAATTATGGCATGAAAGATTAGGACATGTTAATTTTAGAAATTTACATGATATGTCAACAAACAATATTGTTTTTGGATTTCCTTTAATCCCTTCTCATCATGAAACTTGTGAGGGTTGTTTATATTGTAAACAACATACTAACCTCTTTCACAAAAACATGATGTGAATTCCTCTCATCCTTTAGAATTAATTCATAGTGATGTTGTAGGTCCTTTGGAAGTTGTATCTCTTAATGGTTCATTATATACTATTACATTTATTTATGATTACATTAGAATGATTTGGGCTTTTTTCATTAAAAAAAATCTAATGTTTTTTCTAAGTTTAAAGAATTTAAAGCTTATGTTGAAAATGCATCTGAGTTTTCTATTAAGAGATTAAGAACTGATAATGATGGAGAATATGTTAGTAAAGAGTTTGATTCTTTTTGAATTATTTGTGGTATTCAAAGGGAATTAACAACCCTTTATTCTCATTACAAAAATAGTATTGTTGAAAGAAAAAACTACACCATCATTGAAATGGCTAGGATAATGTTGCAATATATAAATATGCCTAAGTTACTATGTGCCGAAGCCATGAACATTATTTTTCATATTCTAAATAGAGTCCCTACCAAAGCCTTACATCTTTTTACCCTTTTAAAAATGTGGACTAAGAAGAAACCCAATGTGGCTCATCTTAGGATCTTTGGTAGTCCTGGTTCTATATGCATCCCTAAAGTTAAAAGGAAGAAGCTTGACCCCACTTCTTATTCTTGCATTTTTATAGGATATGAAGGTAAGACTAAAGGTTTAAGAGTGTATTATCCCTTTAAACATCAAATTCTTGAGAATAGGAATGTTCTTATTCTCAAAAAAAAACTTTTATGAGCCCTCTGAGTTTTCTCTTCCATGTTCTTCTAATGATGAACCTGTCTCTCCTATTTCACCTTGTGATGAAACAGATAATTTTGTGGAAGTTGATCCAGTTATGGATAACTTAGAATCTGAGGAACCCCTTGAGTTTCATATTCAATATAAAAAACCTAAATGGGAAGAATCTTTAATTCAATCTTCTAATATTGATAACCTTAATAAATTAATTAGAAGTCAACATTTTTATCATGTATTAATGAATATATATGAATGTGGACCTCAATATTTTGAGGAAGCTACTCAAGATGATAGATGGAATGTTGTTATGTAAGCTGAATATAATACCTTAATTAAAAGTTAGACTTGAGATCTTGTCCCTCCTCCATCTAGAAGGTATATTGTTAGTTGTAGATGGATCTATAAGATTAAATATAATTTAATTGAAAAATTTGACAAGTCTAAAGCTAGAGTAGTTGCTCGTGGGTTCACTCAAAAATCTAGGATTGATTATGTTTAAACATTCACTTCAGTAGTAAAGATGAGTACTGTTAGACTTCTTATTGCTCTTACAACCCAAAATGGCTGGATTATCCACCAAATGGATGTCAAAAATACATTTCTAAATGGTGATTTAGAAGAAAAAATCTATATGACTAAGCTTAAAGGTTTCACTGATCCTAACAGAGAACATTATTTATGCAAGTTAAAAAAATATTTGTATGATCTAAAATAAGCTCCTCGAGCTTGATATTCTAAGATCACTTTCTTTTCAAAGAATTAGTTTTTTTCTAACTACTATTCTGATAGTGATCTCTTTGTTAAGGTTGAAAATGGTCATTTGATTCTAATTGTATTATATGTTGATGATTTGTTGATTATTGGCAATCTAAATAGTCTAATTCATAAATATAAGGATAAACTAAGCCAAATATTTGAAATGATTGATTTAAGCATTTTGCATCATTTTTTAGGAATAGCTATATTTCAAGATAAAAATTCAATTGTTGTATCGCAATCTCAATATGCTTATAATATTTTTGTTAAGTTTAAAATTCTTGATTGTAAGTCTACCACTAATCCTATTGAAGTTGGTATTAAACTTGATCTTAAAACTGTATGTGAAAAAGCTAACCCTGCTTTGTATAGATAGCTTATTAGAAGTTTGATTTATCTAACCATTACTAGGCCAGATATTTCATATGTTGTTAGTGTTGCTTCTAGATTTATGTAGGATTCATATTTGGATCATTGGAAATTATATAAATGTATCCTTCATTATATCAAAGGTACTATTAATTATGGTTTATTTTATTCTTCCATTGATAATGATAAATTATATGGTTATTTTGATACTGACCATGCTAGTGATACTTTAAATCATAAATCTACTTCTGGATATGTGTTTGAGTTTGATGCAGGTGCTATCACTTGGAGCAATAAGAAGAAACCTACTATCTCTCTTTCTTCTACAAAAGCTAAGTACAAAAGTGCTATGGAAGCTGCTAAAGAAGCCATGTGGTTATGAAGGTTGTTGGGATAACTTCATTTGGATGTTTCTCAGAGTACCATCATTCATTGTGATAACCAAAGTTATATACTTCTAATGAAAATTCTAGTGCAACAACAAAGAACTAAACATATTGAAGTTTATGTGCATTTCATCTGAGAAAAAATCTTCAATGGTGATATTAATCTATAGTTTTGTCTTACGGATGAACAAGTGGCAGATATCTTCATAAAACCACTTAATGCTACCAAGTTTTGTCAATTTCATGCAATGTTTGGCCTCTCAGAGTTGCCATTGAGGGGGAGTGTGCATGACAATGCCACTTTCTAATGGCCATGTGTTTCTTCTACTTCTCTATACTTTTTTTATTGTAAAACATTACAAACTTTGTGTGGAGTTATGTGATTTAATTAAACATCATATGGAAAGATTTACTTTTGTACCCAATACATACATTACAATATACTTTGTAATGGAGGTCCTTATGTTATAAAAGGCTCCAAATATGCTTGGTTGATTATTCATAAGAAACTGTGAGATGTAGTCTCAAGATCATGCTAACCTAAACTTACTTTCAAGTAGTTTATGGATTATATTTTTTTTTGCTTCAAAAGGTGATGTTTATCATGATGAAGGTTTTCAAAAACCCTTCAATATTTTTTTGCACATAATATAATTCCTTTATGGTGACTATGGCATTTATCCCCACTTAACATTAAGGGGGAGTGTTAGAAAATTTAATGTCTAAGTGGTATAATTTAAACCCTTAGTACATTGGTTAAAAGTAATTAAATAATAATAATTTATTATTTATTAACATAGGTTAATAACCTCACATAAATATATAATAAATCATGAATTATTTATTACTTACCAGTAAATAAAGTTTTGTTTATCAGGTTTGTAAAAATATTTTTGGGATGGTTGGACCCGTTGGTTACAATGATCACTTCCCTTCAATTTTTATTATAAAATAGGGTTTACCCTATTGTTCAACACACTCAAATAATTTGAACATACTCAAGCAATTAAGTGTTTTTTGAAGGTCATTCAATGAAGAAGTGAGAAGACAGAAGATTATGTATTGGGTTCATGAAGTTTCTCATTAATGGATAATCACTCTTTGGTGGGTTTTTTTAACCTCTTTGAGGTTTTCCCATAGTAAATTCCTATGTATTGTCTACATTTATCTATGTTATGTCTTGCTCATTATAATTCTCTAGATCTTCTATGTATATGCATCTATCTATATTTGCTTTTTATCATTTGGAAGAGAGCATAAATATTTTGTTGAATTGATAAAGAGGGCATGCATATTGTGTTAAATTTATAAAGAGGGCATGGATATTATGTTGATTTAAGAAATAGATCTTTCATATTGTGTTGAATTGAGAAATAGAACTTGTATATTGTGTTGAATTTTAAAAATTAGAGCATGAAGATTGTGTTGAATTAAGAGAATACATACTATGTTGAATTTATGAAGAGTGCATGTATATTATATTGAATTAAAAAATAATAAATGCATATTATGTTTAATTAATAAATAGGGCATACATTTATGTTCAATATAAAAACTAGGATATTTTACACACTAAAATTAACATTCATTATTAAAATAATGCACTTGTAACCTTCCTCTTATACACACTTAGCTCATGCTCAATTCCATGGTTCAAAACCATTACTCCTCTACTTCTATGTGGATGATCCTTATCCTTAAGCAACTCTGATACATGATATTCCTTTTCTTCATTCGAAGCAGCCTGAACTCACTATCAAACTAATCCATATTTCCATTTTAACTATATATGCTCCTCAGACAAGGTCATTCCTTAAGGATAATCCTATTCACGAGTAGTGTTTGAATCCATTGGTTTTATCCTCCCACAAAATAATGGCTATTGATCAAATTCAAATTCACCACAATTGGTCATCATGTATGTTTCACAAGTCTTATTTAGGGAAATTCCTAAAATACAACTATAAAATCATTTTTTCCATTCATTTTTTCACTAGATGAAAAAAACATCCCATGATTGAAAAACACTAGAATATCTAACTCCACATTGAGAAGAAATAACTTATTCTACTCAATTATGACTTTATACAACTCAAGTAGCTCTAAACTAAGTTTGAATACACCTCCAAGGTCAAAAGTCATTGTCAAAACACTTAATCACACATGATTGCACTACCATATAACATTACACTAGTGTTTCAAACACACCTCTGTATAATGGGAGAAATATATGGACCTTGATATTTTTTTAGAGTATCAGTATGTATCCAAAACTCAACATAAGGGGTGTTGAGGTCAAGCATAACTTCAACCACTAACCCCTTTTGTGATTTAATTTATTTACTCATCATTATTTATTGAGTTAGGGTTTTCAAGTGAAGAAGAAGGTTCACAATGATTCTCACAACTGATCTAAATCTTGTACATAGTCACACAAGACCTACATATAGAGGTGTACTAGTCAGAATTCACATCTAGGAAAAAACCCCTTCTAGGGACCGATATTCCCTATAGACACTAGCGCATGCCAACCTTGTCTAAATAACATGGCCTTATCCTAGGTGAATTTAAATCCCTATTATTGATTTATAATGACCTCACACAACTCCATAATATATTATAGAATCATTGTCACTATCTATCATATCTAAGTTTTAACTAAGTTATTTGTCTTAATTCTTTCCCCTTTTGGCACTTTTATATAAATATTAAGTTCTAAATCATTTTGTGTGATTGGTTGCATATCTTATACATTCTAATTTTAATCAATAATTTTTCATAATTGGATTCACACTTTGTTTAATTTTCTAATTTTTATAAAACATATTGGTGAACTTGCTTATTATTGAATTTTAAAAAACCCTAATTCTCCTTAGGGTTTCCTTCTACCCTTTAGCATTTATATTAGGGCTTCAGATTTCAAATTTTATAATTTCCATACTAATCATGATCATAATGAGTGTTATCTATTATTTCTTGTTTTAAAAATTCTTAGTCTCATTTACATGTTGTTTGCCTATAATATGTAAAATATTTCACTTGCATGTAAGTCCATGTATGCATAATATAAAATAATAGTTAAAATGCCATATCAATCAAGAGATTAATACTGAAAAATAACACGATGCTTATTTTTACATGGATCAATTTGTGTTTTCACTTGTTATTACTAGACATTAGAGGGTTTATATGGTTCCTTTTATTCGACCTACCCTTAGACCACCAAACTATCTTAGCCCATATCCTGCCTCTACTATTTGTATGAGGATTATAATATATCCTATGGTCTAAGTTGTTCGCAGTAGATGATGTCAGGTGCCTCATTAGGCATGACAAGAAGAAAAAATTCAAGTAATACCTACACATCCCCAACCCAATCCAACAAGACCAATTAATCAATCTAAAGGCTATGATATTTTTGATCAGTTAAGGAATACACCAACTAATATTTCTATGTTAGAGTTGCTTCAAAAAGATACTATTTTAAAGTATATTTTATATTAAACATTGAATCAAACACAAATGTCCCTTTACATGGAACCTTATTATTTTTCATATGTTTTAAATACTTTGAAGGATATTGATGATGTTATATCTTTTAGAAATTAGGATTTTCCTACATAGTCTACTATTGATCATAATCTTCCTTTTTTATACAAGATCAAATCAAGAGTACAATATTAAAAAGGTTTTAGATCAATAATGGTTTACTTTGAATATTTTCAACCTTACATTTTTAAAGGCAAAGGGTATTCACATGGATTCTATTCAAAGGATATATAATAATATCAAAGGAATTGATGATGTGTCTCACCAAGCTTTGGGTTCTATGACTTTGGATATCAAGATAGGACCCAAAATATTATCTACTTAGTTTTAAGTAATGCCTAATTATTTTCACTATACTTTACTATTAAGGGGGCCTTGGATACATCTAATGGAAGTTGTAACTTATAATTTACATCAATATGTCAAATTTATACATGATGGATACTTATATACATTCCCTACTAATAATCAACCATTAATATATTGTAAGCTTATAGATTGTACTATTGAGAATCAATTACAGTTATAAGTACCTCAATCTACTAGAGTGGCACCACCAAAGATCATACCTATAAATAAAATGCATACATATGAGGATGATGAATGTATTAAAAATGATAAAAAGTTACAATTTATAGATATTTTAGAATGATAGTATTCACCTAAAAAGGTAGAAAACAAGAAGATGTACATGAATTATATTTATTAGTAAATTCATAAGATCCAAATTTCATACCTATAAATTACATTGATGATGGTTTTGATGCTAGTTACAATAATGATACAAATGCAATGTAAATGGACATTGATGATTATTTATGTAGCTTGAGTTTTACACTAGTTGGTCTAGGAGAGCACAAAGATGATTCAAATGTAATCATTATAGTAAACATAGATAAAGTAAAAATAATGATTCCAGATGTTGATAAAGGAAAAAATATTTGTTGTGATATAGATACTACAAAAAATACTATTTTATTAGGTTTACATGGACTAAAATATTATTCAAATATCGCATTTATAGAGAACAAGAGGCACAATACATCGATCAATGCATTAGAGGTATGAAGAGGTCACCATTTAAAGATTCATTAAAAAATGTGAAGATCATGGATATAGAACCAGTTCTTGGAATCCAATGTTATGTTATATATGTTACTTGATAGAGAATTAATTATTTTACCAATAATATGACATGGATTTGCTAGCAGACTATTAAATCAAGAGGGAAAACTTTTTTTTCATTTCATAGAATAAAAGGGGGTGATACTAATACTTATTCAACATTACAACATAAAATTTAGAAATATAAGGATAAATGAACTATTCAAATTATATATCCCACACCAAAACTACTATGGTTTATCATTAGGGTCAAATATGTAGAAATTACAAGCATCCAAGAAGGAATTCTTTAATTATTCAAGTTTTTATTGATAATGAGTATAGATAGAAAGTGCAAATCGATGAGGACACAGATCTTAATGTATGTACACTTGAATTTATTTAGTATATATACCATGATCAAGATGAATTTAAAAAACTATATATTACCAAGATTTAATAGGGAATATTACAACACTAATTGCATGTGGTCCCAAAGTTGTGAACATACTACCTTTTGTTATGCAAACAAGAAATCAAGTAAGTGCCATAAATGGTCAACAATGGTTTAAAGAAATGAAATCTACAGTTGATAAGTTACAACATTATCTTACATTCAGATTTGAAGAAAGTATAATTCATTTTCTCCATGATGGTATTACAAATTTAGTAATAATAAGCAACGCTCAAAGTTGGTTTATCTAAAAACAACACATAAAGCTTCCTACACAATAGAGAAATATAATATATGCATGCTCATGATTCATAACAATGAAAAATATAGGGTTAAATTTATATAGCATGAGTGGTATGATGATCACAATGCCAATTATCTATGGGAATTTAACAAGATTCAATATCCATAAGTCAATATCTTTTTATTAAATCCATCGTTCAATTATCCCCATCCTTTGGATGTGCTATTTGATTTTTAGATTGTCATGTTATTTCATATATTTAAAAATACAAAAAATAATAGAATACTCTAAAATATTATAAAAACTAGGACCTATGCATGATATGTGTAGTTTATTTAAATAAATCAATTTGTGTTTTAGTATGTGATGCTTCTCTATATCCATTTTTATATCAAATATAATTCACAAGTGTAATTGAGTGCATTACTTATAGATGTATTTGTAGGTGGTGATACTATTTTTGACCTAAAAACTTTACATAGATAAAACTACTATGTTTCGGATTGTAGGGTATTGTATTCTTGTCAAATTCTAGCAGACTTGTCCTAGTGAGCACATGCTCTAGTTTTTCACATTAAAATTGTTCATAGGCCTTCTACATCTTATTTACATCTCAACAATTTCATTTGATGCATCTTTTTTACACATGTTTTATCTTTATATGATTGTCCTTAATTATTCATACTTCATTTCAATACATTGCACAAAATCTATTATTATTGTCTCACTTACATTACTAATGTTATCTTACTAAATACCCAAGTTGTTGAATATCATGATGTTACATGTTGTTAATGTAGATAAATCTCACTTAATCATGCATGTTTATCATGTTTGCTTTCTTTGCTTCATGTTTTGTCTGTATTACTTTCTTTGGATTGTGTATATTTGAACATGCCCTTATTTACAACTCTAAGCTTTATTATATGCTTTTATGTGTATGAGTGACATTTGAACATGTCCCTTGTATGTGAGTCCTTGGTCTCCTTTTTCTTATATTTGTGTGTGTTCTTTATGTATGCATCATGGCCATGAGCCTTGTTTTTATTTAATTGATGAGTTTGTGATGCCATGATATATATCATGAATCTCTCAATTTTATGATGCAATGATAAATATCATGCATCTTCCTTGAGTTATTCTATATCAGTTTCAAGTACTCATTATTTCTCATTATCCATTACATTCCTCATTACTAAACATATATATAGACATGAAACCATGTATGTTTGGTTCTACATGTATCATACATTACTATTTTACTTAGAATATCAATATAATTCCATGATCTCTAATGTTGTCATTACTACTTCAAATTTCAATATTTTCTGTAAAATAATTCACATAAATTTTTATTTTTAACTAATTTATTGTGCAAACTTCACAATCAACTTCAAAACATGGGGAATACATAGTGGTTTGTATTAAAGACTAAGCTGCAATAATTCATTGTACGGATAGGAAAAGATAGTGTTTGCTTAGTTGATCATAATTCATACTTATTTTCTACCTAGAAAATAATTTTAAACAATAATTCTCCATTTGGATAGTAGTGTAGGTCATATATATTTAGAATAATTCATTTTTTTCCAATAATAAAAAATTGTGTTTTCTAAAATTTTCAAAATTTCACTTAGACTAAAAAAAAATTAGCAGGTACTCAGAAACAATTTTTAGATTTATGCACAAGTTATCATAGATTTTGCTCATAATTGGGGGTATCTTTTACAACATGTGTTCTAAAATACTATGTAGTTTTACTTAGAAATCTAATTGATTTTATTCAGTTTTCAGAATCAATATACTCAAATATCAGATAAGGGGCACATGCACGACACATTAACACTTTGTTTCTTAGTTTTCCACTAATTTTTATATAAGGACAAATCCATGTCATTATTTATGTTGTATACACTAGACTCAGATCATGCTATTTTATAATAGTTGTCCACTAGATATAAATCTTATTCCATCTGCAATGGTTGATTAAAATTTTTGCACCAAAATGATCTATTAGCATTCATAAATAGATTCTAATCCACCTTAAAACCTTGAGTTTTGTGATGGATTCAAGTACATATCGAGTTCTTAAACACACTATTGTATCAATGAAGATTGGGGCATGCATAGTTTAACCCAAGTTCCTCAACAAAGAATAATATTTAAGGGTCTTACCCTCTCTAGTCACCAGGTTTTTACTAGAAAACATAATAGTTTGTGTACCCAAACAAGTGTATTCATTCTTTGTTATTTGATCTATAAGTTTTTTATCCTTATTTTTCAAATTTATATCCTAAGTAAGGAATGATTTATACATGTTTCATTACATGTTTTCATGAAACACATTTCAATGTGTGGCTTGCATTCAAGTATATTCTTCATAAGTAAGTTAAACTATAACACTCTTTATTGTACACTAGTACTTTCACTTTGTTGCATTATTATAATAAAAGGGGGGAAATGTAGATACTAAAATTAATATGTAATACTAAAATAATGTACTTGTGAACATCTTCTTAGACACATTTAGCTCAATCTTAATTCCATGGTTCTAAACCATTGTTCATCTACTTATATACAGACAACCCTTACCCTTAAACAACTCTAATACATTATGTTCCTTTTCTTTATTCTAAGCAGCCTAAGTTCACTATCAAAATGATCCACACTTCCAATTGAGTTGTCTCTACTCCTTAGATAAGGTCAATCTTTCAAAATAATATGGCTCATCTATAGTGACTAAAGCTACCAGTTTTGTAATCCTGCTAAATAATGACTAGTTACTTCAATTCAAATTCACCATAATGGGTCATCTTGCACATTTCACAAGTCCCATTTTAGTAAATTCCTAAAAGACCACCAAAATAACATATTTTATATTCAAATGTTCACTATATGCCAATAGGTTCCCATGATTGAAAAGCAATAGAATATTTAACTACACATTGAGAATAAAACACATTATCTTCCCAATTTTGAGTTCATACAACCCAAATAACCTTGAGCTAAGTTTGAATACACCTCCAAAGTCGTAAGCCATTATCAAAATACTTAATCACACTAGGAATGTGCCAACATATAGTATTACACCAGTATTTCACACACATCATCATAACATGTGAGAATTACAAGGAGTTATATCCCTCTTTGAATTATTTGTGTGTATGCAGTGCTCAACACAGGGGGTGTTGAGGTCAAGCACAACTTCAACTACAATCCTATTTTTTTTCATTCATTTAGTTTACTCCTTATTATATATTGAGTTAAGATTTTGAAGTGAAGAATTGGATTGAAAGCTTTCACATAGTTATACATGACTTATAGGCAGAGGCACACTAGTCAAAAATCATATAGAGAAAAATATGGTGTATTGCACGACCATCTATATATTATATGTTCTTAAAAAAATAAGAGTTCATCTTCAAATTTTAGATGCTTGACCTAGTTATGCTTAACCATTTTTTTAAAAAATAGTTTTTTGAAAATTAGACTCGAAATTATACATTTCATGTTCTTACACTATCTTCAAATTTGAAGTGTAAATATCTCAAATTATCTATAGAAATTTAGATTTCTAGAATTTCAAGAAAATCATGTTCATAAATAAACCAATTTTTATTCCCCAAATTTATACACTTACCTTTATTTTATACTTGCATGTTACCATTATATATAAATTCAACATGAAAATAAAAAGTTATATCTTATTTATCTTATAATCACATATCACTATTATACATAAATTCAACATAAAAAAAAAATTAAGCTTAAAATAAACAAGCTTTATACATATCAACTTATTAACCTTGGAATACAATTATAATTGTCCTTGTCCTTCCCCCACTATTGTGCATTAAAAATTAATATTTTGAAAATTAAAAATTAAGTTTTTGAAATATTAAAGTTATAATTGTTTTTTTAAAAAAACTATATATTATTAATAAGTTTAATTATATTGTATGTGGCTTTTAAAAATTAAAGTATTAATTGAGTGGTAATTCAATTACTTTATTAGAATGTATTGATATTTATTAATCATATAATATTAGAATTTTTATATTGGAAAAAAAATATTATTTAAAATAATAAGTTTGTTGATTACATATAATAATGTAGAAGTATTAATAAAGTATTATCAAATAATAAAATTAGGTATAAGTTTTAACTTCAAGAAAGTGGTGAAAATAAATCATTTTTAGACTATTGAATATTTTAAGAAAAGAGTTTCGCAAAAAAGCAATCAGATACTACCCACCCATATTATGTAATATCAGGGGGAGTCATAAAAATAATACTCCAATCACAAAACAATACCACATAAATCTCTACTAATTTGATAATAATTTAATTATCAATTAAATAATAATTCTAAAAATTTATTATAAATTTATTGAAAAACAAGAAAACATTATATTCATTTATTTGTACACACTAATATTTGTTTTTAAACAATTATATAAACAAATAAATATAAACCTTCAAAATCATATATACCTTTTTGAAATGTGTTTCTATTATAAAAAAGAACTTCAATCTCTATTTAGTTGTGACTTTGTTTACTTATTATAAAACAATTTCAAGTTTTATATTAAAATTTAAATTTAGATAGATTATTTAGAAATATAATTTTTTATTTTTTAAATTTATAAAATAATTATTAAAAAAAAAAAAAAAAAATTACCAATAAAATGTAGATAAATTGGTTAAAATTAATAGTGACCAATAAAAATGTTCTGTAATAATGTTTGTAAAAAATGTGAACCTCTCATTTATCTCCCAATCATAACTCTAAATTCTAAAAAAAACATTTATTAATATATATATATATATATATAAAAATATATATATATTATTTACACTTACGACTATAGAACGATATATATATAATATATATATAATTAACCCTCTCACCTTATAAACCTATTCCACGTAGCCGAATCCAGGAAGGGATCTCTGAAGTGGAAAGAGATCTGAACCAGCATTGATGTGATGTAGTGTTCTCCCATGGGGCCAGAGGGATTGAAATATCGATCGAAAACGCGGGTGGTTGAAAAGTATTTGGAAAAACTGAGGGTGGTATCAACGGTCTGTACACAAACTACGCGTTTATCCTCCAAACCGGGTTTTCTTAGAAGGGCGGGGCCTCTGTATAATTCTATATAAACACGCTTTGTGTAATTCTTTTCATCATTTCAAGAGCCCAAAGGATATCAGCCTCCATAGTTACTGTTGCTTAATATTCCGAGAGGGTTTTGGAAATGGCGGAGAAGCCAATTTTTTGGGATGGATATGTGATTATGAGAGATCCTCACACTCACAGACTGCGCATCGTGATGAAGGTGATACCGCTTCCACCGAAGCATGGAAAAATTAAAAAGGAAATATTTGCTTCCTTTGTGGGCGGAATGGCTGCTGCCGTCTCTCGCATTTTCTGCGCTGTATGAAGGGTAATCCCGTGATCCCTTGTCTGGAGCTTTTTCGCTGCGTGCAACCCTATAAGACGAAAATACAGACTTACTGAGTTTCGTACCTGAGACTTCTCTTTACTCTCACAGGGTTGCAGGTTGTAAGGTCTTGGTATATTGGGTGTAGTGCTTCCATGGGCGTAATAGGCTTGTTTTATAGTTGTATAGTGGATGCTTATGAATAAATATGCATGGTGTTTAAATACCATGTTATGATTATGTTTATCATGGTGAGGATGGTGGTGGATTATGTTTAAATCCCATGTTATGATGTTATGCTTGGTGTTTAAATACCATGTTATGATTATGTTTAAATACCATGTTATGTTTATGTATGTTATGATTATGTTTAAATACCATGTTATGTTTATGTTTATTATGATTATGTTAAGATTAAGAGCGAAATATTTGCTTCCTTTGTTGGCGGAATGGCTGCTGCTGTCTCTCGCATTTTCTGCTGCTGTATGAAGGGTAATCCCGTGATCCCCTGTCTGGAGCTTTTTCGTTGCGTGCAACCCTATAAGACGAAAATACAGACTTACTGAGTTTCGTACCTGAGACTTCTCTTTACTCTCACAGGGTTGCAGGTTGTAAGGTCTTGGTATATTGGGTGTAGTGATTTCATGGGCGTAATAGGCTTGTTTTATAGTTGTATAGTTGGTGCTTAAGAATAAATACGCTAAGAGCTTAAATACTCACCAGCCATGCTATGATTATGATTATTATGTTGAGGATAGTCGTGGATTTCTAGTATAATTAGAGGTCAATTTGAGTGTCAATAGAATATTCATTTGATTTCAATTTATCAATAAATATATTAGTATTCAAGTTCATTTATGTAAATTTGTAAAGGGAATATAAACAATTTATTATTAATATAAATTTATTGAAAAATTACAAGCATTTTAAAGAAGAGAAAGTATTCATTGAAATATTCAAGTTTATATTATTTTGGTTTGCATATTTAAATTATTACAATTATTGAACTGTAATGTTTTCAATATTGTTACTATTGAGGGCCCTAATAAATATTAAGATAGCTTAACTATTTTCTAAGTTATTACAAGTATCAAAACACATTTTCTTTTCCTAACGTGGTTTAGGTATTCCTTCCCAATTAAAGAGTGAAAGCAAAATAATTCGAGAGGTTTTTAAGACCAAAGCTAGGGGAATGCGATTATTAAAAAAATTGGGCATGTTTGCAATTTTTACTAGAGCATCTATATAGTTGAAACATCCTCACGAGAGTAAAAAAATGTTCCAAAAAAAGTTCTCTGTTCGACACAATTTATAGGTCAACCCTTTCTCACATATATGGATGTGCATTTTCACTATCAAATATTGAAATTTGTCATCAAATCTCATGCTATTAAAGATACATCTCTAAACCTTGCATGTCACCTCACTTCTCTAGGTTTATAATTGAATTAATTAGGGATGATTACTGTTTTGCACAGTTAAATCTTTATGAGTAATTGTATTACAATTTAGTGTAAATCCATTTATCCATACTACATTTTGGTGAGACCATATTGTCTTGGTGAGCCATTGCTCTTTTAGATTCATTATAGGGTAAGATGTTATACCACATTGTAGACACCTGATTTCGGTCCAGGAGTAGTTTTAATTGTCAATTTGCATTGTTCTAGGGTTCTTGTATGTTTGTCAATTATAGGCACATATTTATCTAAATGTTTCTCCTTCCTCTTGTTTGTTTCTCCTCCTTGGTTTTCTCTCTCCCCCCTTTCTTATTTTTTTGGGTTTTTTACTAAAAAAGGAACAATACATTTCTAGCTTACCAGAAATGTGACAATAGAGGTATGGTTTGCCACTAATGCACTAGTACGCTTTTGGTCACCTTTCTTGGTGGGCCATTTTGAGTATTGTTTTGAGTTCCCTATGGTTTTTTAGTCTTCCTTTATCGATTTTTTTTACCTCTTGTGTGTTGGCTTGTACGTCGATAGGGTCCTAATTTGAATTTGAAATGTCTATAAATACATAGATGCACTAGTGCATATAGGACCAAAAAATAAAAAGATATTTGAATACAAAAGGTCAAGAGTGATAAGTGAATTGAAGGAAAGAGTCTAACATTTATTAAAAGGTAGAATTTGGAGTGTTTAGAGTTATAGACACATAATTTTGGTATAAGGCTTTTATTGCAATGTTTTTAATATTTTTCTTTGGCCTATGGATTATTGATTAGAATTAGGGGCTTATTAGTGTTTGTTTGTGCATTTTTTCCCTCCTCTATGAAATCTTGTAGTTTTTGCCTCTTTTATTTTTTCCATTTTTTCTTTTTTTTGCTTCCGGGTATGTTTTTTATTTAGCCTTTGTCTTTTGTTGTTTCTTCCTATGGGAGACATTCATCAGTCTTACTAAATTTTCCCTTGGTGATTTGGTGCACCTGTTCAATTTGCCTTTGTATTTTTGTGGGCCCTTCCTTGATTCCTTTCAATGTTTGGATATATGTATGTTGGTTATTTTATTTATATTTGATCATCTTTCACACCAATAGGTCTTAGTTCAAACTTGAAATTTCCATTTATGTGAACTATCTAAAGGCATTTTAATAATAAGTATCAAGAGATTTTATTTAATTATCATAAGGATACTCAAGTTTAGGTACACTCTACAAAGGTTATTTATCATCTTAAGGACTCAACTTCAAAGATTAATTTTGTATTGTTTGAAAATAAGTATAGGTTAATGTCCATCTCCACCAAGGAAGAGGAGGTTGAAGCCTCACTTGAATTATTCATTCACATTGCACAATAACTATGTGGGGTCTAACTAGACATGTGATATATGTGATTGTAACTCCCTTGAGGTTTCCCAACCTAACTACTTCTTCCCTTCTCCTTTAAAAGTGTTTTATGATGAATTACATTAAGAACACAAAGAAGATAAAATTAGATATTTTACTTGCCAATTCAGAGAAATGCATACACATAACCATATGACACTAGGAAGCCAACCTTCATAAAATAATATATAACCCACAAAGTTGTGTGATACATATTTTTTTCTCAAGAACACACTTGTCAGTTAGAGAGACACAACATTAAATATTTTTTGGGTGAATTTACTAGTTAGAAAAATAGGCATCGAATTTGTCTCGACAAAATGAACGATTTATATTTGATACAGAGCTCATTCATTCCTTCTATGTTAGGGTTGTACTTCCAAATTTTCAGAATTCATAGAAGGTGCAACTGTTTCATCTCTTTTTCTTTCCACATTGTCCATTTTTCATAAAAATCATTTAATTTTTTTTTTTAATATTCTTAACCACTAGAGTAGACATTTTTTACTATATTAGATTGATATATTATATATTTATCTTGTGCATCTTTTTTAACCATTCTAATGATGTCATTATACCCTAGTGTCACATTTTGTCAACATCTCCATTCTTTGAACACCTATATCTTTGTGATATATCTTAAGGTTTCCCCTTTGCATTTCATGATTGATTTTTGATATGTTTTAGGGTTTCTTATAAACCCTTCCATCACCTGTGCCTTATACTTAGGATTCCATCAACTGAAATCAAGATGATTATATTTATCCTTGATTTTATTTCCTTTAGTGGTTCATGCTTAGGCTTGTGTCTTTTCTCATATATCATGGGTTTATTAGTCTTACATTCTATATAAATTTCTGAAAAGGCATGGGGATATTTTATTTCTATACTTTTATAGGCTTGCTTACATGGCTATTATATAAATATTTATCATTATTCATGTATGTCTTTCCTAAAATTTATCTTATAATATCACCTTGTGGATTGATACATGATAGGGGTGTTTGTATGCTTTATGTGATGATAACACAGACCACAATATTGTTAATACCCCCTCTTAGTTATGGGCCTTCTATTGTTGATTATATAGTGACTTGATATGAGTTATATGTTGTAACAACTAAGAGATGTAAGACACACAATGCCATTATCCATCATCTTAGTTCTTAAGAATGGGTCAACCAAAATACCTCCTCAAGACTCCAATCTCCCTCTGCCTCCTAGGATTTGGATTCAATTACCCAAACTATATGATGTTTTGGACCAATTTTAAGATATTCAATCCAAGATTTCTATCCTAAAATTACTTAATAAATCCACTACTTTTAAAGATATAGTGTGTGATAATACTCTATCACGTATTGATGAGCCTTCCTATTTTGCTTATCTTGTTAAAACTTTATAAAATAGTGAGCATATTATATCCTTTAATTTTGAGGATCTACCCTATAAATAAATTATTGATCAATACCTTCCCATGTAAATTTAATTAAAATCAATCATTTGGGAATTAATAGGGTCCTTATCGATAATGGTTTATAAATTATTGATCAATACCTTCCCATGTAAATTTAATTAAAATCAATCATTTGGGAATTAATAGGGTCCTTATCGATAATGGTTTAGGGTTGAAAATATGTAGCGAGGCCTTCCTTAATGCACTTGGATTTGATCTTATGCCTCTTAAACCATATTTTATGATCATAAAAGGATTTGATAATCAAATGTGAAGCCCCTTTGAAACAACTGAATTCATAACTAATGGGCCAAATAATTTAATTATGAAGTGTCAAGTTATACGTAATGAGCTTAGCCATAACTGCTTACTTAGAAGACCTTAGATTCATGTTGTGAATGTTGTTCCATATACATTACATAGATGCCCAAAACTTTTACATAAGGGTTACATGTACACATGTCTTATGAATGATATCCCCTTCTAGTATTATAAACATTTGGAACATACAAAAGTTAATAATCCAAATATAAACACACCTAAACTTGAAATCATAGCACACTAATATTATATTCCTAAAGATCAAATGCATATATATTGCGTGGGAAAAAATAGTAATACCAATGATGATACTCATGCTCAAGATGATGATTTTAACCTTGTTTACATAGACAAACATTTACCAAAGGTCAATTTTACACCATACAGTCCTAGTGAATATATATGAGATGTATACATTTGGTATTGACCAAATATATTTTACTCCTCAAGATTATGAGTTACCTACCCTTATGTTAAGATTAATTGGTCACCTACTAAATCCATTAACAAATTATTGGTCATGACCAAATAATATTAATAAAGATAAGATTATTTTGTATTGGTTAATTATGTTAGGGTTTATTAAGATCATATAAATTTAGCAGGTGAAGTTAGGGTGACCTTAGAGGTGCATTTAGGGTGACATTAGAGGAAATATTTGGGTGTCTTTAGGAGGAGATGTTAAAGTGTCTTTATGGGTGATGTTAAGGTGTATTTAGAGGTGGCATTGAGGATATTTCATATGTTGAGGTGAATTATTTGATGAATTTGGGTTGAGTTTACTTGTGGGGTAAGTGCACAAAGTTGGGGGATAAAAAGGAGCTACTCGTGGACATGATTTTCTTGAAATTTTATAAAATTAAACTTGTGCAGATAATTTAAAATTGCTACACTCAAAATTTGAAGATGTTATGTTGAATTATATAACTTCAATTATAGTTTCTAAAACATTATTTTTTTTCAAAAATTATTAAGTATATCTAGGTCAAACATATAAAATTTGAATAGGAACTCTTGTTTTTTTAAAGAAAATAGAGTGGATAGATGACTGTGTGACCCAAAAAAAAAATTGCATCATTTAGTATTATTTTAAACCATTTGATGAAAACTTAGATAAGATATTCTAGTTTGTGACTTGTATTTTTTATATTTTATCAATGAATATTTTATTATTATTAATTTTTTAAGTAAATAGATCCTGAAAAACTGATAAAAATATGGATAACCGACCATGTGGTCTCCCTAACTACCTCAAAAAAAGAAAATGGATTTTTTTTTAATGTGTGTATAATTAGGTTTAGTTTGTGACCATATAATTTGTTTTACACTTGGATGAATGAAAAATTATATATATTAAAATGTAAAGGCATGTATATTTATGGCATGTGGTGGCCTAAAAAAGGTATAGTTAGAAATCAACATAGTTTTTAACCTTAAAATAGTCCAAAATTTATAAAAATCATATATTTAAAAAGAAGAGAGCATGCTAATCATCATGGTAATAATTTTTTAAATTTAGTTGATGAAATTCCTAGTGTATTTGGCGATGGAAGTTAAAATTTATTGTTCGCTATCTAACCTCTTAGACTTGGCTGTAGAATGATAGGTCCAAGCCTTTGGCTTGGGAATCCATGTCATTTTTAGCCAAAAGGCTTAAATTTTGAATTAAAAAAGTAATGCTTATGCATTATTTGTAACATGTACATGTTATATAACATGTATGCATTATAGTATAATGCATATGTGTTTAATATAATGCCTATGTGTTATGCTGATATAGACAAAAAAATCACTTTTTAACATTTTTTTACTCAAATTGATAAATCTGTACCAACAGACATTCTCTACACATTTCTATAATACTTTCAAGTTGGGAACAAGATTTATCAAGTGATTTTTTGGACCCCACCATTGAAAGGCTATCAATTTTCCCATGGGTGATGGATCATGTCCAAGAAAGAGAAAGAAGTTGAAGAAAAAAACACTTGAATAAATATAAAAGGTGAGAGACAAAAAAAAATTATGAATGCAAGCACTTCATTTAAAACAAGCTATAGAAACTATCTATAAAAATCCAAATACTGTAGACAATTATGTCATTGATAATAATGAATTGAATAATGATGAAATTAAAAATAATCAATTCAACAATGATGGAATTGACAATATTGAATTAGATAATGATGAAATTGATAATAATGAATTAGATAATGTTAGAAGCTCACATTCAAATTATAATGTTTTTAATTTTGTTGATGATGATTGTATGCATGATGCCTTACCCCCCAAATATGATTAAATTAGTAATGGAGAAAATTTCACAGAAGCATATAATGAGGAAATAAATAATGAAGAAAATGTCATCCCACTAGTAATCAATGAAAGTAATGAAGATTTTGAAACACCATCTCAATAAGTTTCAATAATAACAATACCTCCAATAACTATGCATAGAAAAGGTAATTACTTAATTGAAGTCAATGAAAATATTTTGAAACCAATGCCTAATAAAATGTATAACCATTATTCAAGAAGTCTAGCTCAGGAATTTTGGGATAGTTTCTTTCATAATTTGACTCATGATACTAAAATATGTAAATTATTCATTTTGTTGATGAAATCGATTAATATGATACCTACGATGTACACATTATGGATAAGAACATCTAACATGGCTGATAAAATTGCAGAAATTATTGACAACTTGCATGATGCATATCATATTGTAGGCCCTAAATCACGCAACAAAGATTGTAATGCTTCTTGACATGTAATCACAAATTGTATAGTAAGTAATCAAATAATTAAAAAATGATTTATTTCAAAAACAATCCAAACACTTGATATAAATAGAAAAACACTAATGGAAAAAATTTCAAAATGCAAAAGACTTAATGAACCCAATACCAATGAGCTCTAGGCATTCTCTGGTTGACTTAAACAAAAGGAAAAGGCTATAGTTGATGCTCTAAAATAGGTACATAATTTTGGAAGCAAAATACTAGATTTTTACCCAATACAAAAGATGTATTCAAAAGAAGATTTGGTTCTTGTAACTGCAAACCGCATCCGAAACATTTCTTGGACATGAGTCAAACACAATTGAACTCAAAGTTTTTGAAAAAAAATCCACAAATTTATATTAGACAAAGATATTTTGAGATGGCCAAATCTTTTTATATAAAAATAAATCACATATGGACCACTTGTTATTGTAGGCAACATGTTGAGTTTGCAATGCACTATGATGTTTTACACCTATTCATTGTACTTTGTATACTAACATTATTTTTCAGGAGTGTTGGTTAGAAGTTCTACCAAAATCAGCCAAGGAATTTATTCTAACCAGTTTTTTGTCAAATACTGGATGGACAATTCTCTTTTAACAAAGCATGTTTGGATGGAAATTGTTACGTTTATGGTGGATTGGCAAAACTAAAACATTGTAACCATGAAGATGAATCAAGTGAAATTGGATAGGAATTATTTGGTTTGAGAAAATATAAACATGTGACTTATCAAGTAAAATATGGAAAATAATTTAAAAGGTGTGAGCTTGTTACAAAATAGATACCCATTTCATAATTTGTGGACAAATTTAGGGAGAATTTTTTTATGAATATGCAAGGTACACACATAAGGCTAGATGGTTAGATGAACAATTCAAGATAAGAAAGGACACATTCCCATTTGTTTTGATTGTTTTAATAATCAACTTTGCTAAAAATTACAAATTTAAAACATAAATAGAAGTTCATGTATATAACATTCATGTATGCACTTAATAGTACTGAACAAGACCAAAAATTATTGAGTACCATTTATATATCAACAATGACCAATCACATTGTACAGAGTATGTGCAGAATTGTTTTAAGAAGTTCTATGGATAGTTGACAGAGATGAACATTCATTTAAATCAACATTACATTTGGTCATATAGTTTCATAACACAATTCAAGAATGCATGGATGTTTTATTGGTTGAGTAGGATACATGTTACCACTATTGTAGAACATATTTGAAGTTTCACTGAAGTTGTCCATGGAAAAGGGGATCATGATGGTGATGGGGAATGTGTAAAAAGATCGCTTGCATGGGAGGAGTTAAAATTTAGTGAGGGTGCTCATTTGACTGATGCACAAAACATGGTTGAATAGTGTAATGAGAACATGTGCCATGGTACTTAACCAAATTCTAGTGTTCATAAACATTTTTGGTAAATGGACAAAGAAAAATTGGTGGTGTATGAGGATTTTATGGATTTAATGGGTTCAAGTGAACTCCACTCATTTCACAACTCAAATTTAGGCTCTTGGACTATTCATACGAGACACTTGAAATATTTCTATTCTGCATGCATGGACTCTATTTAGAATGTGTGAGTCACAAGAGTGGGTGGATGACTTGAGTTTCAAATCTCTAATTCTAATCAACACATATTAGGTTCCATGATCATTAAAATTTATAGATATGACTATATCACATGAATTTGACCATGTATATGATCTAATGTATTTAGGTAGAATATTATTCATTAGGTACTATTTAATCCCATTATCTATCTTCATATAGTGTTATTAAATTTTTTTTGTGATATAGGACATGTGTTTTTATAATTATTACATATGAGGACAACAAAGAGGGGGCATATTACTACTTATGTTAGTGTGTAAAGGAAAATAAAAATTGACTTCCATAATCATAGATGGAGAAAACATTGAGTATCCTACTAGGTCTGTGGTAGTCACTAAAACTTGGCTTTGATGATATCCAATCAAAAATTTAGATATATGGTTGTTTTAAGACTTTGAAACGTAGATGAAGATACTGCATTATTCAAATTTGGTTCTTATAATGGATATTCAATTGAGATATATCATGGGAGGCCATTAAACATGAATCTATGGAAAGTTTGTGAGTCAAACAATGAGACTATTCTTGCTACTATAAAAAATAGATCAAATCCTAGTGGTTCAATTATAATTGTCTTTGTCCTTCTCCCATCATTGTGCATCAAATAGAACCCCCCAAAAAATGTTTATTATGAAAATGTCATTACATATGTTAAGAGAAAGGATAGGTGTAAAGCTATATGAATAAGTTGCATCTTATTTGTCTTATAATTGCATATCACCATTATACATAACAACATTATACATAAATTCATCATAAAAAACAAATTGCATCTTATTTGTCTTGTACTTTAATGTCATTGTTATACATAAGTTCAACATTAAAAAATTAGGCTTAAAATGATATGGATTAGGTTTAAAATCTAATATATAACATACAATTAGAAATCTAATCAGAGCTTTCATTTATCCCATACACTTTATTAATAATATTTTTAAAACTAAAAATTAAGATTTTGAAACATTAAAGTTATAATTGTTCTTATAAGATCATTATATATTATTAATATGTTTATTGTTAGTAAGTATATTAAATGTGACTTTTTAAAATTAAAATATTAATTGAGTGGTAATTTAATTATTTTATTGGAATGTATTGATATCTATTAATTACATAACATTAGGATTTCCATGTTGGAAAAAAATATGGTTAAAAATAATAAGTCTATTGATTACGTACAATAGCATAGATGCATCAATAAAGTATTACCAAATAATAAAATTAGGTATAGGTCATCACTTCATAAAGTGGTAGAGGTAGATCATCCTTGGACTATTGAATACTCTAAGAAAAGAGCTATGCAGAAGGACAATCAGGAACCACCCACCCATCTTATGTGATATTAGGAGTCATTGTGTGATATTAGGAATAGTCATAAAAATAATAATTATTTAATCACAAAATGATAATATATAAATCCCCACTAACTCAGTAATAATTTAATTATTAATTAACAAATAATTTTAAAAACTTATAAAACTTTATTACAAACTGTAGAGACTTAAAATCAGACACTTTATGTTGATTTTAACCTTCTTTACACTAAATACCTAATCATCTCTAATCATCTTTAATCATCCTTAATTTTTCCTAATCATTATTCATCATCCCTAATCACTATTCACTATTTATTATTCGCTACTTTACTCTCTCTAAATTATTCCAGAGTTAATTAACTAATTTTTTTCTGATTAAAAATTCCATGGATTTTAGAAATTCATAAGTTTCATAAATCTAAAAAATAAAATTATCCTCACATGTCCAAAGACCCCACCTGTCCCCCACCATTCTAATTTATTAATCTATCATTATTCCCATTGTCCTCCATGATTCAATTTAATAATCCACTTTTATTATTATTATTTTTCATGATATGATTTTCTCCAATTTAATAATCAACCTCACATCCACTTACTAATTTTATATCATATATTCCTCCCAAATGAATTTTATATTCATTTGTGAGTCTCGCATGTTCTTTACTCCTATTTTTAATTCAAAATTTTCATTATTAATTAAAAATTATCTTTTATTATCATCCCTTGATCTTCATCTCAAGATGGACGGATCACATTCATTTCCAACTTCTATAAATTAGAGTTTCTTCCTCCAATTTATAAAAATCTTGTTCATCTCAAAGTTATTCTGCTATTATATCTTCAAGCTTCTTCATTACAAGTTTATCATGTTGAGATTATAAGAGATTGCATACCACAATACTATCGATTTTGCCCTTGTGTTGGAAGAGTGAGCAACCACAATCCAAAGAGAGCAAATTAAATCCGTATCACAATGGAGGAAGTTTCATTTTATTGCTAAGGAATAATTTGATTTTGTTTCTTTCATTTGTAGCTCTATCATAGGTTGATTTAGTTTAGAATAAGATTTCATTTGATTTCTTAGCTTATTTTATTTTCTATATTTCTTTGATACATTTTAGCATGCCTGGTGGGACTTTCCCTATCTTTTTTTTTTCATATTTGTCATAGTTACATTTGAAATTAGTTTTCAATTGATTTTTGTTGTTTTCTCTTGTTTTTATGATTTATTCTAACTTTGTTGCAGGTTTAATTTAAAAAAACTCTAACAAATTATTTGCAGAATGCTTGTCAAAGAATCTCCACAAAAGGACTAAACAAAAATCAATTTCTTTTCTTTTACTATTAACACTTTCAATTCAATTTTTTAAATTTTTAGTAATAAGATCATATTTTATTTGGAGCTAATTATTTCTTTTTAAGAATTTTGTTTGTAATTATGGAGTTGTGTATGCTCTTCCCTCAGCATCACATTGGTGATGATACTCGAGAATAAAAAATAATTCCATAATTTTATGTGTTATCTAAGTGGTGTTTATGCATGCTCTTTTAATTTAGATTTAATTTTTTTTAAGTATTTTATTTGTAATTGTGAAATTATGTATGGTCTTCCCTTGACATCACATTGGTGATGATACTTGGGAATCAAAAATAATTTCATAATTTTTTGTGTTACCCAAGTGATGTTTACGTATGCTCTTTCCTTGGTGTCACATTAATGATAATACTTGAAAATGAGAAATGAAAACTTACTTTTTATTTCTTTTTTTAGGGGATCTATTGACCATGGATTTCCCCACTATGAAATAGGCCAAACTCTATGTACCAGTGGAGTATAAAAATCAAGATCTAACTATTTCAATTATCTAAGTGATTGTGTGTTTTAAGAACATCATGATATAATGAGATTTAATGGTATAATACATAAGGTTTCAACTATTTCTTTAAAATATGATATAATCGATTGTCAACACATTGAAACTCTTATGATTATGTTGAGCACTTTGAGACAATACGCGATAATATGCATCAATGTTATCTATTTCTTCCATAGTTTTGGACCTCAATATATCATAAAGTATCTTAGAGGACTCCCCTTAAATAATCTTATTTAAACTTTAAGCCTAGGAAATCCTCTTTTACCATTCAACTTTGGTGTATCAGTTAATAATTAGCATTGATAAGTTACCTTCCACACACCCTTAAAACTAGATTCAGTGGGCCAGGAGAATGAAAATATCCTCTATGGTTAGTACCTTGAAATATTATACCACAACTAAGAGCACAAATGAGTAAGTGACATCAGAAGGTCCAAACATTATTCACGACCCTTATCCTAGTTTTTAACCTTTTATGTGTAGTTGCTCGACTTTTTAAAGTCAAAATTTGTTTTTGTTTGCTCTTTGTGATCTACCATGTGATGAATAAACCTTGAGTGAAAAATAAAAAATATACCAATAGATTTACTCTCAAACTCAAAAGCATTTAGCCGTCAATCAATTTTTTAGACACTTTGGTTTTTTCCTATTATAGTCTAGTGTCAAGTCTTTTTTTTATCATTTTTTTTAGTCAAATCCTTTCTTGTCAGCAATATCACATATCACTATAGAAATGGCTATATGGAACTATCCTTTGATCAATCTGATCACAAATCTAAATCTAAACAATCATAGTCTTAACCTAGTGTTCAAACTAATCAATTTTGATTCAAATGCATATTTTAATTAACATAAAATCAATCATCCAATAAATATTAATCCAAGTTTTAATATGCATTCAATCTCACCCATCAATCAATCATATCCAAATATCTACCAATTGAATCCAAACTTGAATAGTTATTCAAGTTTCCCAATCAATCATCCAATAAATCTAAATCTGAGTTTGAATGTGCATTCAACCTCACCCATCAATCAGTCAAATCCAAATTTGAATACATATTCAAGCTTACTCATCTACCAATCCAATCCAAATTTGAATGCTTATTCAAGACTACCCATCAATCAATCATAGCCAAACATTAATCAATCAAATCAAAGCATTGATAATTATTTAGGTTTCCCAACCAACCAATTCAATCCAAACCATAACCAATCCATTTATATCTTCAATGCTTATTCATTTTCACCCATAGAACAATGCCAAAATTTTAATTCAGAGATAGCACCAAATCAATTTTAAGGGTATAATAATCAAAATTCTCTGAATTATAATTTCAATTTCAACACAAATCCAACAAAACTATCCAAAATCAAGCTAATTCCTCAACACAATTCATTACTAATGGATATCAAAACTTTCAACAACATCATCCTATCACCAGTAATCTTTTTTTTCCAAAATCAATCAAATTTCCCATCCACTAGTTACAATTCCAACATCCCTCAATACACTAGCCAAGATTTAGTTGATGCAAAATATATCAAAATGAACTCGCATATATTTATATTCTTAAATCCTACTTCATGGATATGTCAAAATGTCTCTCCTGAACCAAATCAAGCCATCTCATTTTGAAATCAAAATCATAATATTTCATCCATTATCCACCAAACAATCATTTTTTATCAAATACCCATCTTTGATAAACATCAAATATTGACTCAAATATCATCTAATCCACCTATCGTCAAATTATCATATGCCTTCAATCCATTGCCTAAGACTCCACATTTATAGAAATATATTCATCCCAAATCCAATCTTTCTAAGAGATTAATAAAAGGAAAATTTGATTAAAAAAGGCACTTTAGTAGGCCATCCTTATGGCCACATCCAAGCCAAGATCAAATTTATTATCAAAATTAGATGTGCAATTTCTTTCGGGATTTAAAAAAAATTCAATTTCCACATTGGTCCCAATAATAGTTTTATCAGTATACAAGTTTGAAAATGATAGTGATAATGTTATAGACAAGGAATAAGCATCATCAAGCATCAATACAAATCCTCTTAGTAACATCAAAGCAGTCTATTCCATCTTCATAAACATTATTCTTCTTTTTACTATTAACATTACATTACCTACACATGTCAACTAGACTCCATAGAAATAGATCTCATTGGACTTATCTCATGGAAACATATCAATTATAACATCTATAAAAATTCATGAAAGCATCCCATTTGAAGAAACACTACTTCACCAACCATTATTTGAAGCTCCAAAAAGCAATCACAATACACCAATCGATGAACAAATTGGCTCCTTGTTGCTTGATGATAATGACATCACAAACAATAAAAATATCAAATCAATTAAGAAAGAAACATGGAATGATCTCTTGGTTACAATCCAATAAAGAATTTTAACTCCCATGTTGCATAATTATTATGCCAAATTGATAGATTAACATTATAACGAGTTGGATCATGATTTTGAGATTAATTTTAAGGCACATCATAGTAAGTTTAAACATTCTAGACTTACCAAAGAATTAAGGATTATTTATATCAATTTATCCTATTTTGAATTGTGTAGTATTTGGTGGTTAGTTTATACAAATTGGGTAAGAGATATTGGTTTGTGTACATATGGAGAGCTCATTAATCCCTAGTGCTTGATATTCTTTAACAATATCTCTTACAACCCATATAGAGAAAGGCATCCAGATTCTATAATGATCTATAGAACTCTTAGAAGGTTTCTAGAGTTTAGATTTACTTTTAGGCATTTAATGTGGGTCTATTTGATAACTGTGTTTTCTCGAAAAAAACCAAAATTACCACAAAACTCTATCAAGGGAATTTATATATAGATTTAATTATTCAATAAGGATTTTATGATAGGGAATGATACTTAGGATGGTTCACTAATAAATTTTTGTGGGCACAACAACCTCATCATGATCAAGTACTATTCAAAGTAAATGTCAAAACTAAAACTGAGATTAAAGAGGAAATCTAGTCAGAATGAGAGAGATTATCTAGAATTGGCATGGGATAGAAAAAAAAGTATTATGCATCTTGTGACCCTCCATTAGGTTTGGATGCCAATAAAGCCAAAAAAATTATAAACTCAAAAATCAAAAATAAAATAACTTGTTGTCTAAAAGTATCTTGACACTTGGGGGAATCCCATTTACAATTACATTTCACATTGCCCTCATTGCATTGCATTTTCCATCGTTCACATTTTGTCTTGCATATCAGATGTCATGCTTGGTGATTACTTAGTTGTAAGTTCACATAACACAAACTTTAAAAATGCAGCTTATCATATCATTTCACTTTTTCATATCACCATATTATCCCATGGAAAATATTTTCAAAATTATCATTACATTGGTTCTTTCTTTAATTTTTACGAGAAGCATACATCTATTTTACCTACATTTTCTTGCAAGACTTAAAAAATACTAGCTTACAATTTAGTTTAGAATCTTGTCCATGACAGAGTGTCTTTTTACAGTTCCCTCTACATAGAAAACATTAGCATGCTACCAAAAAAAAAATAGTAATTTTACTTGCCTATCTTGGTCTTAGGTGATGAGCCCTTGCATCTTACTAGTTTCATGGGGCCAAGACTTAGGGGTAAATTCCTTCCAAATAAAATGACACCCTTATCTAAATCTTATGCAACATCAAATTTAAATTTCACATCTCTCACCCTTCGTTGATCTTCAATGTTGAGCCCTCTCATCTCACTAGTTATGGGGGATTAACATTGGGGAGAGATGCCCTTACTTGCCTATGTATAGTCTTTGATGATGATCCCATGTGTCAAAAGTTCACATGAGACCACATTTATGGGGTTACAAAAAATTGTGTTGCATATTAAATCAAAAGGTGTCCAAATAAAACATTTTTAAAAAAGACTGTCTATATGTCTATGCTGAAAAGGGTTACTTTATCCTATTTACCAATTATGTCAAGGCTAGTTCTATCTAGACATAGTTAATAAAGTTATTATTTTATGATTTTAGTAAGAAGTGCATTTTTCCCCTTTGCTCATAAGGATTAGGTCACTTTCATTTTCCATACAAAATTTTGATTTTTGGTTTTCATCTTCACCATTTCATACCTATCCTATTCCCCTTTTCACTGCTTTACTAAAAATGAAAAGTTATATGTTCTGTAAACCAAATAACTTGGTTATCACCTAAAAATTAATTGTTAGCACATTCACAAAATTTCGTGCATATCCATCATGTTACATCTATTTGATACATTTTTGTTCTCACATATATAATCATTTTCCATAACATTCTCATAAAAACATAGAGATACATGGTATATCATAAATATTTGGTCCTCTAATGTTGAGTTTATATAATAAATCTCTTGTAATATTCATATCTATAGAGGTCATGTGAGTCGCACATCTCAACGCAAAAATACAAATAAAATAAATCAACGTAGTAATAATTATAATAATAATAATAGAAAAAAATAGTTCATCCATGAGTGAAAACTAGTAAACTGGCACTTTGGTAATGTTAAGTTGTGGAGCTAAAAGCTTCACAAAGATGCTAATCAGAGATTTGTTGAGTGCAGACAGCAACCGACATTGGCAGTACGGCCGACGTCGGTCAGGCAGGGACCAAGGATCGATCGACGTCGGTTAGGAGCAGACTGACAGAAACTGACGTCGGCAACCTGTGTGTGTGCATGCTTCTGCATGTGTTTTCCAGAATGCGTTTCCAGAATAGACTCATCTAATTTAAGTGGTCTGAGAGTGTTTGCATGTTGAAGGCTAATTTAAGTCTTGAGTTTATGTTTCTAATTATTGTAATTAGAAGTCTAATTATTGTATGCATGGGATCCTATTTAAGAGACCCATGGGCATGTATTGTAATTAAGAAGAAGGCAAGTAAAGCATTAAGCAAGAAAACAAATTCAAGGAGATCTGTAAGGTGTAAGGTCAAGGAGATCAGTTGAAGCTATCAAGGAGGGGATAACAACTCAGGTTGTTGAGTTAGTTGTGGTTGGGCAAGAGCGAGAGGGAAGAAGTCTTTGAGGTGTGGCAAGCCTTAGAGGTGGAAGAAGAAGTGGCATCTTCTTTATTGTATTGTCTTCTGAAGATTATTTAATACAAGAGTGTGTATTGTCTCTCAAATTCTTTGTTGTTTCAAGTTTCTAGTTACTTAATCATTCTGGTAAATTCCATGTTTAATTGCTTATAAGAAAGTTAATCAATTGTGCTTCTAAGGGTTTCCTAACAGTTAGTATCAGAGCTAGGTTGTAGGGAGCAGGTTATTATTTGATTACAGGTCATTCTCAGGGGTTTCTGATTGAGTGGGAGTATAGCAATGGTAGATGAAAGTAGACTACGAATGGAGAAGTTTAACGGCAAGAATTATCAACATTGGAGGATGCAGATAGAGGATTATCTATATCAGAAAGATTTGTACTTACCATTGGGTGGGGTTGCAAGCAAGCCCACAGACATGAAGGATGAAGAATGGAGCGTTCTTGATCAGAAGGCTCTAGGATCTATAAGGTTGAGCCTAGCATCATCTGTGATTTTCAATTTATCACAGTGCAAGACAACGAAAGAGTTGATAAACTCTTTGGCAAATCTGTATGAAAAGCCCTCTGCTTCTAATAAGGTATTTCTTATGAAGTAGCTATTTACTATGTAAATGCAGGAAGGAGGATCGGTATATACCCATCTTAGTGATTTCCATGGTTTGGTAAACCAATTAAATTCAGTCAATATTGTTTTTGATGATGAAATAAGAGCTCTCTTAATCTTATGCTCATTACCTAAAAGTTGGGAGAGTTTGGTAATGGTAGTTCTAATACTGCGTCTGCTTCTAAAATCTTAAAAGTTGATGATGTAGTTAGTGTAATCTTGAATGAAGATATTCGCAGGAAAAGCACAGGTGAATCATCATCAGGGACGCTTTAAGCGTTGAAAGCAGAGGAAGGCAAAGAGAGAAGGTTGATCAAGGGAAATCAGAGTCACAGATGGGAAGGAGATCCGAGTCCAGAGGTATCACCTGCTGGTTTTGTGGAAAGAAAGGACACACAAAGAAAGACTGTTGGTTGAAGGGTAAAGAAAATCAACAGGAAGGTAATGAAGAAGCAAGAGATGCAGGTATTGTGGCACAAGATGCTCTCATACTTTCTTTAGATAGTCAGCTAGAATCATGGGTTTTAGATTATGGTTCTTCTTTCATGCATCCCCAAATAGAGATTTGTTCCATGAGTATGTCCAGGGAGACTTTGGAGTGCTTTATTTAGGGGATGGAATGCCTTGTCAAATGGTTGTCAAAGGGAAAGTGCAGTTGGAATTGCAGACAGACAACACATGGGTGTTGAAGGAGGTTATGCATGTCCCAATTCTGAAGCAGAGTTTAGTTTTTGTAGGGAAGTTGGGTGATGAGGGATGCACAATAACCCTCACAGCGGATTCTTGGAAGGTTACCAAGGGTGCACTTGTTTTAGCAATAGGTAAGAAAGTAGGTACTCTTTACCTATCTACTTGTATTACTGAATCTCTTTTTGGTTTATCTACTTCAATTGTAGATTCAAACATGTGGCTTAATAGGCTTGGTCACATGAATAAGGAGGAGATGCATGTTCTTGAGTCAAAGGGTATGAGGTCAGATTCGGAGGGCATAGATCGTGTTCATTGTAGGAAAAGGAAATTTGATGTTTTTGACAAGAACAGGGAAGCCTTGGTGTTTGAGGAGGAGATGATGGACAGAGATCAGTCACAGGAGCTGAATAAATCTGAGCAGGGCAGTTTGGATAGGGTTGTGATCCAAGATGAGCTTGTGGGTGAAAAAGTCATTAAGTACAAGAAAACACAGGTACCGATGTCGGTCGATTGGAACCGACGTCGGCCAGACAGAGACCGACATCGACAAGATGAGGACCGACGTCAGTGACTTGGGGCAGATAACTACCGGTGTCGGCCAGGGGAAACTAACGTCGGCAAGGAGGTAGTCGCACAGAATCGACGTCGGTCGGGTGCAGCCTGAGATGTGACCAGCATCGGTCACTGAGACAAATTTTAGGCAGACAGCAAGCTGTCAAGAAGTCTCAAACGCCCATATAAAGGACTGAAGTGGTAAGTAAGTCTTAAATTCATCATTTCCCTTATTTACACTACTTGTTGCTCATTGATGGTCAAAAATTAGGAAGTTGTTAAAGAAGCAGAACAGGTAGATCCAGGAAATAGTGGGAGTTAGGTATAGATGAGGAATATGATTCCTTGGAGGAGAACCAAACAGGAGTTTTTTGGTGGAGTTGTCAGCTGGAAGAAAATACTGAGAGATGAATGGATGTTCAAGATGAAGAAGAATGGAAATGGATACGTGAGACAGAAGGCCAGGGTATAAGGTCTTGAAATGCAAGACAATGGAGGTTTGACCATTGTATTTCTCTTTACCAAATATATTAGCTCATTATCTTATTATTGTATTGTGTGTGCAGATACAATACAATGTTAATGAACTAAATAAAATAATGAGGAATCTGGGATCAGTAAGATTCTTTGGCATGAGTGTGTTCTATGGACGTGGAAGGTCACAGGTTGACTTTGTTTTAGGATGATTGTATGAAACCGGTTAGCAACCGATGTTTGGACAGTTCTATGAACAGCGTCTTGATTCACATAATGAGGTTGAGTACATGTGTACTAAACTTGGGTTTTTCTCAAGTAGTGGGAGTTGTCAGAAAGTTCAGATGTGCCAGGGGACTTAGATGGCAGGTTTAGCATCATAGGATGTGTGGTGGATGGTCTTCAGAATTGAGCTTGAAGATGGAGGTGCCTGAGATGGTTAGTGGAGGTTGTTGTACAGGTACAGGTGCAGCTATTTATCTCCAAGTGGGAGATTGTTAAGTTGTGGAGCTAAAAGCTTCACCAAGACGCTAATCAGAGATTTGCTAAGTGCAGACAACAACAATCGGTAGTTGGCCGACGTCGGTCAGGCAGGGACCTGATTCAGGAGCAGACTGACAGAAACCGACATCAACAACTTGTGTGTGTGCATGCTTCTGCATGTGTTTTCCAGAACGCGTTTCCAGAATTAGACTCGTCTAATTTAAGTGGTCTGAGAGTGTTTGCATGTTGAAGGCTAATTTAAGTCTTGAGTCTATGTTGTGATTAGAAGTCCTCATTAATCCATGTTTGCATGGGATCCTATCATTAAGAGACCCATGGGCATGTATTGTAATTAAGAAGAAGGCAAGTAAAGCATTGAAGCAAGAAAGCAAGGTCAAGGAGATCTGTAAGGTGTAAGGTCAAGGAGATCATCTAGCTATTACACTCAGTCTCTCACACCTATCGATTGTGACCTCAAAAACATCACAATATCTTATAAGAAAAGTAATCAATTGTGCTTCCAAGGGTGTCCTAACAGGTAAAGTGTCATGCTAAGCCATTCATCCCATAATTCCCTCTCTCTTCCACCCATCCATATCCAATCCATGTTGTGATTAATCCTCATTAATCCATGTTTGCACATCTATCATCCATAATCATTTCTTATTATTTACATTCAGTCTCCCGCACCTATCGATTGTGACCTAAAACATCACAATAATCAACCAAGATGATCTCACATCTTTTCCATAAGATATGTCATTCCCATATCCACTCCTATCAAATAGCTTATTTGTTTATGTTTGTACATCAATCATCCATAATGATTTCTTATTATTTACACTCAATCTCCCACACCTGTCGATTGTGACCTAAAACATCATAATATCCATTTTTTCTCTATAAGTCCATCACTCACTCACTCACTCAGTTATTCATTAAATAATCAACCAAGATGAGCTCGCATCTTTTCCACAAGATATATCATTCCCATATCCACTCCTATAAACCTTGATTCATGGGGCACCTTAAAACATGTAGTTTATCTTGGGAGATATCATTCTTAGTCCATTCATTACATATATTATTGCTTGGGGGAAATCAAACCATCATCTCAACCAATCACAATGTCCAATTATTAGCTTAAGTGGGTTAATAACATCCATGGGTTTATCCATCAATCCATTTTCTCATCACTTCTTGTAGTGTTGAACTACATTGGCTTGATGTCCATGGACTATGTAAGCACTGCTTAAATTCTAAGGGTAGCTTGACCACTAAAAACTAATTACCATCCCCATTCTTCATCTTTTCTTCTCACTAATTTTTATTTATAATAGTGCCCTCTTGTTTAGGCCATCGTACATCAAGGAAGCTTTGAATTTTTATTAGCATGCTTATATTTTAACATCATATAATACTTCTTTGTTTTTGCTCCAATTTTTTGAGAGAAATATATTGGCCTAATGTATTTTTGGACTATATAGGTAGCACTCAGTTACTGAGGTCAGCTTGGCCACACCCCTTATTTTATTTTCCTTTCTCACTTGATTTTTCTTCCTCCACTTCTCTACCTATCTCTTCACCACCTCCCTCCCTCCAGCTTGTCAATCTCTTTTAAAAAAAGATTGACAACGCTCCTCATGTACCTCTCTTATCTCATATAAAGCCACCATATTATCCACTTCATTGGTCTCCCCATCACCTTTCATTGCATTTATTATGCATGCTTCATTGCTCACTCCCCCACCTATTTCTTCATATTTTTGTCCCTCTCTCCACTTATTCCCAACCTTGCCATCTATCTCCTTTGTCTTCTTTCACCATCCTCATCATTTCCCCTTGTCTTCTCCAATTTATTGTACCCTCTTCATCACTTTCTTTTCCTCACCAATTCCACATCATCAAGTTACCTTGCACACCAATAGGAATTTTTACATATTTCTCTTCTTCACTAATGCCTTCTTACTTCTCTTCCACTTCTTCTAAACCATTTTCATTCCAATTCTTAGTTTTTGTTTTCATCTTTCCCATATTTTGCATCTTGCATTCTTTCTATTTCTTTTAGCCCCCATTTGTGAACATCTGCTTATTCAAAAATTATGTTTCCCCTTTTTTTTGCATCCCTCTTTTATTCTTACATGTGCCACCACTTTTTCAATTTTTCATTCTTCCCACCTTTTCCATTTTACATTCTTCTTTTTTTGAACTATTTTCATCATTTCTGCCTTTTTGTCTTATTTTTTCCTCCACAACTAGCTTCCAACTGGGTCTTTATCCTTTGAAAAGCCTTCCACAATTGTCCTTTTCTTCTTCAAATGTAAACTGCTAAGAAGAATAGAAAATAACCACCAAACATAACGTCTGATATGAAATATAAAATGTAAACGATGGAAAATGCAATGCAATGAGGGCAATGTGAAATGTAAATGCACTGCCCCCAAGTGTCAAGATACTTGTAGATAAGTAATTTTATTTTTGATTTTATAATTTTTTTTTTCTTTATTGTCATCTAAACCCAATGGAGGGTCACAAGATGCATAATAATTTTTTTTTCAGTTTTTATCCTATGCCAATTTTAGATAATCTTTGTCATTTTGACTGAATTTCCTCTTCAATCTCAGTTTCACTTCTATCATTTAATTTGAATATTACTTGACCAGGATGAGGTTGTTGTGCCCACCAAAAGTTATTAGTGAACCATCCTGAGTATCTTTTCCTATCAGGAAAACCTTGTTGAATAAATAAATCTAGATATAAATTTTTGTGGTAACTTTGGTTTTTCTTGGGAAAACATAGTTATCAAATAGACCCACATTAATATTCCTAATAGTAAAGCTAAACTCTAGAAACACTACAACAAATGGGGGTGTTTTGAGACAATGTTAGAGACAATACTTTAACAAGTCATCTCAAATTGAGATAAAAAAATAATTGTGTATTGTCTCTAATATTATCTCAAAACAAGTGTCTCTAATTATTGTCTCACCAGAGATAATATAGAATACTACTTATTATATCTCTTGAGAGACAATATCATTTTTGACTCTCACAAGACAATATTATTTTTGTCTCTCGAAAGACGATATAAAATACTATTTTTTTTGTCGCTCAAGAGATAATATCATTTTAATCCCAACTATTGCCTCTCAAGAGACAAAATCAATTTAATGAAATTAAAAAATAAATAAAAAATCTTCCATTGCAACCAATCGATAAATATCATCAATGACACCAAAACATCTAGTGATTAGTAGTATAAAAAAATTAGAAAATAATTTGGATGGAATAATGTTGCGCCCACAACTTATGGGTCTACAAGAATTTTATTATATCAAAAAAAATCAAAAGGGTGCATAAACTCAATATATTTCAGCAAAATCCATTCCTAGAAATATGTGATTTATTTGGAATCTCCATGATCCTCAAGGTTTTTTAATCTTACTATCCCAACATTCTGTGTTGTCGTTGCTCTTGAGTGTAATTCAAAAAGCTTACTCTTCTTCCATTGTTGATCCTTGTTCAGACTTTTTTCCATCAAGAAACTGGTACTTTGTTAACATTTTTAACGTACTCTCACAAAACTATATCAAAGAAACCAGTGCTTTGAAATTGTTTTCTAACATGTTCATACAAATATGTTCCTCCAACCCAACCCTTACAATCCATTTTTCATGAAATGATCATTAAAATAAAAACATAAGTGCATATTCAAAAAACAAAATGTAAGCACATATTCAAACAACTAATGATAGAATACAACCTCGTTATAAACATTTCTGCTACACAATCCTATATGGATATTTTTCAAAAAGTTATGTGTCACTCAATTCTTTGATTACATTCAAACTCTAAATACATTTAATAAAAACTAAATCGGCAATGTACCCTTTCTTTATACAAGGAGAGGAAAATGATACTGGAATTAAATTTAAAGAATTATACAGGACCAAAATAACAACTAGATATCCTCTACCATGACTAAATGGGATTATTTTTGGTAAGTCAGGATCACAATTTCTTCCAGTAAGTGTTATAGTTGAAAGGAAAGGAGGAAGAGTGAGAATTAGCATCCGTAAGATGAGACACAATGACTTGTCATATTGGAACAAACTTTAAACTAATGATGCCTCACTTACATGAGATATCCATTGAAATTCAAGATGAAATGACTAATAAAAGTAATAAATACAAAGTTCACTTTTTGCAACAACATAATTTCAAAATCCCCATGAAATTCTCCTACTCAAAGCAATTCCAATGATTCTTATAAGAAAACTATGCAGTGCCTCTAACTTAGCACTATAATACTAAATATAGAAGCAAGTTTATGTCATTTCACAATAACTTTCTCTTCCCACATAAAGCCCACTTTCCATATCCAACAAGATACACTATATATAAAATTCAAGAGTTTGTAAAAACTCTCTCACTGATTTTAAACACCAACACACATTTCAAAGACATCTACATTTCTCTGCTAGATGAGAGAGATTATAGCATAAGAACCCTGCTCTATATAAGCCCATTTCATATTATGGGCATGTAAGACTGACTAACAAAACTCTTCAGAGGTTGAATAATTACATACCTACCTTACAGAAAGATCCTATGAAATGAATGACTACAAAAAAGAATGAGCAACAACACAACCTACTAAATTAGTTCAAGTCCATACAAGTTCAGTAAAAACATTGAAGATAATAATGTATATAGCCTCATCCATCGTATGAGAAGAAATTATGAAGACAAAATTGATTGTGAATCCAACTGTTGTTGAAGATGCAAGGAAGACCATGTAGAAACGAGAGCAGATGGGGAAATTATTTATTGTAATTGTCTCAAGAGATTCACCATACAAGCAATAGTCTACTCCATTTCAAGGTCCTTGCCAGCACATAAAACTTATAAATTCACATACATAATTTATTGAGTCTATCAATCATAACTAGTTGTATGTATTAAAGAAGAACAAGGTCCATCATAAACAAATAATTAAAACAAATTTTAGGAAATGTAGATTTTCAATTGGCATATGTTGCTTTAGGATTTTATACAAAGAACAAATACAAGATAAGGAGGAAATAGTCCATAGTGCATGCACTATAAGTGAAATAAAACACTCCATATGTATAATAACCCATTTTTTAATGTGCAATCATGCTAATAACCAAACATGTGCAAGCAAGTGTACATGTGCTTGACTTCTAAGATCCCATTGAGAATGGAATTTTTAAGTTCACGTCTTTCTTGTTATTTGAGCAAAAAATTGTATCTATTTCAAATATGAAAAACATATAACTTGTCACTACAATTTGAAATAGGTATAAAACCTCATCAAAGAACAAAATTTTCAATATTACATTATATGATGAGCATTGATAGCTTTAAGATCAACATATATGGATTAACTATAGCCTAATTACTACAATCCCAAATAATATACTTATATTTATCCATTGGGGATATTGAGTACATATCTTGTGCCAATTGAGAGTGATTGATACAAGATCATTACTAACCAATAACATACAAGCCTAGTATATTGTTATCACATTTATACCTTGTGAAACTAAAAGGAGCTAATTTGTTATTGATTTGTTTGGAAGTTAGGAAAATATATTTCAAGCCCTTGGGATGGGCCAAGCTATAGGAAGGGCACTCCCCTGTTATCCCTTTTCTAAACCAAAACAAAAAATGATGAAAAGGAAGGATGACATGCATTCAATTTTGAAGATATATTAACCTAATAAGTGAAATTCAGGCTATAAGAATATAGCTTCATTAAACTTGGTTTTATGACTCTATGTACACTAATACACAAATCTAAATAATTAAGACTGTTTTATCGATTCATGAAATTGGCTACTCTGGTTTCCATTCATTACATTTATGCAGATACATGTTTGGATAATTGCTACCATAGGACTCAACTTTCTCAATGCATGCAATTGCATGTTTATATTCTGTAATTGGAAATTAAGTGCTCCTTTAAATAAACATGAAAGACAAAACAAAAAATTTAAATAAAACTTCCTCACTTGATCAAAGATGACTTCTACCTGCTCATTCTCCTCTTGAAGTATTTCCCCTTCCTCTACACCGAAGTCCTCTTCTTTAGTCCTCTCTATTTGTTCCCTCTTTCTAGTTGCATTAGCAGTTATAACTTACTTGATTTCATCCACTATTGATTTTACTTGTCCTTGATCAAGTAAGATAACTAATATATGTATAAATTAACAATCAAACTTTTATTATCACTGGGATCCAAGCACATACAATGTTAATAATCAGAATATCCATGATATTCGATACTCTCTATTAACAAAAAGAACATTTAAATTTTCATTAGGAGATAAAATCAACAAAAGGACTCAAAATTTAAAACATCTAGATAATAGTTGAATCAACTTATTATAATTGGCAGAACTTATATGATACCCAATGCAAGACATTTAGATATAACTACATATTACTAATGTAATAGATATCAAGAGAAATTATATACAAGTAGTATCCACAACATCAAACCAAAATTATATTTATCTTAATCATGCAAAGTTAGCATGCATGCACACACATAAGATATTGTGTTGTTTAAAGCATGACCAAAATCTAGAAGTTGATACAAATCTCAAAATAAATGCATTTTATAAAAACTAAAGCATCTAAATGTTCTATTTGCATATATGTATAGAAAAAGACAAATCTCACCTATATGCATTCATTCAATGCATCTAGAATGATTGAACAAATTTTAGTTTCAAGTTCCTACAGAATTATAGGAGACAGTAAATCCCATCATTAAAAGATACTGCCTGACACCAAAGAATTGCAACTAACATAAGAGTCAAAATAATACAATGATCCAAAAAATGTAAAACTAACTAGGAATGTGTACATGACTTTATGCAAAGCTTCAACCAAGACAGATATAATGTAATCTGACAATTGCTTAATATATGTTCGATCCCTTCCTCAAGCTTGTCCCTTTTCCATGACCAATTTGGTAGATTGCAATAGCTCCAACATCGTTAAATATAAATGTAGGCAAGTATAATGTCAAAACCTAAAACATATATATGTAGAGTCATGTTAAATCAAGAAAAACAAAACACTTAATACCTAAAACAATGACTTTGTCAATTTCCTCGTGGAAATAAAATTTTAGAAGAGGAACCAATGTTGGTGCAACCTGTACTTAACAAAGTATATATACATAAGTATGTGTTTTACAGAAAAAAGAATCCCCTGATACTAAAATAAATGACATGGATTAAACAACTGACCTTATCAATCTTAGGAAAGAATCAATCTTTTAATTCATCAGTATAACATGTTACAAGTTGTTGCCTTCTCCTCCAAAACACTTGTCTTGATACCAATATTTTTATCTCCTAGCATAATAGTCTCCACACTAATCATAACCACAAAGAGTCAAAATATATTAATGTACTTTCGCATGGACTTATAGAGACATAATAGGGAGAAAATATGTGTAGCATTTTATAAACGTGAAAGCGTTATAGTATTAAGTAAAACCCCTCATATTCCAATAGTAAATAAACATATGAACAAACAAAAGAGCAATTATGTTAAACATGATTATGGTGTGCATCATAACTACCATTTGATGATGTCATTATTTGTATATCTATAAGTGCATCAATAATATGGTATGTAGGAATGAATATTAGAATATATTAGTTTATCACTATTTTTTTAAGTAGTGAATTGTGATCCGATTTCCTTCAAACTGTATTAGATACCACATCACTAGCACAATTCCTTGTAATATGCCCAACAATAACATAGCATACAATATATACATTTTAATGGCACACAACTTCAATTCTTTATAATGAATGTAGATACAATTTTATTGCATGCATGTGTACACCTATAACACATATTTATTTTGTAGTTGTTTGTATTACATTTTTTATTACCATAGTTTACCACATATTTTTTAAATGTTAGTGAATACATATCTATGGATTCTATAGCTCTAGGGGTGTATATGTCATCAATAAACCAAGAATATAGAAAAAAACACCGGTAATGCAAGGAATGCTTTCAACGAGTTGTGGCCATGTTGGAACAATCCCATCTGCAACAGATGTTTTGAAAATTAGCTTACTGGCGTGTCCATAATACCAAACCTAAACTTTGAATAGTTTGGAAGAGATGGTCAAGGACACACAAATTTTAATAATGAGAACTTTATGCAATAGGTAGAATACTATTTTTTAGATAAAATACACAATTCTCATCACTTTTGAGTAATGAGTAATTTTCATAATGAGGAATGGATGCATTAAGTTGGAATTGTCAATTTAAGTGAATTTATCACCTTCCTGGATGTATTAGTAAACCATTATTGTGTAAATCCTCCAATAACATCAAATAAACAAAAATTTCATCAACCACTAAGGATTTGTTCATCAAGATCGAGATGTTGTCGATGGTACATTTTAACCAATTGTTATTGATTTTTATGAAATAGTTATGTTGTCTTAATGATTTATCATATCTTTTTAGCAAACATAATCATACATAATCCTTGCTCACGTGAACTCAGACAATGTAGAAGTTTTTAAGAGTTTTTTTGTTTTTGTGGGATTTGACCTGTTTATTTTTTAGTCAACTCAATGTGTCCTCCATGAGTAGTCATTACACTAACAACATTTTTCCTTAAGTATATTGGTAATAATTATAAGGCAACAGGACCCACTTAGCACATAAGCACCTTCAAGCATTTGTTAGTGGGGGGAAGAACAATAAATGTAATCTACCGCTATGGGATTTTCACCCTCTAACCTCTTTCCCTATTGGCATATGTTAGTTGATGGTAACATCTTATTATTATGATCTAAGTTATAGTAAATTGCACCCCCACCACATTCCCCAACTACCATCCTTCAACCTAACTCAACCCTACTCTCATAATGATAAAACATAACAAAATATACCCGTTTACCATAGCTCATGATAATCAATCTCTCTTCTTACTATACATTTGGTATTTTTGTCCTTTACTATTGTAATTATGGTGCATTCTAACACAATGTAGTACTGGTATTGTCTTTGTCCTTTGGGCTTTCATGTAGGTCTATTGTTGGATGAATTGATTTCATGTAGTCATTCCTCATTGTACTTATCTTGTTCATTGTTATGATCCACACTTATAATATTCATAAATAATGAAAAATAAATGTAGATCAATTCAACACAATAGATATTGGTGGACCAAGATGTTCAAATATTCAATATATGCAGAATACCCTTAAGGTAGGGCAACACCAACAATACTCCTTTAGGAAGGAATAACTCCACAATGTCTCTTCGAGGGGACAACCTCCAATATCCTCTTACAATAGAAAACTCAATGCTTACTTGATACCTTTACAAGGATATTCACCTTCATATACATTAATATATCATATCCTTAAGCACATAGCATTTCCTCCCTCCTTGACATGTTTCATCCCCAAAATATAGGAAAAAACCAAATAATGAGTGTGCTTCAAATCATTGCACACTTTTCTCCAATATCGATCATCTAGCCATACATATGTGATCTTGGTAGGTGATAGCTCTCCAAGCTTGTTGTCAAATGCCATTGTGTTCCTCTGATTTTGTTCATGATCATAATTATATTGCTTTGGTGTCCATGCATAATTATTTCGCTTTTGATTCTATGTACCATATTCTATTGTTCTACTATGATTCCATCCATGACCACAGTATGGATTCTTTCATGCATAGTCATAGTGATTTCTCTATTCATTCCATGTTCCATAGGCTGTTGCATTTCTTTGATTCCATACTTGACCATAGTAATTCTTCTTTGTCTTCCATGCATAGCCATAGTGATTGGAAATCTAATTTCCTGTATAACCAAAATGATTGTTGTTATGACACTCCCTGACTAGGTTCCATGATTGTTTCCTCTCATGATGATGTGGGTGTCTATATACCCCAGCTTTTTCCACCTTTTCTTCTACGACTTCCACTTTATTTGTCTTTGTTTTTTGAGTAGATGAAGTGTTAATTTTTTATTATAGTGTGTCTTGATCTATGTCATCTGAATCTTCCTCATGCTCTTCATCACTTATTTCCATCTCATCCTCATGATCTTCCTCAACATTTTGTTGACGCAGAAAATTGCACCCTTGGCAGGAAGCCGAGCTCCTGCTTTCTTCACGCAACTATGGAAACTCTCCTCTCGCCTGTGGGACTAGTGAAGCTAGAGGGGAGAGTCTCTAGGTAAGGGCTAGCTCCCTTTGATGCATCTGATTTGTTCCAGTAAGTGCTAACATATATATATATATATATATATATATATATATATAATGGGGGGGAATGAAAAGGGAGAAAGATTGCAGGAAAACAAACTACTCTAAGGAGGTGATGCACCAAAATAAAGTTGACCTTCTCACATCCACACTTAAAATCAGACAAACACATACATACACTTCAAACTTGGCAGAAGGACCAGGCTGCAAGAAACATGGCAGGGAGGCTCTAATGAAAATACAGAAAATAGAGATTCACCAAGGTGCTGTGAAATGCACACTATAAGTAATTTCTTCTGTTTTTGCACTTCCAAATGTAGCTCTCCTTGTCAGCTGCAGAAATGGCACCTTGTAGACAATAGGTATGTTGGTGTCGAACCTGTGAAAGCATCAAGAAACAATGACTAAACACAAACTAACACTCAAGACATACTCAAAAATATCTATCCAAAATAGAGGTAAAAAATGAGTTTTATTGATTCAGGTGAAATTTTGCCAGGGCTACGCCTTACAAATGTGGAAGATAATTCTCAAAATTGACAAGTCTTGAATATATAGAAGAGGAAAGGAGGCCTTTTGGCACCCCTTTTTACAAGTGGCCCATTTGCGTCCTTCTCATTGGGAAGAGCAAGCCGCTCAAAACATCAATGAGTTGCGCCCTTTGTCTGTTTGTAAGGCTGCTTCTTCGAAGGTGATTACATGGTTTGTCTACTCATTAATGTGAAATGAAGAAAACCAATTGCACTGCTAGCTGTTTGCACCTCTTACTGGTCAATTCGCAGGCACTGTATCATCTGCCGAAATAACTTCTTGAGTTGACATCTTCTTTCGCTACTTGGGCTATCTGACAGTTCCTCCACTTAGCATCTCTCTCTTTGTTTCCTGGGATTTTTTCCTTTTTCTGCTCCTTCAACCCTTGGGGGCAATCTTCTGGCAGGTCACTGCATTTCTGGGCCTTCTCCATGGTTGTTGTCTTTTAGTTTGAAAGCAAATGGCTATTTTGCTGTATGAAATTTGATGTTCACGCAGTCGTCATTGTCCTTGGCAAATTCCTTCAGGCTTTTCCTTTTCGTCCCTTTCCGCAGGTCTTTGTTTATTTCAGACCTTTTCCCGTGGACAAAATTCCACGGGAATTGGTGCTTTGACTTTCCCCAGGTCTTTGTTTTGGCCCTTCGTTGAACCAACCCATTGAACCGAATTTGGTTCAACGGTTCAATGGTTCAACGCTGCGTGCCGAGCCGATTGAACCACTCACTTTGAACCAAACTCGTTGAACCACAGCGCGTTGGACCAAGTCATTGAACTGAATTTGGTTCAACGGTTCAATGGTTCAAACGATTATTGAATCGAGGTGCTTGAACTGAGCGATGAACCCTTTGTTGAACTAATAGCCACTGAACCATCCAATGAGCCAAGTGGAGTGTTAAACCAAGGTTGAACCAAGTGCCGATGAACTCTGTGTTGAGCTTGAAGAGTTGAACCAAGGCCTGATGATGAAGCGATGAACTACCGATTGAACCAGGCGTTGAACCAAGCATTTGAACTAGTTCATTGGTTCAACCATACCGACTTTTCTTGTGATTTTCTTCAGACCAGAGCCTGAAGAAGCCGTGTAAACCCCAGCATTATCTGAATTGATCCTCCTTGTGCCAAAAGACTAACCCGTTGAGTCCGTAGGTTTTACTGGATCTGCACAAAATCAAAGAAATGGCCTAGAACAGCAAGAGTCAAAAATTGGTCAACAAATTGGTGACTCCCAGGGAAAACATGCCTACTATGCTTAGAGACCAGTTGCCTTGTAGTCCTTTGGGAACGGGAGTCAGATGGTAACTTAAGAACAACAAAGCTTTGATAATTTTAGAATTAATTCACGAATATTTACCTCCAAGGAAATGAAAACACACAAGGCTAAGAAAACTACTAACATGTGCAGAAAGCACTTAGGGAAAGCAAGAAAAACAAGGGAAATATGTACATGACAAAGAGGGGGGGGCGGGGGGGCTCAGTGGCAATGTTTAAGATGTATCCCATTAACTGGGATATGCAATTCTTCACCATCCAACCTGGAGAGTTGGAATGCATTACGTTGCTTGCACCGGGTGATTATGTATGGGCCACTCCATAGCATCGAATTTTGCATGATTTCCAGGCTTAGCTCGGTCTTCATCCCATTTCAAGACAATGTCTCCTTCAAAGAAATCTTTTGATGAAGATTTCTTGTCGAAGTGTCTCTTTGTTTGTTGTTGGTGACTAGTCATAGAAGCCATAGCCCGGTGCCTTGTCTTTTGGAGCTCCATCAGCTCACACAGCCTGACCTTCATGCTACTTTCTTCTTCTAATTGCCGCTGGCGAGCGAGGTCCAATGCTGGCAATTCAAGTGAGATGGGAATCCTAGCTTCCCTTCCATATACAAGCGTATATGGAGAATTTCCAATTGCTCTCTTTGGAGTGATTCGATCGGCCCACAGAGCTATTTTCAGCTTGGCATGCCAAGTCCTATGATTTTATTAGATGGTCCTCTTGATGATCCTGATCAAGTTTTTGTTGGTGGACTTTGCCAGCCCATTCCCCTATGGGTAATAATTGGATGAAGTGCTAAGATATATACCATACCTCAGCGCCCATTCACTTGTTTTGGCTCCCAAAAAAGCCAAGGTGTTATCTGAGATTATGGTGGACGGGACCCCGAATCTTGTCACCAGGTCCTCATAAAACTTTAGGACCGCACTTTCATTTACCTCTTTCAGAGCAACAGCCTCCACCCACCTTGTAAAATAATCTGTGGCAGTCAAGACCCACTTGTGTCAAGCACTAGAGGGAGGATTAATCATCCCTATGAAGTCCAGGCCCCACTACATGAATGGTTGTTCTACCTGAATAGGTTGTAGAGGCATAGCAGCCAACCATTGTTTCCCATCAAAAAAGGCACATTTTTGACACTTTCTTACCCAGGCATGGGTGTCCCTGAAAAGAGTAGGCCAAAAATAGTCAGCTCTCATTATCCTTGTTGCAGTAGCTCTAGGAGCAAAATGACCACCTATTGGCCCATCTTGGAACTCAGACAGCACCTTGTCAGCCTATTTTGGGTCTATGCATCTTAAAAAGACCCCTGAGAGATCCTTCCTAAACGATACTCCATCAACCAGGACATAAGGGAGAGACTGGACCCTGAAAAACCTTCTTTTGGTCCCAGTAAGACCCTACGGGCACTCGCTGGTGAGAAAAAAAACGCCTCAGGTCCGATATCCAATCCTTCATGACTGTTGGTTCTTCTGTTGTGGCTACATCATGAATTAGTAAGCTACCTTCCCCTTTTTGCCTGAAGTTCGCAGCAAGGTGTTCGCACAGGCCTCTTCCTCTTACCAACTTGGTGATCTTGATGTCTACGTCATACTCCATCATCTTGGTGATCCATCCTGCTCTCTTCTCATTTAGGTCTCGATTGGTCAAGAAATCCTTGACGCCAGGATGTGAAACCATGAGGTGAATCTTGCTGTTAGACAACATATGCCTGAATTTCTTCAGGCTCCACACTACTATCAGGACTTACTTCTCTACATACGTGTATCTAACTTCGAAATCCTCTAACCCTTGGCTAAAAAAAGCAAGTGGTTGCTCAAGGTCATCATCATTTGCTTGGGTAAGCATGGCGGAGATTACCTCTTCATTGCCAAAAGTATAGAGGTTAAAGTCTTTGTTGAAGTCGAGGTTGATCAAAGTAGGAGCCCAGGTTATGGCCTACTTGATGGCTTCAAAGTTGTCCCTCCTTTGTGTTTTCCACTTGAACTCCTCACCCTTCCTCAGCATAGAGTTCAGTGGCTTGACTATCTCTGTGAAATTCAGAATGAATCCTTGAATGAAATTTATCCTGCTAAAGAAGCTCTGTAGGCCTTTCTTGTGCTTAGATAGGGACATCTCCAGGATAGAACGAACTCTCTCGGGGTCAATAGATAGGCCCTCTTTGGACACAAATGTGGCCAAGGAGTTTCCCCTTGTGAACAGCAAACACGCATTTCCTCAGGTTAAGAGAGATGCCGAACTCCCTACACCTCTCACAAATTTGCCTGAGGTCTTTCATGTGTTGGCTCGCTTCCTTGGAGAATACCGTCACATCATCGAGGTATACCAGCACACTTTTGTTTGTCAAGCCTCGAAAATCCATGTCCATGGCTCGCTGAAAATTAGCACCAGCATTAGATAGCCCGAATGGCATCTTCTTGTAGGCAAACGTTCCCCATTTAGTAGTGAAGGTTGTTTTGTGTTGGTCACAGCCTTGCACCAAAATTTGATTATATCCTGAATATCCATTCAGGAAGGAGAAATGCTCGCTACCTGTTACCTTCTGAAGGATCTGCTCCATGCTTGGGAGGGGGTAATGGTCTTTTAAAGAGACTTTGTTAAGGTCTCTAAAATCGACACATAGCCTGATCTCCCCATTCTTCTTTTGAATGAGAACAAAATTGGCCAGCCATGAGGAATGTTTGATTGGAAATATAATCCCAAACTCAATCAATTTGGCCAGTTCCCTCTGCATGAGAGGCTCAATCATCGGGTTGACAGGTCTCTGCTTTTGCATGACTGGCCTGGCGCCTTCTTCTAATTCGATGGTGTGTTGGGTGAGTCTTGGGTCAAAACCCTTCAAGTCACTATAATCCCATGCAAAAACATTAGCAAACTCCTGACATAACGAAATGAAAACCTACCTTTCTTGAATCGTGCAGATTTTTCCAAGCGCAAGCAACTTATCCTTGAAGATCTCAACCTTTTCATAATTCTCCTCCTTAGTTGTGATGCATGCTTTGTCGTTTCTCAATTGGTCATCTCCATTGAAGATGCTCTCAAGAGTGACCAAACCTTTAGGGAGCTTATTGTTCTTCAATTGAACAATCTGGTTTCCATATTGTTGTTATAGTTTCGCTTGGTTTTGTGTTGCACACTCAGCTTCTTCTTGCAGGAAGAAAGCTATTTACTGGTCATTTTTGAAAACCTGTCAGTTTGTAATGTTGTCAGGGACAGAGGGCCGAACTACCACCTTCAACTAGCACAAGCCACAGTCTCGACTAATCTCCCTGGAAACATCGAACTGAGCACTAATTATTGCTAGCCTATCCGTTTGTTTGTTTTGTTCTTTGGGAATGGAGGTGATATTGAAAGCGAGGAAATCTTCCACCAAGTCCCAGACCCTATGCTTGTAGGACTTCAGTAAGGAATTCTTGGTTAAATTTTGGCCTTTCACCTGATTTACAATCAGCTCATTGTCTCCCAACACTTGCAACTCCTTGATCCCTCTTTTTCTTGCCCATTCCAGGCCATGGATAAGGGACTCATATTCTGTAACATTACTTGTGCAATAAAATTGGAAATGAAAAGCCGAGAAGTATCTCTCTTTTGAAGGGGAGACTAACATCGCTCCACCACTAGCTCCCAACCTACTTTTGGAACCATCAAAGTATAGCTGCCATAGACCTAGGTCTTCTTGGTGTTTCTATCGCTAATTCGCATTTCAGATTTAAGAGAAAGAAGAAACTAAAAGAATAAATGGACAAGGCATGTGAAGTACCTGGATAAAGATCGCGCACCGTAATCCAGACGCTTGTGAGCACCCCTCTTTGGCTGTGGAGGAATGACACCTGCAAGGAAAAAGAAACTTGGACAAGAAAATGTTAGATGGATAGGCGGTGGATTGCCAAGCGAAAGCTTGTTCCCAGAAGTATGAGAACTTCCTTAAGGGAGGTCGACCCACTATTTTGATAAAAGATAAATGACTGATAAATGACAGAATGCTAAAATAGACTGAAACGATAGCAAACTGAAAGAGAAAAGGAAGCAAAAGGCTTACCTGGAAGAAGCTGTTGGCCTGGTTGCAGTCGCCGGCGTCGGTGGTCCTACCGGCGTCAGTTGTCGGGTCTGCCGATGTCGGTTAGTCTGACGACGTCGGTGGGGGGTAATGACCGGCGTCGGTCAGGGCAATAGGCTTGGACGGGGTTTAGGCAGGTTCTGGTTGAGTCTAGACAGAGTCTGGTCTGGGCTTGGTCTGTGGACGGGTCTGAGTCTGATTTGAGGCAGTCAGGGGGTCTGTGCAGAGATACAGGGGAGTCAAATGGACAGAGAGGGTCAGAGAGATAGAGGAAGCCAATCAGGGAGATAGGAATCCGGGTCTGGGTGACAGTCAGAACTGAGGGAAAGAAGTGCTAAATCTAGTTTAAAAATGACTAGAAAGCATAAAGAAAACAAACAGAGTACTTACCTGTGCCCTGCTGAAGAAGGTGTTGATCTTGTTGTCGCTTGTTGAAGACCTGTTGCTGATGAAGAATCCCTGTTGTTCACTTGCAGAAGCTTACTGTGTACCTGAGGGAGAGAGTCAGATTGATTGGGAGAGAGGTCAAGTGAAAAGATGGATACAAGGGTCTGATACGAAGGTTCAAGAGTCGGGATGCTAGGGAGAAACGCATAGATGCGAAGAGGAGCCAAGAGAAGAACCGAGAGACCAGATAACGGTGAAGAAAACCGTTATGAAGGGTGCCGACGCCGGCAATATCGCCGACGTCGGCCGAAGGCTGACCGACGTCGGCGGCTAAAAGGCCGAAAAAAGGCTAAAAATAGTCTTCTATCCGTTTTCCAGCCGCCAGGTCAAATGAATGCGAGGATGAAACGGTCGACGGAGGTTAAATGGGTGAGTGAAGAGATTGGAATGGGAGTCTAAGGCATTAAATGGCCATGTGGGGAATGAAGGGGATCCAAGGAGGGTATCCTAGGGTGGCGAGGTGGCAAGGAGAGGGAAAAATAGACTTATTAATTAAAAATAGATGATTATTTTCAATTAATAAGACCTAGGTAGGTTAGGTATAGTCGAAGTGGCAAGGGATCAAGGGGAGAGAGGAAGACCAAGGGTTAGACACTTTTTAGGTGTCTACATTTGCCCCTTTTTGTCTTGTTGGTTGTTCTTGACGAACTGCAAGACAAAAACAGGAGTTGGTTGCCCAAGGTGAGGGATGATGTGGATTGCCCCGAAGTATGGATGAGGTGTTTCTATCGCTAATTCGCTTTTCAGATTTAAGAGAAAGAAGAAACTAAAAGAATAAATGGACAAGGCATGTGAAGTACCTGGATAAAGATCGCGCACCGTAATCCAGACGCTTGTGAGCACCCCTCTTTGGCTGTGGAGGAATGACACCTGCAAAGAAAAAGAAACTTGGACAAGAAAATGTTAGATGGATAGGCGGTGGGTTGCCAAGCGAAAGCTTGTTCCCGGAAGTGTGAAAACTTCCTCAAGGGAGGTCAACCCACTGATAACAGACAGATAAAAGACCGAGGAAATATAGAATGCCAGAATACAGAAGTGATAAACAAATTAAAAAAGGAAAGAAAAGACAAAATGATTACCTGAAGGAGTTGTTGGGCTGAAGACAGTCGCCGAGGTCGGAAATGTCGCCGGCGTCGGTTATCTGATCTGCCGACGTCGGTTGGGTAAGTGACCGGCGTCGGTCGAGGTTGTGGCCTGTAGTCGGGTCTGGGTTGGTTTCTAGACTGTGGACGGATCCGGTTTGTGAACGGGGTCGAGACAGAGTTCGGGGACAAATTTAGATGGACTGAGGAATGCTCTGGTTCTGGTTGGGTGCCTTGTGCAAGGTCTTTGTTGACAGGGGGATGAGAAAGTTGTCTGGGATTGGATTAAAAGAGGGACAGGAAAGAGGAAGATGCACAGAGGACAGGACCTAAGAAGGCTTTGCAGCCTCTCAGAGGGAAGAACAGAGGGAGTAGAAGACAGTAGGTAGGATAGATAACTGAAAACTAAAGAAATGAAATAAAATGAAACACCAGACTGTGCTTACCTTTGGCTTGCTGACTGAAGAACGGAGGAGCTGTTGTTGGAGCCACGAAAGACTTGTTGCAAGAAGAAAATCCCTGATCCAGAGTCTTTGCACCTGTTGCTGTTGTTGCACGAGGTCCAGACGGAGGAGAGACGAATGCCAAAACGCCAAGAGAATTCTGTTTGCGAGCTCAAGGGTCCAGGGCTGCAACGGATGCAGAAAGGGGTAATGAAGGCTGCCGACGCCGACAGTTTCGCTGACGTCGGCCGAAGGGTCACCGACGTCGGCGGTGGCAGAATGGGGACAGAGGCTAAAAATAACCTCTGCGCATTCTTGCACGCCGTCGGGCGAGGGGTTATGGGAAGAACGGTCACGAGGATGCCTAAATGGGCGTGGGGGGAAGATAATGAGGAGATTTGGCATAATAAATGCTAGAGGGAAGGTGGAGGGATTCAAGGGAGGATCCAAGGTGGCAAGGGTAGGGTGAAAAGGGGGCCACTTGATTAAAATATTTAAGTTATTTTAATCAAATGGAGGCCAAGGGTTAGGATAGGGGTTTGAGGTGGACAAGGGGGAGAACCAAGGTGCAGACACGTTTGCGGTGTCTACACAGAAATATTTCTATCGCTAATTCGCTTTTCAGATTTAAGAGAAAGAAGAAACTAAAAGAATAAATAGACAAGGCATGTGAAGTACCTGGATAAAGATCGCGCACCGTAATCCAGACGCTTGTGAGCACCCCTCTTTGGCTATGGAGGAATGACACCTGCAAGGAAAAAGAAACTTGGACAAGAAAATGTTAGATGGATAGGCGGTGGGTTGCCAAGCGAAAGCTTGTTCCCGGAAGTGTGAAAACTTCCTCAAGGGAGGTCAACCCACTGATAACAGACAGATAAAAGACCGAGAAAATACAGAATGCCAGAATACAGAAGTGATAAACAAATTAAAAAGGAAAGAAAAGACAAAATGATTACCTGAAGGAGTTGTTGGGCTGAAGACAGTCGCCGAGGTCGGAAATGTCGCCGACGTCGGTTATCTGATCTGCCGACGTCGGTTATCCTGTCGACGTCGGTTGGGTAAGTGACCGGCGTCGGTCGGGGTTGTGGCCTGTAGTCGGGTCTGGGTTGGTTTCTGGACTGTGGACGGATCCGGTTTGTGAACGGGGTCGAGACAGAGTTCGGAGACAAATTTAGATGGAATGAGGAATGCTTTGGTTCTGGTTGGGTGCCTTGTGCAAGGTCTTTGTTGACAGGGGGATGAGGAAGTTGTCTGGGATTGGATTAAAAGAGGGACAGGAAAGAGGAAGATGCACAGAGGACAGGACCTGAGAAGGCTTTGCAGCCTCTCAGAGGGAAGAACAGAGGGAGTAGAAGACAGTAGGTAGGATAGATAACTGAAAACTAAAGAAATGAAATAAAATGAAACACCAGACTGTGCTTACCTTTGGCTTGCTGACTGAAGAATGGAGGAGCTGTTGTTGGAGCCACGGAAGACTTGTTGCAAGAAGAAAATCCCTGATCCAGAGTCTTTACACCTGTTGCTGCTGTTGCACGAGGTCCAGACGGAGGAGAGACGAATGCCAAAACGCCAAGAGAATTGTGTTTGCGAGCTCAAGGGTCCAGGGCTGCAACGGATGCAGAAAGGGGTAATGAAGGCTGCCGACGCCGACAGTTTCGCCGACGTCGACCGAAGGGTCGCCGATGTCGGCGGTGGCAGAATGGGGACAGAGGCTAAAAATATTCTCTGCGCATTCTTGCACGCCGCCGGGCGAGGGGTTATGGGAAGAACGGTCACAAGGATGCCTAAATGGGCGTGGGGGGAAGATAATGAGGAGATTTGGCATAATAAATGCTAGGGGGAAGGTGGAGGGATTCAAGGGAGGATCCAAGGTGGCAAGGGTAGGGTGAAAAGGGGGCCACTTGATTAAAATATTTAAGTTATTTTAATCAAATGGAGGCCAAGGGTTAGGATAGGGGTTTGAGGTGGACAAGGGGGAGAACCAAGGTGCAGACACGTTTGCGGTGTCTACATTTGCCCCTTTTTGTCTTGTTGGTTGTTCTAGACGAACTGCAAGACAACAACAAGAGTTGGTTGCCCCAGAAAAAGGATGAGGTGTTCCCCCCCTCAAAGCGATAGTTGAGAGAAGGGAACCGAAGATCGAGTGTCGATTTGACAGAGAAATAGATAAAAGAGAGTGAGTGAAAACGCTGCAGTAGTCGTGCTTGCGCGTAGTCCACTTCACGGGAGGGTCGGGTCAAATTGTCGCATGTCGAGGGTCAAGGAGTGCCAAAATTGAAGTAACCGGGCCCCAGCATTTAGTCATCTGTTGATCGGGTCACTCAATCTAAGCTGAAGCTCCAAATGGTCATCGTGCTCTAGGTATCCCAGGCTCAGGAAGTGCTCCCAAAAAACACGAAAATGCCACAAGTAGTAGGGATCAACCGACTTGCGATCCTATACTTGTGAGGAGTCAAAAATAGTCTGCGGACAATTCTGCTAACCAGCCGTGAGGTAGTATAAAGGCAAAAAAACAACCAAGGCAAACGCTGGCTTGGAAGTAGTCGAGGTCGAAGGAGATAGGCATGATCTCCAATGGTCAGGTCAAGAGGATGGATGGACGAAAGGATGTGGCCGAGCTAACCCCAGAAGACGTCATGTGATCTGAGTGCTGCCTACATAGCCCCTGTCGTAGGGGCCTCAGGCCTATGTAGTTCTCCCTAAAAGGGAGGAAGGGTCAGAGGGATTGATTGGTCCTGGTCAAAGTCGCAGAAGAGAAGGTTTGTCCATCAAAGAGACGAACAAACGGGGGTGGTCGAGCTAACCTCAGAAGATGTGGTATCTGAGTGCTGCCTACATAGCCCTGGTCATAGGGCCTCAGACCAATGTAGTTCGGACTGCGAGGGTCAAAATGGTCGATGATGAGTTTGGTTGAGTGAGGGTAAGATGATGCTATAGACGGTGTATTCTGTAGAATTGGTCAAGAGTCTTTCATCCCTAGCAAGTTTCCATAGTCGTGATGGATGTATGCTAAAAATGAATGGAGGTCTATTTATGCTTCAGCAAGTATTGGTTTATGCTTAACATAAATTGGGTCTGGTCGATAGTTTCCATGTGTATTGGTGTCCATAGAAACTATGTGAAATGGACGAGGATGATGTCAGCTGAAAATGATGAAAATGGCTTGGTTTGAGATGAGTCGACAATTGATGTGGTTAAATGTGACCAAAGTGTAGAGAAAAGGTGAAAGGCAAATTGCTCTTTCATTGACAAGGACCAGAAAGGAAGCATAGATAGGGGTTATTAGAACCAAAGCCCCGTTCATGCATTACGTCGTTGACACAGTATGGTGTTAGAACGACAATCGAATCACTTTGACATTAAAGTGAGCTCGAAGTCCCCTGAGCAGGTGATAGGAGGGAGGATAGGGTAACCCAGTCTAAGAGCAGGAATAACCGTGCCCCTTTTTATAGGAGACCCTGAGACAGCTACAAGCCAAGTCCGTGACTCGGTTTTTTTTTTTTTTTTTTTTTTTTTTTTTTTGGTGCAGGCTGATCGATGCGGGAAGCCTACATAGAGATGTCTTTTGATGTATGGTCATGTTGCGAAGCTGATCAATGCGGGAAGCTTCTAAGAAAGGTGCTGTTTGTAGCAAGATTTAGTCCATAGCCATCCTTCGAGGGTGTGGTCTATATTTTTTCTTTATATAATGTTTGAATAGCTGTCCTTCGAGGGATTAGTCTACTAGCTACAGCAATGATAGTACAGCTGTCCTTCGAGGGATCAGTCTGTCTTTTTGATTTGATTTGATTTTGTGACCTTGGATATGTTTTGACATCTTGATTTGTATTTTTTTGAGTTGATAGGAATTTGAGTCATGGACAAGACTGTAGAAGTTCAAGGACGCCCCTTTTATTAGGACAAAGCATCCATGCATCATAAAAGGGTCGTAGAGGTCTTGTTAAAGGGGAATAGGGTTGAAAGGGATGAGGATTAAGAGGACGAGGATTGCTCAGGGGACGAGCTCAAGTTACGTGTCAAGTAGACGAGTACTCGACTAACAGAAGAATGGTCGAAGATGCAAGACATAAAAAGGGGTTCAAGGTCTAAAAAGATCCTGGGCCATGCTTGTATGTTATGATAAGGTCCAAGTCAATTAGGATCAAACATGCCCCAATTTGCCTCTTTCCAGATTGGTCAGGTGTTGATTGATGGATGTGAATTTGGTCGACATTGTCGTTGGTTGGTTGAAAAAGGTTGAATGTTTGGTCGAGAGGTCTGGTTGATTGATATTTGGTTGAAGTTTGGTTGAGACTGGTCGAATAATTGGTCGGGGGTTGGGTCGATGGACACTTGGTCGAGATGAGTGATTGATATGTGGTAGAGACTGGGTTGAAAAGTTGGTCGAGGTTTGGATGCGGGTAGGGAGAATGTTTGAAAGATTGGTTAAGGTCGGTTGAGGTTTAGTGGTCAGATGGATGGTATTAATGTCGAATAAGGGGGTCAAAGGTGGCAAAGGGACCACAGTCTGGCGTGGAGATCCTGATTTAGGTGATGAGGTTGGAGAGGCATGAGTCGAGGCTGATGTTTTGTTGAAGAGGTGGTCAAGAGGATCCTTGGTGAGAAGGGTGTCCTTTTTCCGGTGTTGACGAGTGACAGCTTTGAGAGCACAACAACGCTCAGTGTCATGTCCCGGAGTGTGATGATAATGGCAGAACTTAGAGTTGTCGAACCAAGATGGCCTTGATCCGAGAGTTGATGAGCGGAGTGGTGTTGAGGGTTTGTTGATGATGTGGTCGAGAAGAGAGGTGTCATTCTCCAAACATTGGCGAATGGCAACCTTGAGGGCATGACAATGCTCCGTGTCGTGCCCAGGCATGCGATGATACGCACAAATGCGAGTGTGGTCGAACCATGGTGGTTTAGGTCCGAGAGAGTGATATGGTCTAAGAGGCGGGAGATTGAGGCGAGAGGACTGCAATAATTGCCGTAAGAGCAAGGCATATGAACCTACTAACGGGTCTGGATGTTTTATTGCAGTGGGGGTTGATGACGTTGGTTTGGGAGGCGAAGGAGGCATAGGTCGAGGGTTTGGATGAGATGTATGTCTGATGGGATGAGGGAGTAATGAAGGCAAATTGCCTCTGTGAAAGATGGGAGTGGGAAGCACTCCTATTAAAGTGGACGGATGCGGGCCCAAGATAGAGGGCAATGACGAAGGTGGGGGAGGAGTCCTCCGACGTGGTCTAGCGGTCTTCGTTGGTTTGGGTCGAGGGCCACCGTTGTGTGAGACGAGGTTAGATATGGGTTTGGGTTTAGATGTGGACGGAGGTGCGCGAGATATAGCAATCTCAGGCAAAGGGCAGGAGAAAACCGTGACTGGGTCTTCCTCGGTTGAAATGGGTGGAGAGACTGGTTCTCCTCTTGGTGGAGAAGAAATAAGAGAGGGCGGCTCCTCAAGTGGGCAGAGGGCGTGGATGATCGTGCATTCTACTTGTAGTTGAGGAGTAGGCAAGGTAGGGTCTTCGAATGGAGGTGGGCTTAATGGCGTTGATGTGGTCAAAGCGTCCTCCAATACAAGAGAGGTAGATGGAGGACTAGTAGGAGAAGAAGGTTCTTCATCCTTTAACGGGAGAGGTTGGTCAAGGACAAGAGGCAAGATAGTGCTAATCGTGTGAATGTCATGGTTTTGAGGGTCATTGGTCGAAGTCTGGACGTTGTTTTGAGTAGGCAGATGATTTGGAAAAGGGTGTTTGAAGATGTCGATATGTTGGTTAGGTGGGGCGTTCGGGTTATCTAAAATAAGATCCCCCTTGTCGATCATGTTCTGGACGATGTTTTTGAAGGTTCGGCAGTTGTCAATGTCATGGCCTTGGACGCGATGAAAGGGACAGAAGTCGGCCTCCCTATACCATGTAGGGATAGCTTTTGAAGGGTCAAATTGAGGTGGTCGGATTGGAGGGAGATTGAGGACCCCCTGCTTGAGTAGTTTTTCCAAAACGGAAGCGTATGGTTCTCCAAGTGGAGTGTAAGAACGCTGAATGTACCGTTGTTGGAATTGTTTGGTGATGCTTGGAGATGTCGAAGGTTGAGAGTAATTCGTTGTTGTCGAGGATGGTGATCTAACGACCACAGTGTTGGCCACTCCTTTAGGTTCGAAATTGGCGGAAGAAGAAGGTCTGGAAAAAGAATGGCCATTGGTAGATTTTGCGTTGGTATTACGCAATTTGACCTTATCTTCTTCAAGGGCGCGGAGTTCGAGCTTTCGAGCCATGATGAAAGCTTCGTCAAAAGTGCAGAATGTCTGAATCCGCAAGGTAGAAGAGATGTGTCTGGCACACGCTCGAAAGAAGAGCTCGATGAGCTCGGGTTGAGGCAAAGAGAAGGAGAGCTGGTTGATCAGACCTCTCCAACGAGCGACAAAGTCGACAATAGATTCGTCGTCAAATTGCCTGATGGAGTAAAGGTCTGTGATTGAGACTTGTTTGGTGATGTTGATTGAGAAATGGTCAAGAAATAGTTGGGCGAGTTGAATGAATGAAAAGATAGAGTGTCTGGAAAGAGAACTATACCAGTCAAGGGCAGGGCCAGAAAGGGACATAGGGAACGTGCGTAAAAGCAACGCATCGTCATGGGCAATAAGATAACAGGCATGTCTAAATGCCCGTAGATGTTGTTGTGGGTCTTCTTTACTCTGAAAGCGAGCAAATTTAGGAAGCTCCCAATGGTTAGGGTATGGTCGAATAGGGACGGAAGGATGGATGGGCTCACTGCAAATTTGCTCATATGACAAAGTATTGCTTGAACCGGAAATGGAGGCTTCGAGACTGGACATTTTATCCATCAGCATCTTGATAAGATCTACTGACGGATTGGCGGGTTGAGCACCTCCTAGGTTGTAAGGCGCTTGGAAGAGGCTAGAGGAGGCGTGCGACGTAGTCGGTTGTACAATGTACGGATGACTAGTCGCAGGGGCGGAAGTGGAGGCTAGAGGTGGTTGCGTTATGAAGGTTGAAGGTATAAGTTGACTGAGCACCGCCAAAGGTGGTTGAATGGCGGCATTGGTAGAAAGATAGGTTGGCACGCCTACATTTGTGGGCGCAAGAGTATGAGAGGTCGAGACAATCAAGTTCTGATATGATGTAGAACTTGCTTGAATTGCAGGTGGTTGAGGGGGTAATGGAACCCCGATGGAGGTCGGTCTAAAAATAGACGGGGAGGCCAAACTTTGCGTATTGGCCATGGTTGGGTTAATAGTTGAGGCGAAAGGCTGAGTCATAAAGGGTTGGGTGGCGAATGGTGTGGATGTCATCGCCTTGTCACCCGAAAGGTCTCGCGTTGGGTTTCTCGCGAGATAGTTTTGGAGGGCTGCGGTATTGAGGTCCAAGAATCTCTCGAAATCTTGGTCCCCTTCAGGGATGATGGGAATTTGAGTCGGGGTCGGGGTCGGGGTCGGTCCTATAGGAGTTCTTTCAGTCCCCGTGTGGAACTCCATAATAGGACTTGTTAGGGACGGGGTAGACGGAAGCGGTTGTTGGCTAAAGTGGTTAAGAAGAGAGTCCTGGTTCCAGAAACTGTGTTCTTGCAGTCTCAAAAAACCAAAATGTGATTTTTGACAGAGAAGGGATAGGTTGTAGGCTGCTGGTTTTGAAAAAAAAGGACAGTGACAGAGACCGACGTCGGTTGAAAAACCGATGTCGGTAAGGAAGATAGCCGACGTCGGTCAGATAATCGATGCCGGTAAGGTAGGAAAGCCGACGTCGGTGACAGAACCGATGCCGGTGACAGGAGAAAGCCGACGTCGGTGGCAGAACCGATACCGGTGACTGTGTTTTCCAGAGAACCAAAAGATTCTTGAAAAACAATGAAGAAAGCGTCCTCACTCACTCAAACAAACAGATGAGAAGAGGAAAACAGAGAGAGACAAATAAGCCTAAGCGATAAATCCTAGGAATTAACCTTAGAAATTGTGGCTTATGCCTTAGATGAATGTTTGGGGAGATTTGCTGAAAAATGGGTCCTAAAAAAAGGCGGTCTAAAGATGGTTTCGGGTCTTGTTTTAGGTGCTCAAAGATCTGTGTTAGGGTCTGGTACGTGGCCTGGTGCTAAGGAGCAAGCTCCCCTCACTTCACGATTCCAGTGGTTAGCTGGTCTCGCTTAGCCAAGATATACCTCGCCTAGAGTTTATCCTCCCCCAGAGAACGGAGTGGGCTTTCCACTTGGTGATGAAATCCAAGTAGGGTCACCGGGACGGGTAAGGTATCCGCTGGGGGATGAAATCCCAGTCGGACCTTGTCTCAAGTAAGTTTTATGTTCGTTTTAGTACATGTGGTCAGGTAGTGTAACATCAAGTGTCTACGATTTATTCAATATGCGGATTTAAGTTACTAGATGTGGACTAATGCAAGCACAAGCAGAAATGAAAGTGCAATACGTTTTAATGCCCAAGTCGAAATGTGATGTTTGTTATGAAGACAAGTTTGAGAAAGGGTTGAGAGTATGATGTTTAGACTAGTCTAGAAATGCAAGGAAGAAAGATTCGTTTTAGTCTTGCTTATAGTGTCATTGAGAAGAAAAGAAGGAGGAGAAAAGGTAAGAACCTAATGCTCCTAAATGAATGAAGAAGAAAAGGAACCCAGGAGGAACCTAGGGTCCCACCGGGTGTGCCAGAAATGTTTCTATCGCTAATTCGCTTTTCAGATTTAAGAGAAAGAAGAAACTAAAAGAATAAATGGACAAGGCATGTGAAGTACCTGGATAAAGATCGTGCACCGTAATCCAGACGCTTGTGAGCACCCCTCTTTGGCTGTGGAGGAATGACACCTGCAAGGAAAAAGAAACTTGGACAAGAAAATGTTAGATGGATAGGCGGTGGGTTGCCAAGCGAAAGCTTGTTCCCAGAAGTATGAGAACTTCCTTAAGGGAGGTCAACCCACTATTTTGATAAAAGATAAATGACTGATAAATGACAGATTGCTAAAATAGACTGAAACGATAGCAAACTGAAAGAGAAAAGGAAGCAAAAGGCTTACCTGGAAGAAGCTGTCGGCCTGGTTGCAGTCGCCGCCGTCGGTGGTCCTACCGGCGTCGGTTGTTGGGTCTGCCGACGTCGGTTAGTCTGATGACGTCGGTGGGGGTAATGACCGGCGTCGGTCGGGGCAATAGGCTTGGACGGGGTTTAGGCAGGTTCTGGTCGAGTCTGGACAGAGTCTGGTCTAGGCTTGGTCTATGGACGGGTCTGAGTCTGATTTGAGGCAGTTAGGGGGTCTGTGCAGAGATACAGGGGAGTCAAATGGACAGAGAGGGTCAGAGAGATAGAGGAAGCCAATCAGGGAGATAGGAATCCGGGTCTGGGTGACAGTCAGAACTGAGGGAAAGAAGTGCTAAATCTAGTTTAAAAATGACTAGAAAGCATAAAGAAAACAAACAGAGTACTTACCTGTGCCCTGCTGAAGAAGGTGTTGATCTTGTTGTCGCTTGTTGAAGACCTGTTGCTGATGAAGAATCCCTGTTGTTCACTTTCAGAAGCTTGCTGTGTACCTGAGGGAGAGAGTCAGATTGATTGGGAGAGAGGTCAAGTGAAAAGATGGATACAAGGGTCTGATACGAAGGTTCAAGAGTCGGGATGCCAGGGAGAAACGCAGAGATGCGAAGAGGAGCCAAGAGAAGAACCGAGAGACCAGATAACGGTGAAGAAAACCATTATGAAGGGTGCCGACGCCGGCAATATCGCCGACGTCGGCGGCTAAAAGGCCGGAAAAAGGCTAAAAATAGCCTTCTATCTGTTTTCCAGCCGCCAGGTCAAATGAATGCGAGGATGAAACGGTCGACGGAGGTTAAATGGGCGAGTGAAGAGATTGGAATGGGAGTCTAAGGCATTAAATGGCCATGTGGGGAATGAAGGGGATCCAAGGAGGGTATCCTAGGGTGGCGAGGTGGCAAGGAGAGGGAAAAATAGACTTATTAATTAAAAATAGATGATTATTTTCAATTAATAAGACCTAGGTAGGTTAGGTATAGTCGAAGTGGCAAGGGATCAAGGGGAGAGAGGAAGACCAAGGGTTAGACACTTTTTAGGTGTCTACACTTGGCTTGCCTTCATTACATTGGGTATGAAGGTACCCTCTTCGTGCATGCAGTAGACTCCAAGGCCTGCCTCCTCTATGAACTTGTAAGGATCATGCTCGAAGTTATCACTTCCCCACTCATCCAAGAGTAGGTCTGCAACTCCTTCAAGAGTAGAGGATAGAGATTGGTTTGTTTGGGACTCTTCTGAGTCGATAATAGTGTAACTGACATTTGCTGCCTTGAGCGGATATGGTTCTAGATGGTCCTTGTAGAGTGGCTCGGATTTGATCTTTACTTTGGTCCCATACTTAGTTCTAAAAACCAGATAGGACCAATTCGCTGCTAGATAGCCACCTATCTTTGATGTGAAGTCCCTGAACAAGCAAATTGCAAAATAAGGAGGAACATATGCTACTACTATATCATGGGGAATTGAGAAGGTTAGGCAAGCATGCAATGTCAAGCTTAAACCCTTCAAAATCCCAACTGTCTTTGCAAGTGTCCCATCCAGCTGTAGAACTCCCTTATTCATCTCTTCATATTTCAGTCCCATCTTGTCAACTATGCACTTAGGCATCACTGAGGTACTAGCCCCACTGTCAATGATGCAGTTGTGCACCAAGAAATCTCCTATGACCAAGGACACATAGAAAGGGGGAATTTTCTCTTCCTTCTTTACCTGGCCTGAGGTGGAAGGTTGTCCATTCATCATTAAGACGTTATCAGCCCTTGCTAGGACAGCTTGTCGATCCAGCTCATGCAATTCCCTTTGTAGTATGTCCTTTTGCCCTAGTAGAGACAATGAATCCCATAAGGAGATGTTCATATGCAGCTTCTTCATCTGGTCCACCACATTGACTTGGGGGTTGCCTCCTTTCAAGCTTTCTTTGGGGCTAATTCCAACCTGAGGGGCTGAGGGTAAAAACGACGATCTGAAATTTGGGGCCTTTTGATTCGAGTGTGATGGAGATGGTGCAGCTGTCAATTGGGTAGTTGCCTGGGCTTCTCCCATTGCTCTCCTCTTGAACCTTGTGTTGGCTGAAACGCAGTCAACCTGATTTTTTGTAGCACCCACATAATTTATTGCATAGAACTCACCTTCCAGGTGGTTCATGAGAGTAGAGTCAGGCTGACTCTGACTATTGCTTGTGCTGGGTTGCATTGGAGCCTCGAAGACTTGGGGTTGAGCAGCTACCTGATTGTCTGCATTATGGAAATAACTCATCATCTCATTTGTATAAATAGCCTGCTCCTAACCATAACCCATGGTCGAACAACTTGGTTGTTCCTGGACCAGGTTATTCTGAACGGGCACCATGACCTTAGATGATGAAAGGAGTCATGTGTTGTAGTTTTGAAACGGCCTGGTCTGAGTAAGTTGACCATGTCCTTGATTGTAGTTTTGGAAAGAGGGTCTAGGGGCTTGACCATAATGCTGGTATCCCTGATTTGGTCTGTTGCTTTGAGCTTGTTGCCTTTTACGAGCTACAAGTTTGTTTAACATACTCTACAACAGACTCTTAACTTCATGAAGCTCGTTGGATGGAGCAGCAGTTGGTTTCTCCATGCAAGGTAGAGGAGCTAATGTGGGAGCAACGGCTTGGAATGGAGAAGGCATTTCTGGAAAAAGTGGCATGTGGGGTCTAGGGGCAATTTTCCCAGCCTGTATTAAGCAATTTTTGGCTGTTATGGCTATGTCATAGGCAGTAGGGAACACATGCCCTCCCATGGATTGTATCATCACTGCAATATCACTGTTCAATGCCTTCAAAAAATATAGGAAAGCATAGCTAGCAGTTGGTCTTACCATGATGGGGATTCTATCCCAAGTCTTCTGAAACTGCATGTTGAAATCCTGCATATACTCGTGTGGGGCTCTCTTTATGGTCGTTAGCTACTCAGCAAGCGAGAGGTCATCTCTTTTTTCGCCAAAACAGTTTGTCAACTGAGTACCCAATTCATTCCAAGAATGGATCGAATTTACAGGCAAGGTCCCGTACCATTCAAGAGCTTTGCCCTTAAGAGACAATGCCAGCAATCTGATTGCGATATTTTCTTCCGTGACATTGTGAATATTGCAGAGGTTAGCAATATTTCTAATGTGCTCGACAACTGTTATGGGCCCCTCTCCATCGAAAGAAGGCACATTTTTTAGGGCAGCTCCTGGGATTGGGTCATAAAGTGGGAGATTCAAGGGGCTCTGACCACGAAAAGCTGCAAATGACAATGTCATAGCTAGGATGGGATGTAACTGTGGTTTTGTTGCGTATGCGTCCCCTGCAATAGGTATGGGGGGTGGTTTGTTGAATAAGGATGGGTATTCTCAAACTTCAGTCTTTTTGTTAAGTTCAAAGGCAACTCAACGAAATCCAAAGGAACACCCCTAGAAGCAGACCGTGTGGTGACTTTAGGCATAGAAAGTTCAAAAACTGGTCTTTGATTGGAAAACTGAAACTCCTACCAATGGAGTCGCCAGATGCTAAAAATATTTGATTTGTTGTAACAAGACCAGCATCAATCTTGAAACCTTACTGAGTTGTCAAACTGGGTCCCACCGGACATGCCAAAATTGTTGACGCAGAAAATTGCACCCTTGGCAGGAGGCTGAGCTCTTGCCTTCTTCACGCAACTATGGAAACTCACCTCTCCCCTGTGGGACTGGAGAAGCTAGAGGGGAGAGACTCTACGTAAGGGCTAGCTCCCTTTGATGCATCTGATTTGTTCTAGTAAGTGCTAACATATATATATAGTTATATAATGGGGGGGATGAAAAGGGAGAAAGATTGCAGGAAAACACACTACTCTAAGGAGGTGACGCACCAAAATAAAGTCGACCTTCTCACATCCACACTTAAAATCAAACAAACACATACATACACTTCAAACTTGGCAGAAGGACCAGGCTGCAAGAAACATGGCAGGGAGGCTCTAATGAAAATACAGAAAATAGAGATTCACCAAGGTGCTGTGAAATGCACACTGTAAGTAATTTCTTTTGTTTCTGCACTTCCAAATGTAGCTCTCCTTGTCAGCTGTAGAAATGGCACCTTGTAGACAATAGGTATGTTGGTGTCGAACCTGTGAAAGCATCAAGAAACAATGACTAAACACAAACTAACACTCAAGACATACTCAAAAATATCTATCCAAGATAAGGGTAAAAAATGAGTTTTATTGATTCAGGTGAAATTTTGCCAGGGCTACGCCTTACAAATGTGGAAGATAATTCTCAAAATTGACAAGTCTTGAATATATAGAAGAGGAAAGGAGGCCTTTTGGCACCCCTTTTTACAAGTGGCCCATTTGCGTCCTTCTCATTGAGAAGAGCAAGCCACTCAAAACATCAATGAGATGCGCCCTTTGTCTGTTTGTAAGGCCGCTTCTTCGAAGGTGATTACACGGTTTGTCTACTCATTAATGTGAAATGAAGAAAATCAGTTGCACTGCTAGCTGTTTGCACCTCTTACTGGTCAATTCGCAGGCACTGTATCATCTGCCGAAATAACTTCTTGAGTTGACATCTTCTTTCGCTACTTGGGCTATCTAACAGTTCCTCCACTTGGCATCTCTCTCTTTGTTTCCTGGGATTTTTTCCTTTTTCTGCTCCTTCAACCCTCGGGGGCAATCTTCTGGCAGGTCACTGCATTTCTGGGCCTTCTCCATGGTTGTTGTCTTTTAGTTTGAAAGCAAATGGCTATTTTGCTGTATGAAATTTGACGTTCACGCAGCCGTCATTGTCCTTGGCAAATTCCTTCATGCTTTTCCTTTTCGTCCCTTTCCGCGAGTCTTTGTTTATTTCAGACCTTTTCCCGTGGACAAAATTCCACGGGAATTGGTGCTTTGACTTTCCCCGGGTCTTTGTTTTGGCCCTTCGTTGAACCAACCCATTGAACCGAATTTGGTTCAACGGTTCAATGGTTCAAACGATTGTTGAATTGAGGTGCTTGAACTGAGCGATGAACCCTTTGCTGAACTAAAAGTCACTGGACCATCCAATGAGCCAAGTGGAGTGTTAAACCAAGGTTGAACCGAGTGCCGATGAACTTTGTGTTGAGCTTGAAGCGTTGAACCAAGGCCTGATGATGAAGCGATGAACTGACGATTGAACCAAGCGTTGAACCAAGCGTTTGAACTGGTTCATTGGTTCAACCATGCTGACTTTTCTTGTGATTTTCTTCAAACCAGAGCCCAAAGAAGCCTTGTAAACCCTGGCATTCTCTGAACTGATCCTCCCTACGCCAAAAGACTAACCCGCTGAGTCCATAGGTTTTACTGGATCTGCACAAAATCAAAGAAATGGCCTAGAACAGCAAGAGGCAAAAAAGGGTCAATAGTTTTATTGGTGCCTTTCCCATTATGATATCCTGTAAAGTGACCTTTTTCCTATACCAAAACTTTATGAAATTTTTTTTAACATTAATATTGATTGTTCCCAAAGTCTCTAACCCTGGATATCCAAGAACTATATCCATATCATCCATATCCAAAACATAAAAATCTGAATGCAAAACGTATTTTTTTATAATGAGCTTCAAATCTTCAAACATTGAAATATTCTTACCATGTACTTGAACCTCCCGGATATTCTTTGCTTGAACATGTAGATGTTTGGCCACATTCATGTTCATGAAGTTATACTTACTGATAGGGTTTATGGACACAACCTTCTTTTGAATGCATCCATGAAATTGAAAAATTGACTCAAATTTATTTGGAGCCAAATTATTTGAACCCTTATCATCCAATTCTTCTTCTTCTTCTTCTTCTTCTTCTTCTTCTTCTTCTTCTTCACTTGCATGTTCTTCCGCTTTGTCATTATTTTATTCAACTAATTTTTCCTCTTCAGCATCTGCATTCTCTTCATTATTTTCTTCCTCTTCTTCATCCTCATTTTCTTTTGTATCCCATCGATCTAGGAAGAATTGTTCCATTGTTTCCCAGGAATAAGAATATTGTTGTGTGATGCTCAACTGACCAAACCAATATTATGCAGGACCAGATAAGGAAAAAGATAATTGTGTTTGCCACAAAATTGTTTGAGTGTTATTCTCCTTAAAAATGAGCCACCATTATCTAGCATCAATATCATCCTCCCCTAAAAATACTTGCAATGTCATGATCCACAAACAAAAAACTAGGGTTTGTGAAACCCTAAAATTTCAATAACTCATTTAAAACATATAAACATAGTCCGAAATTTTGACTGTAGCTTCCTCCTATGATATTGGAACTTCAGAAAAAAAATTGTGAAAAAATTCCACAAATTATGACTTGTAGAGTAAATATACAAAAATTAATAAAATCTCAATAACTCGCTCAAAAAAATTCAAAAAATTCTGAAATTTTTACTGTATTTCTCTTGTATGTTCATATAGTTTCATTAAAAATCTCGAATAAAAAAAGCTTATATTTTGGAAGATATAGCGAAATTAGTAAACAACCTAAAATAGCAATAACTCCCACAAAACTGATTAAAAAAAATCAATTTTTTACTGTGATTTCCTTAAAATTTTATCCATATCTAGTAAGAAAATTGTGTATAAATTCACAACCAGTCAAAATATATTAATGATTCCACAAAGCTAGGGTTTCACCGCATACAAATTACCCAAATCGAAGCTCTGATTCCACTTGTTATGATCAACACTTACAATATTTAGAAATAATGCAGAATAAATGTAGATCAATCCAACACAATATATATTGGTGGACCAAGATGTCCAAATATTCAATATATGCAGAATACCCTTAAGGTAGGGCATCACCAACAATATCCTCTTACAATAGAAGATTGAATGCTTACTTGATACCTTTACAATGATATTCACCTTCTTTATATAGACCTCTAACTAATAATGGATGGGTAACCTCTTAATCCCAAAGTAGGCCAACCGTTACCCAATGCACTAATTCCACAAGTTACTCCATTACTAACATATTGGACCCATATGACTAAGGGGATGTGTGCCACATGCCGACATCTCTATAAACCCATATACATTAATATGTCATATCCCTATGTACATAGCATTCATATATATAAAGTTTTATATTTTTTTAATTTTAAAAAATAAACATAACAAAAGAAAAATTAACCTCATTTTCAACCCCGTTTGGTATCTTGGTGTGGATTTACATTTACAACCAAATGATCCATTCTTGAAATGTGTTGGGCTAAGGTGAACACGAATGCTTCAAATGAAGGTGTTACCCCTCCCCATCCTGCTAGTGTTATCTCTAATTTTTTAATATATAAAGCTATTAAGGTGGACTCTACACTTGGAGGGTGAAGACTATGCTTTTGTATTCTACTAAAGATGGTGAAAAGGATGATGAAATATATAACATAAATTTTTATCTTTTTTTTTTTTTTTTACTTTGTCCATAAGTTTAAACACAAATATATAACGAGAAAAGGATGATGAAATAGTTTTTGTCAATTCATCATAAAAGTTTACCAAACAATATAATGACATGAAATAAATGATAAAATCTATACTAAATTATTATTTATTAATCATATTAAACTTCTACATGATAGGAAATGTACCTTGTATAGGAGCACCATCCATGAGTTCAAATTTAGCTAGGGTCTATGTTTCAACATATGTATTAGGCCTTGATCCTATGGACTCTCTCCGCCTAATCTCAAGCTCCATGTTCTTGATCTTGATTCTAACTAGAAGAAAATAAATCTTTTCGATGACATCTTTCAAGGGATACCTGGGTAGAATTTTCTAATCGGTTAGAAACACATTTTCTTCACCTGCATCTTAATTGTAATAAACAAGTATGATGCAGTATATAACTCACTTGTTTTTGTTGTACTCAAAATCAATATGTAAGTAATCCTCAATGCCAACCTCCATCTGAATAACAACAAACGCATTAAAAAACTGCCCAAATCTATAATTGGCCTAGCTTGTTCAACAAACTAAACATAAGATAAGGGCTTACATAGATCTTTGCATCGAACAATTTAATATAAATTCTACTATTCAACTTATCAAATATGAGAGGCAACATAGGCAAACCTTGATGTTGTTGTTAACAGGTGGAAGTGGCATATAGTTCTACACCTATAACAACATATGTGGTTATACACCATATGGCAGAGATCTAAGAGAAATGATCAGGGTGTCCATCAAAACTACAAGTCTATATGTACTCACAACATATAAATATTTACACATTTTTTAAACATCAAGTGTCAATAACTACGCTAGCAAATAATTATAAGCACATCTTAATCCAAATTATCTTAATGCAAGCAAAAGATATAATTAGATGTCATTCTTTATACAACTTTTATAGTGTTTAAATTGGTGATGCCTTACTTCTAGGCTTATTTAAAAACTTAGTGATTCTAGAAGAAATGAAAATATTTATCATGCCCATATACTCACCTAACATTTATCCCTCAGATGATAAAAACGAGCATCATGTTCAGAATATAATCTCATCAACAAGAGAAGGTCGTGGAACATCATTTCCTCCCCCATGAGTGGTAATTTGAGAATTGGTCAGTCAATAAAAGTATAAACTGTTTTCACAAGCTTACCCACATTTCAGTCCTTGAGCTAACCATGGGGCAACAATTTCAAGATTGTGTGTAAGATTTGGAGTTTGGTTCCACAATCTCTATAAATTAGGAAAATCAAAGCTTAAACAATAGTAGGAAGGAAATCATTAAACGTAATCAATGAATACGGAGAGAAGTTTATAAGACTAAAAGTGATGCATATAATAAGGTTTGTCAATGCATTTTCAGCTGCCTTGGCAAAATTAGTTTTTGATATACAACCGGCCTTGCCACGGATTTTTAAAATGAAATACAGATATTTTGTATAACAAACAAATATGGGAACTAAATATATTGACAACGATATATAATACAACATTATAACTAAGACAGTGAGAATGAACAATACAATGTAATAATAATAAATTTATGGAAGTCTCAAAGCTGAGTTCATCAAATATGGTGTGGATTCCATTGCCTTTCCCCTTGCCATGCCCTTAAATAAGGTGGTGTAATCAGATTTCCCTTAGTCATGGTCCCAACACATCCTACACCCTATTCATAAGTTTGAGGATCTCTATATCCTTGGCAACTACAAGACCTTAATGATTGGGTATACATTTGCCAAACTCTATGCCATGGTGTTAGTCATGCAGTTGTCATTGTACTTGAAAAGGAATAATATCAAAGCTAGGGTATGGGCTGGCTTTAGAAGGGACTACAAGACTATAGACCACATCTTTACACTCTGGGCTATTATTGAAGAAGATTGCCACAGGGTTTCCAAAGTCTTTTATTGTTTTATTGACTTCAAGAAAGCCTTTGACTCAATTTCGAGACACCTGATTTTCCATAAATTAAGATATATTGGCATCTAAGATTCTTTGATTAATGCCACTTAGAGGATTTATGAGACAGCTATTGGGTTGTTACATACTTCTCACAGTTTTTCTGACTTTGTGAAGAGTACCATAGGGGTCAAACAAGGATGTTCTCTCTCACCAACCCTATTCAGCGTCTAAATTGATGAGTTGGAGGAGTTTCTTTGTCAGCGTACCCATATGGATGATGGCTCTATTTTGCATGAGGTGCCTATAGCTATTCTTCTTTTTTCCGATGAAGTTGTCCTCTTCTCTCACTTTGCCAAGGGCTCACAACAACTTGATGCCCTTTTTCATTTTTGTGAACTCCGACAACTTGTGGTCAACCGTAGTAAAACTAAGGTTATAATTTTCAATATCTCTAAGTGCTTTCTCTCTAAATTCCAATTTTTCTACAGAGAGGAACTTCTAGAGATAACATCAGCGTACACATACTTGGGGGTCCAATTTTTTGGTCCATAATTTAGCATTAAGTCTACCTCTCATCCACATCTTTGCAAGGGGTATGCCTCTCTTTCTGTCATGGAATGTCAGTGTTTCCAGATCCATTTCCAGGACATCCCTTCCAAGGTACACCTCTTTAATACAATCATCAAACTTGTAGATTTATATGGTTTATAAGTTTGGGGACCTAGCTTGGTGGCCGTTAAATGGGCCCGTATTGAGAGAGTCCAGACTCTCATGTTACAGTGCATGATCTATTGCAAGTGAAAAATTCCTCGACACATCATCCAAGTTAAATTTGCCATCCAATTGCTACACCTTGACATTATCTTTAGGCCTACTTTCTACACCCACATGGTCGTATCCTTGGGGGACTCAACTTATAGTCATGAGAGATATCCATACTTAGCATTTTGCTCTTCAGAGAGGATTACCTCAAAGGTCACCACCACACACAGGGATTGTTAATACCTTGAGACTAGATTGTTCCTCCTTTCTATTGGCATCTCTATTGATAGGCTACCCGTTTTTATGTATTCCTTGGACGCCCACCCCCTAGGCTACTTCCCACAAAGGACCTCATCACTAGAACTACTCGAGAGGACATCTATAGAGAATATATTCAATCCACCTACATCTCTCCCCTTGAGCCACTCAGCCTGAAGCTTGTTGTTAACGCCTAGCATTTCTTACAAGTAGTGAATGGTATTATTCATAACCTTCACCATCTCCAGTGCCATTGGTCCCACGGCTTGAAGTTTCACCTTGGCCAAATGGGAGTATGTTCTCACCAATTACATGTTGAAACAAATCACCACATTCTCCGTCATGACCATATCTATCGTATTTCTCCAGGAGGTGGAGATCAAGGAACACTTCATTTTCAAATGCCCCATTTATTATGAGATCTAGGGAAGATATCATTGCCTCTAAAGGTACTCAAACAACACTATCTACTTTCCTCAGATACCCAAAGCAATGATGCCTAGTACTTTATCTTTGCGAAGTAGTCACCATCCGACACATTCCTATAGGAGAAGCCTAGAGCCTCTAGTGCCCCCATGTTAATCACCTCTTTCTTAAAGCCCATCCAAGCAATTGACAACACTAAGCACCCTTTGGACACAAGTACATCATACATTGGAGCTAATAAATCAATTAGGCGGTGCTTCTCTTAGCACACCATTACTACTCAAGTTACTCAGACTCCCCAACCTTCTCTCCCTTGGCTTCGTAGCTCTACTCCTTCCCATCGATGTGGCTTCGTCCCTCCTCGGCAACATCTACTCACTGACCATCCCCCAAACCATAGGGGCAAACTCATATCACAAGTTATTTTCTACTACAGGTGGTAAACCAACCTTAGATGTTAGGGAAAATTCTAGAGGAAGTGCTTTCCTTCCTCTTAGGATCTTCAAGCTTAACCCCTTCGACATTGGGTACTCCCCCACAAGCACTATCATATCTTCTCACAGTGACCGATGATGGCTCAAATGGCTCCTCCACTTTAAGCACAAACATATATTTTTGATGAGGTCTTATAGTCTTCACCGTCACATGCTTTGGGGAGCTCTTGTTGGCCCTTCATTGCTACTTGTGTTTGTTTCATTATGATTTTATTTGTAGAATACAACTTTAGCTTGTCTTATATACTTTTATTCCTTTGTTTGACTTCAAGGATTCATTCTTCCTAAAAAAATATATTGTTAATTGATCTATCCTCAAGTCTCATTGACCTACTTTTGGTCATATGTAGACATGAATATAATTTATTTCTTTCTTTCTTTCTATTGTAATAACTTCTTACATTCAGCGCCTTGGCCAAGAGGCTATAAGCTATACATTTTGGTTGTATAATGCTTGCTTTCTCATGCTTCACTTATTCATATAATCGAAAAGAAATGTTTGCATCTTCCTATATGGCTATTCAGCTTCCTATGTGACTTTTCAACTTCCTGTTTTTTTTCTTGTTCTCCCTGACACACATACAAAGACTTGTCTCATCTTCCCACCCATTACATAATGCCAAGATATTTTAAAATATATGGGGCTAAACACACCCTAACAATTCTCCCAGACGAATATAGGTGTCTCGTCTCGAGACTCTTAGTCTTGAGACCATAATCTTCCAATTCTTTACAGCTTTGTTCCATCATGATGCATTTGGGGCACGCTTCTACACTGCACATCCCATCTTACCAGGTTGCATGGATGTCGAGCCGATGTACCTACCAAGTCTATAGGCAATGGCACCATATACAAAATTATGTTCATGTTTATATGTAATCCTAACAACTACGATCACTTCCGATTCCCGATCTCTTCTTCTAAGTCTCCTACATCCAAGTGATTTTTCCTTGATCCCATCCGAAGTCAACTAACTGCTAACCAATCTGTCCAAGTGATTTTTTCTTGGTCGCATCCAAAGTCCACTAACTTAATTTCTAAGTAATATACAAACATATAGACATCTAACGCATCTAAAAATTTATAGAACTGTAACCAATGGTCCTTCCTTATCATGTTCTCTTCTATTATGGAGCACAAACTTTGCCAAGATAAAATTGAATCATCCTCCACCCAATATAGATAATAGGAGATGTAAAACAGTGAGCATACCCATTAACACAGCTATCCAAAGCCCCACCTTATTGAAGAGGAAGTTATTACCACTTCTGCAATCTCACAAATTGTTATAGCTGGAATAATAATGTGCGACTCTATATCATCTTTTGTCATGACTCCTTGAGCAGCGTCCCACAGGGTGACCCCCTCCAAGCATTTATGCGTCGACATGAGCCATTGTTGAAGGCCCAATCAACAGATATTGTTGGGTCAATAATTCTGCACAATTAAGATTTGTTGTTGCAGCTTGAGCCTCATTGGAGGTCTCATAGTCGATCAACGCATATCCCTTTATAAATCCAGTTTCTGCGATCTAAATTTCAGCCTTCCGGTGCAGGTTCTTTATATCTCCATACTCAGCCAAAACGTTCCGGAAGATCACCCTCTTCATCTTGTGCCTCTTCATGTATTCCAGTTACCAAAATGTTCCACCCCTCAACAGATATTTGAGAACCAGGGCTGCTGTCATCAGAATCAAGAGAGTCAAAGTCTCTCACTGCAAACCAGGTATTGCGTTCAACATCAATTTCTTCTCTGAAACCCTGTTCTTTTGCCTTCTTGCTGAGGCCACGCCTGTACCTATCACTCAGTTGCAGCTATGAGGTGGTGCCACTTACAGTAGATTTTATTTTAGGCACCTGTGCTGAATGAACTGCCTCCCCATTCACATTGGCATTCGCCTCTTCCACCGTCCTCCATAGGATCTTCTTCCGGCTCAAAATTCACTACGTCCACCTCCACCCCAGCTATTTTTTCTCATGCTCAAGCTTATTTTCTCACTTATCTTCACAGTCACTATGATGTCGCAACAATAATTTACCCGCGTTCTTTCTGTTTCCCAGCTGGTGCAGATGTTGGCTTTGACATATAGCCGGCCCTGCCACGGATTTTAAAAAGAAATACATATATTTTGCATGTTAATCAAATGCGGGAACTAAATATATTGTTAGAAATATATAATACTGAACTATAACTAAGACTGTGAGACTGAACAATACAATGCAATAATAATAAATTATGGAAATCTATATTATTATAACTTCTTACATTCAATCCCATGGCCGAGTGGCCATGGGCTGCACATTCTTGGCTGTATGATGCTTGCGTTCTCATGCTTCACTTGTTCATATAACCGAAAAGAGATCGATTCATCTTCCTATATGACTTTTCAGCTTCCTATATGACTTTTCAACTTCCTATTTTCTCTTCTTATTCTACCTGACGCATATACAAAGACTTTTCTAATCTTCCCACCCATTACATAATGCCAAGAGATTTTCAAATATATTGAGGCTAAACACAACCTAACATGATTAGCAATAAAACCTGATTGATTTGAATTGAGTTATGCAAGATTTGGAGTTCAGCTTATCAATATCTCTAAATTAGGAAATGGTGGTTGTAAGCTTAGTATCCATTCAAGCTTCCCTGACCCAAAATCCTTGGAATTTTGTGGAAATCTGGGTACAAACATATGTAAATATCTATTGTCTCAATCCTTGGGCCATAAGAGTGAGCAGTAGCTCACTTAGAGATTACCAAAATAACCAGAATACAGTTCAGTCACGCCTCTTTGAACTGACATAAAACAAGATAAGCCACAGCTCAGGAATTTTGTAACTCTTCCAACACTAGTCCAAGACATTTAATGCCTTCAACATCTCATAAATAACACTCTTTATATTTTATATTTTACATTATTCTAGACTGTTTTAGCTTGTTGTATAAGCCATAGAATTCTCTAAAACACTGAATAGTGAGTTACAGTTGTAAAATAGAACATTTCAGAACTAGTTGGAAATTTAGATGTGAATGTATATATTTTACCAATGGGTTGTAAGTAGACATATAAAACAATGCAGCAAAACAGGGGAGCTGGAAATAAAATGAAGAACAAAATATTATATGCAGTAGTCTTGAGTAATAAAATTATGTTTTATTTTGTATGTGTGAAAGCTCTGTTTTTTTGGGATCTATTTTACATTGAAACAACATTTTTATGATTCAATATAGCAATAACGTGATGGCCTGATTGCAGCTGGGTTCAGATCAAGAATAAGATCTATCCTCGACTTCAAATCAAGAATACGAGATTCAAGATCTATACAAATCTCAGGGTTATATTCTCAGTGGTAGTCTTGGGAATGTGTCATATGAACAGTTTCTTGAAGTTACTCAAATCAGGCAGAAAAAGTTAATTATTAGGTGGAATGACATGGATGCTGATACAGAGAACCCCAAGAACATAAGAACAGGGTATAGAAAACCATACTAGGCAAATGTAATGATCATGTAAATCGTCAAAAGCTGAGCACATAGCCTCATGTGGAAATTCCTGCTGAAGGCAGTCTTGTAATTATGCCTTGGCAACGATGCCCTGATCTATCTGCAAAGAAGGCATATGCAAACAATATATTTGATTTCGGTGGGCATTGGTTTGAGTAGTAAGCAAGCAACATATACTCCATACGGTGAAAACTGTGAGATTGAAAACATGCAGCATGGACCACAAACAGGTTCCCCATCAAACACATTGCTCTAAAATACAACGTGGCACCTATTCGCTGACACAAGTCATGTCTGTATGGTTTACCCTTAACCACACAATCATTGATGAAATAAATTTCAAGGGTCTACTACTCTGATGTGTTTAAGCCAGCTGCTTCTGTTTTAAGCTTTTTTAAGTTGTATTAGATATTGAAATAAATAGGTTTCTTTATAAAATTAATATTCAGTTACTTCAACATACCCCTTCTCCAAAATATTAACAGTTCTGATAAAAAGCATGTAATTTTCCATTTCAGAAATAAGTACCCTGAATCTCCAATATTATCTACTTGCAAGCACCTCATTGATCAACAGGCACTGGAGCAACATTTACCATGTAACACAGATTCACAAGACATAAGTTTCTTTTATGATATTATTTATAAACAGCGTATTCCAACTGAACATATATGTTTCCTCTGTTCTATTAACCAGATGACAAATGACCATTCTTTGAGACAGCTAAAATTTTCATATCGGGGGCAACATATACTCTATATATGCTTCTATCTCATACTCCATGTAAAGACTTAAAAAAGCTCTGCATCTTAGTTCTTGAAAGTTAATATATACATTCATGAAGATAGCGTTAAAAATGAATTTATAGTTCAAAACTTTCAATGGTAACTGTTACAGATCCAGTAAAGGTTAATGGCTTTCTCTTCTGCGAAATGAGGGCACATCCAGTTTTATTTTGTTTCGCCTCCTCAATATCTGTCATCACCCAGTCTCTCAGGATTTATCGTTTTGATATACCAAGTACCTTAAAAGGCACTTTAAAAATAAAACGTATAAGAATATGATGCATGCTGTTTCGATCACACCTTCCCCGTAACGGAATTTCAATCAAGCTCGACAAAATACACCTGTACTTGAATGGCATACCGAGCAATCTGTTTTGCCTGCATCATTGACACCATGAATTTCATTGATATTCTTTTTTATTAAGGGACGAATTGTAATATTTACAGTATATCAGGTAACTCAAGAACTTTAATAATGTATTAAGATGATACCACGATGCATGCGCTTGCAGGTTAAATGGGAAATTCAAGAGTTCCTTAAAGCCAAAAGTAAGAAATAGAGAGAGAAGCTGGCCATCGGAGTACACACGAAAGAGAAAGCTACTACCTATATCATCATCAGTCTCGAGACCATTACTCTCTTGGATAAAATCGGGAGAATAAATCGTTCCTACGAATTTTAGGATAATTTTTAAAGTTGTTTTGGGGTTTTTATTAAAATAACAGAATTCTGAAAAATTTCATTGGAATCCGATGAATCGCGTGTGTCTTAGGGTTTAATCGCACACTATAATGGAAGTTCCCTTACTATTCTACTGCAATATGACGAGTCAATACAGGTGTAGCAAGCGCAGACTGCAAGAAAAGGGGTTTAAAAAATGCAGACTTAAACAGGGAACTAAACCTATAAAATGTTAATATTAGTAAGCAAATACACAGATTTGATAGGTAACTCAAATAATTAGTCGATACTTACTGTTGAATCTGATTCGGCAATGGCAAAGATGAACTTAAATGTGCCATAGGCTGTCTGTCCTGGTGCGCCGCCCTTGTGTAGCGCCGAATCTGCTGCGTAATCCTCGCTAGAGACTGCTTTTATATCTATTACTTTTATATACAGTGTGGTGAACAGGTGCTAAGAGCGCAGGAACCAGACCCCCTGTAAACAGCAGAAGCGCAACCGGGTTCACTTCTTGCTAATTTCCCCCCAAAACAGAGCGCCAATTCCCCTCTCCCCTTCCCCCAAAACAGAGCGCCAATTCCCCTCTCCCCTTCCCCCAAAACAGAGGGCTACTTTTTTCCCTCCAAAAAAAGAGCGCTAATTTTTTTTGCCAAAAAATAGTGTTTATTTATTTGAGTTCCAGAATAAAATAAAAATTTTATTAAAAAAATTAAAGCAGAAATAACTGAAGACAATTATAATTAGAGACAAATTATAATTATTGTCTCAAAAGACCCTTTTAGGTAGTAGTGAAACCTTGTAAGAGTTCTTCGAATCATTGCAGAATCTGGGCGTCTTTCTCTATATGCGTTGCAACTGATATTGTTAAAGAGTATCAAGCACCAGGGACTAATGAGCTCTCCATATGTACAAAAACTAATATCTCTTACCCAACCGCTATTGACTAACCACCAAATACTACAAAAGTCAAATTAAGATAAATCCATATTGACAATACTTAATTCCTTAGCAAATCCAAAATGTTCAAACTTACTATGATGTGTCTCGAAATTAATCTCAAAATCATGATCCAACTCATTATAATGTCATTCTCCCAGTTTGGCATTATAAGTATGCAATATGGGAGTTAAGATTCTTTCTTGGATTGTAATCAAGGTATCATTCCATGTCATTTCTTTCCTAATTGACTTAATGTTTTAATTGTTTGTGATGTCATTGTCATCAAGTAACAAGGAGCCAATTTGTTCATCGATTGGCATATTGTGATTGCTTTTTGGAGCTTCAAGTAATGGTTGGTGAAGTAGCATTTCTTCAAATGGGATGATTTCATGGATTTTTATAGATGTTATAATTGATATGTTTCTGTGAAATAAGTCCAACAGGATCCGTTTCTAGGGATTTCAATTGATATGTGCAGGGAGTGTAATGTTAATAGGAAAAAGAAGAATAGTGTTTATGGAGATGGAACAGACTACTTTGATGTTACTAAGAAGATTTGTATTGATGTTGCTTCTTCCTTGTTTATAACATTATCACTATCATTTTGCAAACTTGTCTACTCATAAAACGATTGTTATGACCAATGTGAAAATTGAATTTTCCTTTAATCCCAAAAAAATTGTAAATCTGATTTTGATAATAAATTTGATCTTGGCTTGGATGTGGCCATAAATTGTATATATTTCATTTTCTATCCACTATTTCTTCACCACATCACCACTTTTTAGCTTGTCAATCTCTTCTAATCACCCATTCAATTTGTCAATCTCTTCTAACACATTGATTGACACCTACTCTGTCTCTTGACCTTTTTGTCCACCCATCCTTTGCTTCCCCCCATTTTTCTTAACCCCTTTCACATCTTCCATCCCATTCTTATATCCAATACCACCATATGCTTTACTTCATTGTTCATCTCCTTCCCTGTCATCATTTCTCCTATCCACACTTACTTGGTCATGATACGACCTGCTTCATCACTCTCATGTCATCTTTTTTGTGTCCTTATTCCACTCCTCTTTCCTCATGTTCCCATTTCTTCCATGTGTTTCCTTGTTTTTCGTTTTCATCACCAAACTATTTTCTCCTTGGTCTCTTTTAGACCTCTTTTCAATTCTTTCATTCCCTGTCATATCTCTAATCATCCCCTTCCCCTTCATGTTTGCTAACCTTCTCTCACAATCATTTTCAATTTCCCAATCTGTTATTTTTAGCACATTCCTCACACCCCCATCTTCTACCATTTGTTTTTCTTCTCATTTGTCCGTTTCATTTCATTTTTCTCATCCTCCTTGATTTCACTTGGTGACTTGTGTTTCGTGATCCTTTTTTTCCTTCTTCTCTATGTTCGGATTCTTACATCATTATCCATATTCATCTTTATTTGTGACCTCACTGTCTTATCACTTCTACTTCACCCATCTCCTTGTCTGCCTTCGCATCATCCCTTGTTGGCTCTCCCTCTTATTCACCCATTATAACTTTAGCTCCTCACTAATTAGAGTGTGATCACCAGTTTGTATTACTGCTACATGCATATCCATGTTTTTTTTCTCATGTATTCCACTCTCTTGCTTTAATGCATTAAATTTTATCATGTTCACTGCTTAAAGTACATCCATTTCTTCTTTCAAATATTTTTTCATGTTGTGCATGAGAACTCTTTTTGTATATTGTCCCTCTCCAACTACTCCCTTCACCTCAGCCATTTTCCAACCCTTTTCAAATTATAAACCCATTTTTACAACCTCCTCCTAAGGTTTCTTTCTCAAAGTTACCTTTGTATTGATATCCACAACCTAATGTTTCTTCTATGAGTTCATACCATCTTTGGGTTAGTCTTGTCACCCCTTCCATTATTGGTGCACCCATATTCCTTCTTTTCAACACATCCTATTCTGCCCCTAGATGTAGTTGACAATATGATTGTATCCATCACTATATGCATTTCCACTCGTCTATTGTCTCTTTCTTACCTTAGATGAAGTGGACATTATGACTATATATGTCACTATACGAGTGCCCACTCGTCTATTATCTCTATCTTGCCTTAGATGATGTGGACACTATGATTCTCTCATCATTAAACAGGTGAACACTCATCTTTTCTCCCACTCCTTTCCTTTTCTCTCCATAAGGTCATATCCCTTTTGTGAACATTATTATTATCCATGCTCTCACTATTTTGTGAGTATATTTCCATCTTCCTCTCCTTCCATCAGTTTCTTCTTTTCATTCCCTCATTCCTTATTCTTCTCCCCCTTTCTGGGAGAACTACATGTGCCTTGAAGTCTATCCTTATTATCATGGACGTTTACACCATTTTAATGATAAGAGCGTTTAGACTATATAGGCAACTCTTGGGGGCATGGGCCCCGTAGGGTCAGTTCAGCCACTATCGCCGTCATCTCCATTCATCCAAACTATGTTTTAACTTGTTCTCATTTCTATTTGAAATCATATGTTGGAACAATTGTCATTGATGTCAAAGGAATTATAACATATATGAACAGAAATGTCAAAAATAACTACTACTGGAAGTGAATGGAAGTGTTAAATAGAATTGTTGCTAGAAGTGAACGAAATTGTTGCCAGAAGTGAACGAAAATGTCGATAGAAATGTCAATGGTCACATCTTTTGGTGAAGAGGTGCCTTTTGGATGGGACACATCCTTTAAAAGCTATATAAGGGAGAATATATGTGTAAGTATTACAAGCACTTGATTTGATTGAATATCTTGAATGTTTATGGTTGTTTTGGTTGATTAATTTAAAATATTATCTTATGTTGATTCACTCCCCCCACTCTAAGTATAACACTATACTTAACACTGTATGGTTATCTCAAAGCTTTTTCATCCATAATTCCATCTTGTCATCCATGTTGGCTACCAAAAGTCTCAACCTTGGCTTAGGATGTTAGTCATATCATTTACTTCTTTTTTTCAGTGTCAATTACTTTAGTTTTTTTATTTTCACCTATGTTTTGTTGTAATTTTGATGCACTTGTCTTCATTAACAATATTTACTCTTGATTTTTTTGTCATGTGCCTTGTGATTTACTTATTTTATCTTGCACTCATCATTTTTATTTGTCTTATTTTCTTTTTACTTTTTGTTTGCATTCATTTTTTTCCCACTTGATTGTTTTTCTTTCTTTTTATCATGTTTTGAGTCAAGATTCTTTTGTGTATTACAGTATAGTGTGATTATGATTTTTTCATATCATGATGCACTCTATTTTGCACAACTTATAATTTTTTCCAGTCATTATGCATCAAACACAGATATTCATCATGGTTATTTTATATCATTAGTGATTATTGTTTTATGCTAAATTAAAATTTAGGTTGCTCAACTCTTACTCACTTATTCCTATTGGAATTCTAAAACAAGACAAAAACAAATACAAGACAGTTGTCTAACCATCCATCCAATCTCTGTCCACTTACACTTCCTAATTTATGCTTTCTCTATACTCTATCCTCTCCCATTCCAATATTATTTTCCCCTCCAGCCCATCATTTTCATATTTTGCAATAATTTTTCTCTCTAATTTTAGGCCCCAATTGATTGAAAGGTTATCAATCTTTATCAACTACTTGCAACTATCAATTCTATAAAATCTTCCTCTCAAATTGGAAAAAATATATTTTTATTTTATGTCTTGCAACTTATCAGGATATATCGTTCTCACTTCTGCTCATGTGACCTCTGAGTCCTAAGCACCATCCAAGCATGCAACTTTCAAGCAAGAACTATTTTTTTTCCTATCTATTCTCTAGTTTTAATTTAGGGGCAAATAATTTTACACAAACTTTAATCTTGCAAGTATGATATTGATTTTTAGTGCTTCAATTTCTTGATGACCTTCATTATCACCATTTCATCATTTTTTCTCCTACATTTTGAGTGTTCCTCCACTTTACTGTACAAACACTCAAGGGGGCATCATCATGAGTCCCTCATTTTGTTCCCATCATTATCTTATTCTTTTATCCAAACTCCTTCACCTATTGGTTAAAAATAATAAAATCATAACATTTTTTTCACCTTTTCATCGACTTTTTCATTCTTTGAAAAGTTATCACTTTGACAATGTCTCGCAACAATTTCTCAAAGAGGGAGAAAATGTAGACACTTAAAATCAAACACTTTATTGATTTTAACCTTCTTTGCACTAAATACTTAATCATCTCTAATTCTCTTTAATCAGCCTTAATTTTTCCTAATCACTATTCATTAACTCTATTCACTATTCACTATTCACTATTAACTACTTTATTATCCCTAAATTAATCTAAAATTAATTAATTAATCTTTATCTAATTAAAAATTTCATGGATTTTATAAATTCATAATTTTTATAAATCTAAAAAAATCAAAATAAACAATCAATCTTTTAGACTATTTTTTCATTAATTGTTGGCTTTGTTACTATTGTCGGTATTTAATGTTTTAAAGAACTATTGTTTAATTTGCTCGTAGGTTTTTGACTGTTTGGTGTAATTGGTTCTTGTATGGCTATGACAATTTCGCTTGGCTCTTTTGTGTAATCTCTTTTATTAATAAATGGAGAGGTCCCACCAATCTCAATATCTATCTAAATAAAAAAATAAAAATTATCATCACATGCACAAAGGCTCCACTTGTCCATCGCCATTTTGATTTAATAATCTACTTTTATTTCCACTATCTTTTATGATCCAATTTAATAATCCACCTTTATTCTCATTGTCCTCTATGATCGAATTTAATAAGCCATTTTTATTCCCATTATCTTTCATGATCTAATTTTCTCCAATTTAATAATCCACCTCACATCCACTTACTAATTTTATATAATATCTTCCTCCTAAATGAATTTTATATTCATTTGAGAGTCTCGCATGTTCTTCATTCTAATTTTGAATTTAAAATTCCTATTATAAATTAAAAATTGTCTTTTATTCTCATCCCTTGATCGTCATCTCAAGATGGACGGTTCACATCCATTTTCAAATTCTATAAATTAGAGGTTCTTCCTTGAATTTAGCCAAGCTTCTTCATTACAAGTTTATCATACTAAGATTATAAGAGATTGCATACCACAATGTTGCCCATTTTGCCTTTGTGTTGGAATAACGAGCAACAACAATCCAAAGAGAGTAAATCAAATCTATATCACAATGATAGAAGCTTCATTTTAATACTAAGATATAATTTCATGTTGCTTTTTTAATTTGTAGCTCTATCATAAATTTGAGTTAGTTTAGAATAAGATTTCATTTGATTTCTTAACTTATTTATTTTTCTAAATTTCCTTGATACACAAACTTATAAAAAAATGATAAAACATTATATTCATTTGTTTGTACACACTAAAAAATATATATATATATATATGATTGTATTCATTAGTAAAATAAAATTTGAGATAATAAGATATTTTAAAAAGTTATTGAAATTGGTTGTAAGATTAGAAGAAACTATTATATTTATTGGTGTATATATATATATATATATATAATAGTTTCTTGTAATCTTTAAGTAAAATAAAATTTGAGATAATAAGATATTTTAAAAAGTTATTGAAATTGGTTGTAAGATTAGAAGAAACTATTATATTTATTGTTTTCTATATATATGTATGTATATATATATAAACCAATAAATATAATAGTTTCTTGTAATCTTTATATGTGTGTGTGTGTGGGGGGTTATTAAAATTGGTTGCAAGATTACAAGAAACTATTATATTTATTGTTTTATATATATATATATATATATATATTTTGTAAGATTACAAGAAACTAAACCAATAAATATAAATAGTTTCTTGTAATCTTACTATATATATATGGGGTTATTAAAATTGGTTGTTATATATGTGTGTGTGTGGGGGGGGTTATTAAAATTGGTTGTAAGATTACAAGAAACTATTATATTTATTGTTTTCTATAAATGCATATATATATATATATAAAATTATTAAAATTGATTGTAAGATTACAAAAAACTAAACCAATAAATATAAATAGTTTCTTGTAATCTTACTCTATATATATATGGAGTTATTAAAATTGGTTGTTATATATATATATATATGGTTATTAAAATTGATTGTAAGATTACAAGAAACTAAACCAATAAATATAAATAGTTTTTTGTAATCTTACAACCAATTTCAATAACCTTTTTAAATATCTTATCATCTCAAATTTTATTTAACTAATGGATACAATCATACACTTAATATGTGCCTCTTGGAATTTGTGTTTATTAGAAAAAAACTTCAAACTTTATTTAATTGTGACTTTGTTTACTTACTGTGAAACAATTTAAGTTTTATATTATAATTTAAATTCAAATAATTTTTTCATTTTTTAAATCTATAAAATAATTATTAAAAATAAAGTTAAAAATCATTAATAAAATATGAGTGAATTAATTAAAATATGTTAAATTGTTCATAAAAATATTTGTAAGTCTCATAATAACCGTGATGATAATTGTAAAACTTTTAATAACTATTATAATAATTATAAAAGAAATCTAAACTTTTCATTTATATCCAGACTGATTCATAATTCCAATAAAAAAACATACTACAGCTTTATACAACAATATAAATAAAAAATTAACCTATAACTGCCTATAAACCTATTACACAAGGGATCTCTGAAGTGGAAAGACATCTGAACCGGCATTGATGTGATGTAGTATTCTCCCATGGGGCCAGAGGGATTGAAATATCAATTGAAAACGGGGGTGGTTGAAAAGTATTTGGAAAAACTCAGGTGGGTATCAACGGTCTAGACACAAACTACGCGTTTATATTGCAAACTGGGTTTTCTGAAAATGGTGGGGCCTCTGTATGCGCATAATTTTACATAATTCTATATAAATACGCTTTGTATAATTCTTTTCATCATTTCATGAGCCCAAAGGAAATCAACCTCCATAGTTACTGTTGCTTAATATTCCGAGAGGGTTTTGGAAATGGCAGAGAAGCCAATTTATTGGCATGGATATGTGATTATGAGAGATCTTCACACTCACAGACTGCGCATCGTGATGAAGGCGATATTGCTTCCACTGAAGCGTGGGAAAATGAAAAAGGAAATATTTGCTTCCTTTGTGGGCGGAATGGCTATTGCCGTCTCTCGCATTTTCTGTTGCTATATGAAGAGTAATCCCATGACCCCTTATTCGGAGCTTTTTCGCTGGGTGCAACCCTATAAGATGAAAATACAGACTTACTGAGTTTCGTACCTGAGACTTATCTTTACTCTCACAGGGTTGCTGGTTGTAGGGTCTTTGTATATTGGGTGTAGTGATTTCATTGGCACAATAGGCTTGTGTTATAGTTGTATGGTGGATGCTAAGAATAAATATGGTAAGCGTTTAAATACTCACGAGCCATGTTATGATTATGGTTATTAAGGTGAGGATAGTGGTGAATTTCTAGTATAATTAGAGGTCAATTTGAGTGCAAATAGAATATTTATTTGATTTCAATTTATGAATAAATATATTAGCATTCTAGTTTTTTAAAGCAAATTTTGAAAAGAAATATAAATAATTAATTATTAATATAAATTTATTGAGAAATAACAAGCATTTTAAAGAAGAGAAAGCATTCATTAAAGTATTTATTGAAACATTTAAGTTTATATTATTTTGGTTTACATACTTAAATTATTACAATTATTGAAATGTAATGTTTTCAATACTGTTATCATTGAGGACCCTAACAAATATTAAGATAGCTTGACTATTATCTGGATCATTACAAGTATCAAAATACATTTTCTTTTCCTAATATTGTTTAGGTATTGCTTCCCAATTAAAGAAAGAGGAAAATTTTCCATTTTTGCAAGGAATTAGAGTGAAGGCAAAATAATATGAGAGGTTTTTTAAGACCAAAGCTAGGGAAATGAAATTGTTAAATAAATTTGGGCATGTCTGCAATTTTTACCAAAGCATCTATTTGGTCCAAACATCCTCACGAGAGTTAAAAAATGTTCCAAAAAAAGTTCTTTGTTCAACCTAAAATTTATAGGTCAACTCTTTCTCACATATATGGATATGCATTTTCACTGTCAAATATTGAAAATTGTCATCAAAACTCATGATATTAAAGATACATCTCTAAACCTTGCATTTCACCTCACTTCTCTAAGTTTACAATTGGATTAATTAGGGATGATTAATGTTTTACATAGTTAAATCTTTATGAATAATTGTATTACAATTTAGTGTAAATCTATTTATCCATATTACATTTTGGTGAGACCACATTATTGTGGCAAACATTGCTTTTTTAGATCCATTATAGGGTAAGATCTTATACCACATTGTAGACACCTAATTTTGGTCTGGGGGTAGTTTTAATTGTTAAATTGCATTGTTTTAGGGTACTTGTGTGTTTGTCAATTATAGGCATGTATTTCTCTAAATCTCTCCCCTTCCTCTTGTTTTGTTTTTCCTCCTTAGTTTTCTGTCCCCATTCTTTCTTGTTGTTTTGGGTTTTTTTACCAAAAAAGGCAACAACATGTTTCTAGCTTACCAGAAACGTGACAATAGAGTTATGGTTTGCCATTAATGCACCACTATGATTTTGGTTGGTGGGCCATTTTGAGCATTGTTTTGAGTTCCCTAGGTTTTTTTAGTCTTCCTTTATCGATTTTTTTCACCTCTTGTGTGTTGGCTTGTAAATAAATAGGGTCTTAGTTTGAATTTGAAAAACCTATAAATACATAGGTGCACTAGTGCATATAGGACAAAATAAATAAATGATATTTGAATACAAAAGGTCAAGAGTGATAAGTGAATTAAAGGAAAGAGTCTAGCATTTATTAAAAGGTAAAATTTGGAGTGTATAGAGTTGTAGACACATAATTTTCATATAAGGCTTGTTATTTCAATGTTTTTAATATATTTTTTGGCATAATGATTATTGATTAGAATTAGGGGCTTATTAGTGTTTGTTTGTGCATTTTTTCTCTCCTCTATGAAATCTTGTAACCTTCACCTCTTTTATTTTTTTTCTATTTTTTCTATTTTTTGCTTGTAGGTATGTTTTTTATTTAGCCTTTGTCTTTTGTTGTTTCTTCTTCTGGGAGAGATTCATCAGTCCTACTCAATTTTCCCTTGGTGATTTGGTGGACTTATTGAATTTGCCTTTGTATTTTTGTGGGCCCTTCCTTGATTCCTTTCAATGTTTAGATCTATGTATGTTGGTTATTTTATTTATATTTGATCAGCTTGCACACCATAAAGTCTTAGTTAAAACTTGAAAAGTCCATATATGTGAACCATCTAAAGGCACTTTAATAATAAGTATCAAGAAATTGTAATTACTTATCATAAGGATACTTAAGTCTAGGCACACTCTACAAAGGTTATTTATCATCTTAAGCACTCAAATTCAAAGCTTAATTTCACATTGTTCCAAAATAAGTACAGGTGAATATCCATCTCCACCTAGGAAGAGCCTCACTTGAATTATCCATTCATGTTGCACAATAACTATGTGGGGTCTGATTAGACATGTGAAAGATGTTATTGTAACTCCCTTGAGGTTTCCTAACCCAACTAATTCTTCCCTTCTCCTTTGAAAGTGTTATATGGTGAATTAAATTAAGAACACAATGAAGATCAAATTAGATATTTTACTTGACAATTCAAAGAAGTGCACATACATAACCATATGAAACTAGGAAGCTAACCTTCACAAAACAATATAAAACCCATAAAGGTGTGTGATACATATTTGTTGCTCAACAACACACTTGATAGTTAGAGAGGCACAACATTCAATTTTTTTTGGGAAATTTTATAAGTTAGAAAAAATAGGCATCAAATTTGTCCCTGCAAAGAGAATAACTTATATTTGATATAGAGCTCATTCATTCCTTGCACACTAGGGTTATACTTCTAAAATTTCCAAATTCATAGAAGGTGCAACTATTTCATCTCTTTTTCTTTCCACATTGTCCATTGTTCTTCAAATTTCATTTTCTTTACTATTCTTAACCACTAGAGTAGACATGCTTTATTGTTTTAGATTTATATATTATAGATCTATCTTGTGCATCTTGTTTTACCATTCTAATAATGTCATTATATCCTAGTGTCACATTTTGTGAACACCTCCATTCTTTAAACACATATATCTTTGTGATATGTATTAAGGTTCCCCCTTTGGGTTTTGTTATTGATTTTTGATATGTTTTAGGGTTTATTATAAACCCTTCCATCATTTGTGCCTTATATTTAGGATTCCATCAACTAAAATCATGATGATTATATCTATCCTTGGTTTTATTTCCTTTAGTGGTTCATGTTTAGGCTTGTGTCTTTTCTCTTGTATCATGGGTATATCAGTTTTACATTATATATACATTTATGAAACGGCATGGGGGTATTTTATTTCTATACTTTTATAGGCTTGCTTACATGGCTATTATATAAATGCTTATCATTAGTCATGTATGTCTTTCATAGCATTTATCATATAATATCACCTTATGGATTGATACATGATAGGTTTGTTTGTATGGTTTATGTAATGATACCCCAAACCATAATATCATTAATATCCCCCTCTTAGCGATGGGAATTCTATTTTTTATTATATAGTGATTTGTTATGAGGTATATGTTGTAACAACTAAGAGATGTAAGACCCACAATGCCATTATCCCTCATCTCAGTTCTTAAGAATGGGTCAACCAAAATACCCTCCTCAAGAATCTAATATCCCTCTTCCTCCTAGGATTTGGATTCAATTACCCAAGCCTTATGATCTTTTGGACCAATTGTAAGATATTCAATCCAAGATTTCCATCCTAGAATTGCTTAAGCAATCCATTACTTTCAAAGATATGGCATGTGATACTACTCTATCAAGTATTAATGATCTTTCCTATTTTGCTTATCTTGTTAAAACTTTATAAAATAGTGAACATCTTATATCCTTCAATTTGGAGAATCTACCCTCCAAATAAATTATTAATCAATACCTTCCCATGTAAATTCAATTAAAAATAATCATTTGGGAATTAAGAGTGTCCTTGTCAATAATGGTTTAGGGTTGAAAATATGTAGTGAGGCATTCCTTAATGCACTTGGATTTGATATTATGTCTCTTAAATAATCATTTATGATCATCAAAAATTTTGATAATAAAATGTGATTCCCCTTTAGAACAAGTGAATTCATAATCAATGGGCTTAAAATTTTAACTATGAACTGTCAAGTTATACTTAATGAGCTTAGCTACAATTTTTTTCTTGGCAGACCTTGGATTCATGTTATGAATGTTGTTCCATATACATTACATAGATGCTTAAATTTTTTACATGAGTGTTACATGTACACTTGTCTTATGAATGATATCCCATTCTAGTATTGCAAACATTTATAATGTGCAAAAGCTAATATTCCAAATCTAAACATACCTAAACTTGAAATCATAGCACCCCAATGTTATATTCTAAAATATTGAATGCATACATATTATGTGGGTAAAAATAGTAATACCAATGATGATACTCATGCTCAAGATGATGATTTTAACCCTGTTTGCATAGATAAACATTTACCAAATGTCAATTTTACACCATACAGTCCTTGTGTGTGTGTGTGTGTGTGTGTGTGTGTGTGTACATTTGGTATTGGCCAAATATATTATACTTCTCAAGATTATGAGTTACATCTCATATATATATATATATATATATATATATATATATATATATATATATATATATATATATATATATGAGATGTATACATTTAGTATTGGCCAAATATATTATACTCCTCAAGATTATGAGTTACCTACCCTTTTGTTAAAATTATTTGGTCCCCTGCTAAATTCATTAACAAATTATTGGTCATGACCAAATAATATTAATAAAGATAGATTATTTGGTATTAGTTAATTATGTTCAGGGTTATTAAGGTGACATGACTTTAGTAGGCAAAGTGAGGGTGACCTTAGAAGTGAATTTAGGGTGACATTAGAGGAAACATTAGGGTGTCTTTAGGAAGAGTTATTTAAGTGTTTTTATGGGTGATGTTAAGGTGTATTTAGAGGCGACATTGAAGATATTTCATAAGTGATGTTGGGGTGACTTAGTTGATGAATTTGGGTTGAATTTACTTGTACGGTAAGTGCTTAAAGTTGGGGGACAAAAAGGAGCTACCCATGGACATGAATTTTTTAAAATTTCATAAAACTAAACTTGTGTAGATAATTTAAAAATACCTACACTCAAAATTTGAAGATGATATAAGAACATGAATTATATCACTTCAAGGCTAGTTTATAAAACACTATTTTGTTTCAAAAATTATTAAGTATAGCTAGGTAAAACATTTAAAATTTGAATATAAACTCTTATTTTTTTTCAAGAAAACAAAGTGGATAGATGACCATGTGGCCCACCATTTTTTTAGCATGATTTAATATTGTTTTAAACCATTTGGTGAATATTTAGATAAGGTATTCTAGTTTTTTACCTATTATTATTATTATTATTATTATTATTATTATTTTAAGTAAATAGATCCTATAAAACTAATAAAAATGGATAGCTGGCCATGTGGTCCCCTAACTACCTCAAAAAAAAGAAATAAGATTTTTTTTGAATGTGTGGATAATTAGGCCTAGTTTGTGACCATATAATTTATTTTACATTTAGATGAATTAAAAAAAATTATATTAACATGTAAAGGCATGTATATTTGTGGAATGTGGTGGCCTAAAAAATTTATAGTTAGAAATCAACATAGTTTGTAACCTTAAAATAGTCTAAAAATTATAAAAATCATATATTTGAAAAGAGGAGAGCATGCTCATCGTCATTGTAATAATTTTTCAAATTTGGTTGATGAAATTTTTAGTGTATTTGGTCATGGAAGTTAAAATTTATTGTTTTCTATCTCACCTCTCAGACTCGACTATAGAATGACAAGTCCAAGCTTTTGGCTCAGGAATTCATGCCATTTTAGAGCCAAAAGTATCAAAATTAAAAAAAATGTAACGTTTATGTGTTATTTATAAAATGTATGAGTTATATAATGCATACACATTATAGTACAATGCATTCATGTTATAATATAACACCTATGCATTATGTTGATATAGACAAAAAATCACTTTTTAATGATTTTAAACCCAAATCGATAAATTCATACCAATAGACATTCTCTACACATTTCTATAGTACCTTCAAGTTGGGAACAAGAGTTATCAAGTGCTTTTTTAGACACCACCATTCAAAGGCTATCAATTTTATAATATGTGATGGATCACGTTTGCAAAAAAGAAAGAAGTTAAAATAAAAAACATTCGAACAAATAAAAGAGGTGAGAGATGAAAACAAGGTATGAATGCAAACACTTCATTTAAAAAAAAGCTACATAAACTCTCTAAAAATCCAAATGCCATAAACAATGATGTAATTGATAATAATGAATCGAATAATGATGAAATTGAAAATAATTAATTCAAAAATGATGAAATTAACAATATTAAATTGCATAATGATGAAATTGACAATAATGAATTAGATAATGTTGGAAGCTCACATTCAAAGTATAGTGTTTTTAATTTTGTTGATGACGATTGTATGCATGATGCCTTATCCCCTAACAATGATTAAATTAGCAATGAATAAAATGTCATAGAAGCATATAATGAGGAAAGAAACAATGAAGAAAATGTCATCCCACCAATAATCAATAAAAGAAATGAAGATTTTGAAACACCATCTCAACAAGTTCCACCAATAACAATACCTCCAAGAATTATGCATAGAAAAGGTAAGTACTTAATTGAAGTCGATGCAAATATTTTGAAACCAATGCCTAATAAAATGTCTAACCGCTATTTAAGAAGACTAGCTCAGGAAATTTGGGATAGATTCTTTCATAATTTAACTCATGATACGAAAATATGTCAATTATTTATTTAGTTTATGAAATTGATTAAGATGATACCTACCATGTACACATTAGGGCTACGAATATCTAATATGGATGATTAAAATGTAGAAATTATTGAAAATTTACATGATGCATATCATACTTTAGGCCCTAAATCATGCAACAAAGATTGTAATCTTGCTTGACGTATAATTATAACTTTTGTAGTAAGTGATCAAAAAATTATTGATTTAAAAAAATATGAACACTTGATATAAATTAAAAAACATTAATGAAATCAATTTCAAGATGCAAAAGAATTAATGACCCCAATACCAATGAGCTCTAGGCATTCTCTGGTTGACTTACACAAAAGGACAAGGCTATAGTTAATGCTCTGAAAGAGCTACTTACTCAATTTTCTAAGCATAATTATAGATTTTTACCCAATGCAAGAGATGTAGTCAAAAGAAGAGTTGGTTCTTGTAACCATGAACTGCATCCAAAACATTTATTCGATATGAATCAAACATAATTGTACTCTTAAGTTTTTGGAAAAAAATCCAAAAATTTATATTAGCCAAAGATATTTTGAGATGGCCAAAACATTTTATATAAAAATAAATCACACATGCACCCCCTATTATTGTAGGCAACATATTGATTTTGCAATGCACTATGAAGTTTTACACCATATTCATTATACTTTATATACTAACAATATTTTGTAGGAGTGTGGCTTAGAATTTCTACCAAAATTAGCCAAGGAATTTATTCCAACCATTTTTTGTCAAAGACCAGATGGAATATTCTTTTATAGCAAACCATGTTTGGATGGAAATCGAAGCATTTGTGGTGGATTGCCAAAACAAAAAAATTGTAACCATGAAGATGAAATAAGTGAAATTGGACATGAATTAGTTGCTTTGCACAAATACAAATCTATGACTTATCAAGTTAAAGATGGAAAATAATTTAAAATATGTGAGCTTGTTACCAAATAGATACCTATTTCATAATTTATGGTCAAATTCAGGGAGAAAATTGTTTATGAGTATGCAAGGCACACACATAGGACTAGATGGTTGGATGAAAAATTCAAGATAAGCAAGGACACCTTCCTACTTAATTTGATTTTTTTAGTGGTAATTTTTTTGAAAATTACACATTCAAACCAAAAATGGAAATTTAGTCATAATATTAAAAATCATCACAAGTTGCCTTATTCATGTATATAACATTCATGCATGCACCTAATAGTACCAAGCAAGACCAAAAAATATTAAAGGAGCACCATTTATATATCAGTGATGACCAATAACATTGTATAGAGTATGTGCATAGTTTTTTTAAAGAAGTTCTATGGATAGTTGACTGAGAGGAACATTCTTTTCAATCAACATTACATTTGGTCTGACAATTTCACATCACAATTCAAGAATGCACATATGTTTTATTGGTTGAGCAAGATGCATGTTACCATTGGTGTAGAACATATTTGAAGTTTCACTAAGATTGGCCATGGAAAATGGGAGCATGATGGTGCTAGAACATGTGTAAAAATATCTCTTGTAAGGGAGGAGTTAAAATTTAGTGAGTGGGCTCATTTGACTGATGCATAAAGCATGGCTGAATGGTGTAATGAGAACATGTGTGATGGTACTCAACCAAACTCAAATATATGAATGAGGAAGAAAACTTTATAATGTATTAGGAATATATGAATGTAACAAGTTCAAATGAGCTCCATTCATTTCATAGCTCAAATGCAGGCTCTTGGACTATTCATATGAGACACTTTGAATGTTTTTAATCTGTATGCATAGACTCTGTTTTGAATGAGAGTGAGTCATAAGAGTGGGTGGATGACCTGAGTTTTAAAAATTTAATTCTAATCAACACATATCAAGTTCCATGAGCATTGTAGTTTATAGATATGGCATCGTCACATGACATTGACCATGTATCTAATCTAGTTCAACCAAGTATAATATTATTCATTATGTACTATTTAATCCCATTATCTATCTTCATATGGTGTCATTAAAAATTGTTTTTTATGATATATGATATGTATTTACAATTATTATAGATGAGGACAATGAAGAGGGGACATATTACTACTTATGTTAGTGTGTAGAGGAAATAAAAATTGACTTCCATAGTCATAGATGGAGAAAACATTAAGTATCTTACCGGGTCTGTGGTAGTTACTAGAACTTGGCTTCAATGATATCCAATTAAAAATTCAAATATATTATTGTTTGAAGACTTTGAAACACACATGAATATATTGCACTATTTAAATTTGGTTCTTACAATGAATATTCAATTGAAAAAATATTATGGGAGGCCATTAAACATGCATCTATGGAAAGTTCGTGAGTCAGACCACGAAGCTATTCTTGCTACTATCAAGAATAGAACAGATCCTAATGGTTTGATGTATTGATATGTGCATGTATGATGACTTCTAAAATGTAGATATAATCAGTTTTACCAGATATTTTTTATTTTGTAGGTAGCACATATAAATTTAATTTTTAATTACTTACTAATATTTTTTTGTAGGTTAGTGGTGCCATATAAGCTTCCACCTTCATGCGGTTGGCATTATTAGTAAATAATTTCATATTCTTAAAGTTAAGAGAAGCTCAAGCTAAAAGTACTTAACATTTATCCTTAAAATGAGGTTTCACTTAATGAAGTAAGGCATATTAGGAGCATCTTGGTTGTTTGAAGTGTTTGATGTGGTAAAGCGCCTTCATAAGTTGATCCATATTTAGGGATGGTGGTCTCCTTGATTCCATTTTGATCTTAACTCACCATGTCCTTACCTTCAATGCTTCATTTATTCTTGAACTAGCTTATTTTCGACTCCCATGAAGTAGTTCCATTATTATATAGGGTAGTTTGAAAGACATTCAATGCCTCTTTGACTTAATCAAATAAATATTTGCTTTCTCATAGCATATGGGTAGCATGTTTGGCATTATTGAAAGCCATTTTCCTAGGAGATTGATGACCTTTAAAGCTCTATTACACTCATTTCACAAAACACACCCTTTTAAGTCTGAACTTTTGATGAGTTTATTTGGTAGTCTTGGTTTAGTCTGCATCAAAGATCATGGTCTAACTATCTCCCCATTTAGCATTTATTCCTTTTTACTTGCATGTAACTTATTGTCAACTCCTAAGTTGACACTCTGTCTTTGTATTCACTAGCATCTTCATGATATTGCATTATTTTCAACATAGGTTCCCAAATTATGGCCATTCCTCCACCTTTAACATGGAAATCAAGTGTAGGCATATTTTTAAGTCTTATTACATCTCAAAATATGATTTAAAAAAACCTCAAATTATAGACATCTTTCCTTGAAGAGGCAAAATAGCTCCTCTTGATTCTTGACTACACTAATCCACCTCATTAGTGTATCCAAGGTGTATAGTGTATATATCAATCTTATTTTCATCAACGTGAGGTCTTAAATATTCAAAAAAAAGAACATTCATATCTTGAATCATGCCAACCTCTCACTTTGGGTCATTGCCACTTTGCTTGAAAGAAGGTTCACTAGGCCACTAGCTTGTTAGGCCTATTTGGAGGTGGATGAGGAGTAAGATTGGATATCTAAGTTGAAAATCACATTTAAAGGTCTTTGAACACCCTTTGGAGACTATTTTACATCTTCCATGTCTATTATAATATCCAATACCTTCACAAAGTGATTCCTTACTACTCAACTTAATAGCTCATTTATGCCTAGAGACAAGACCATGTTTGTGTATGGTCATGTATAACTTAATTTATATTGGATTTTAAGGCTATATAAAACCTAAAAAATATTAAATAAATCATGAATCACCTTAAAATCAAAATTTAGAGCATTTGGAGCAATAGAACTTGACTTATAACACTTTTGGTCTGATTTTCTTTCATTTTTACATATGCAGGTATATGTTTTTCCATTTTATCTCTTATTAGGTATATTACAAACATAAGACCACTTTTAAAAGTTATAAATGGAAAGGTAGACCTTTAATCAAAGTTTAAAGTCATTTGGAGCTATAAAACCCAAGTTATGGCTCTTCTTGTGTTGGGAAGGTCATTATTAAGGCCATAATGGGTGGTGGATTTGTTAATCAAGCATGAAAGGAGGCCAAGAATGTGGTACTAGATGTTATATTTCCATATGGATGTGTTTTTAGTGTTGGTTTTCATTGAATAAATACCAAAAGTGGAGTTTTTGAATAATATCTTGAGCTTTGACAACATTTAATGTTAGTGTTTCTACCCTCCTAAACATTAATGAAAATGTATTTCTGGGTGGAATTGGACATTAGGGTCATGAAAACACTTGTAATTTTCCTTTATAGACATTATTAAAGTGATATAATTTCACTTGGGGGGGGGCAGAGGTAAAAATGTGTGTTGGAGCTCAAGAAGTTGTCTCTTCAGTGCCAAAAAGTTGTATTTTAGGATCCATCACTACAACTTATGCCACGAATTGATCTCAAAGGTTCAGCCAAAGTTATACAAGGTGAAAGAATATTTTTCTTACATGTAGAAGATGAAACTTATGGTTCATAAAAATGAATTATAGTTTTTTTTATATGCATGTCTGAAGTTAGGCTAAAATTATGTATTTTTCTTATATTGGGAAGGGCATTCTTGATGCCAGAATGGGTGGTGGGTTTATCAATCAGGCATGACAGGAGGAAAAGAACATGGTAATAGATGTTATCTTACCATTAAGACATTTTGGTAGTGCCAAATGAATAAGCACCAAAAATAGAGTTCTCAAATAACATCTCGAGCTTTGACAATATTTGTTATCAGTGTTTCCACTCTCCTGAATAGTAGTGAAAATGTATTTCCAAGTGGAATTGGAAATCAAGGTCATAGAAAAACATATAATTCATCTATGCATATGTGTTACAAGTGATATATTTTCACCTTGGGGTCCTGAAGGTAAAAATGCATGTTAAAGATGGAGAAGTTATCTCTTCACTACCAAAAAGTTGCATTTTAGGACCCATCACTATAACATATGCCACAAATTTCTCTAGGGTGCAAGAAGAGTTTTTATACACTTTAAAGATGGATCTTATGGCTCATAAAAATGATTTATAGTTTTTTTTCTATGCATGTTTGAAGTTAGGCTAGAATTTTGCATTTTTTTTGTATTGGGAAAGTAGTTCTCGAGGCTAGAATGGGTGGTGGGTTTGTCAATCAAGTGTGACATGAGGCCAAGAACATGGTTCTAAACATTATCCACCCATTAAAATGCATTGGAAGTGCCAATTTTCAATGAAGAAGCACCATAAATTGATTTATTGAACAACATCTTGAGTTTTGATAATATTTATTATCAGTGTTTCTGCCCTCTTGGACATTAGTGAAAATATATTTCCAAGTGGACTTGGACATCAGGGTCATGAAAACATGTGTAATTATTCTATCTAGACATTATACAAGAAATATATTTTCACCTATTGGTCTTGAAAGTAAAAATGCATGTTGGAGCTCTAGAGGTTGTCTCTTCACTACCAAAAAGTTGTATTTTAGGACCCATCACTACAACTTATGCTATGAATTACTCTTGAAAGTTTGGCCGAATTGATTTGCAGTGTAAGAAGAATTTTCAAACACATAGAGGAAGGATATTATAGTTTTTAAAAATTACTTATAGTTTTTTTTCTATACATATATGAGGTTAGGTTAAGATTATGTGCTTTTTCTTATATTGGGAAGGTCAATCTTGAGTCCAGAATGGGTGGTGGGTTTGTCAATCGAGCATGAAGGGATGCCAAGAACATGGTCTAAGATGTTATAGACCCATACGATCATGTTGGAAGTGATAATTTTTAGTGAAAAATCACTAAAAATGGAGTTTTTAACAACATTTTGAGCTTTGATAACATTTATTTTTAGCATTTCCTCCCTCTTGAACAATAGTGAAAATGTATTTATGTGTGGAATTGGACATCAAGGTCATAGAAGAATGTGTAATTCACATGTATATATGTTCTTTAAGTGATATATTTTAACCTTGGGATCTCAGAAGTAAAAATGTGTGTTGGACCTCAAGACATTGTCTCTTCATTGCCAAAAAGTTCTATTTTAGGACTCGTCACTATAACTCATGCCATAAATTGATCTTGAAGGTTAAAAAAAATTGATTTAGGGTAAAATAATATTTTTTTGGAATGCATAGGAGGGATATTAAAGTTTATAAAAATGAATTATGGTTTATTTTATATACATGCCTAAAGTTAGGCTAAAATTTTGCATTTTTATTGTATTGGGATGGTCATTCTTGAGGCTAAAATCGGTGGTGGGTTTGTCGATTAGGCATGATAAGAGTCCAAGAACATGGTATTATATATTTTTAACACATACATACATGTGGGAAGTACTAGTTTCCAATGAATAAGAACTAGAAATGGATTTCTTGATATTTGAAAACACTTATTGTCAGTGATTTTGCCCTCCTGAACAATAGTGAAAATGTATTTTTGGTTGGACTTGGATATCAGGGTCATGGAAACACATGTAATTAACCTATATAGATCTGATTGAAGTGGTATATTTTCACTTGGGGTTACCATATGTAAAAATACATGTTGAAGCTTGAGAAGTTATCTCTTCACTACGAAAAAGTTGCATTTTAGGACCCGTCATTGAAACTTAAGCCATAAATTGCTCTCAAAGGTTCAAAAAAATTCATATGGGTTAAATTAATATATTTTATAAATAAATAGGAAAGATCTTATGGTTCATAAAAATTACTAATGGTTTGTGTTCTATGCACATCTAAAATTAGGCTAAAATTTTACATTTTTTCTTATAATGGGAAGGTCATTTTTGAGCCCAGAATGAGTGGTGGGTTTGTCAATTGGGAATGATGGGTAGTTAAGAACATGGTACTAGACATTATATTCTCATATAGATGTGTTGGTTGTTATACTTTATAATGAAGAAGCACCAAAAATGGAGTTCTCAAATAACATCTCAAGCTTTGACAACATTTATTATCTATGTTTTTGGCCCTTATAAACAATAGTGAAAATGTATTTTTGGATGGAATTGCACATCAAGGTCATGGAAACACATGTAATTCAATTATAAATATGTGTTCTAAGTGATATATTTTCACCTAGGGGTCCTATAGGTAAAAATGCATGTTGGAGCTCGATAAGTTATCTCTTCACTACCAAAAAATTGCATTTTAGGATCCATCACATATAGCTCCATAAGGTCTACAAGGATGTGGTTGGGTATGCACACTACATGACATATATATAGCATTAGTCAGTAAAAGACTACTCTTATTTTGTATGAGTATATCATTAAGTGCACTAAGCACATGCATATTGTCCATCTCCATAACCTCCTTCACTACATAGAGATCTCAGGGTAAAGTGGCTTTTAGGTAGGGATCCTTACAGGTTGATTAGAAGCACTATTTACATCTAGTCAATCTTACACAAAGGCTTTCCCTCATCCCTAAAACTCACTATTATCAAAATAATTTGGAATCTCATTGAGGATAAACTCAAATTAGAGTTTCGTCAAAAAATATAATGGGCCTTCATAGTTGTTACATGGTGGATAATCAAACACCATCCACCATCGGCCCCAGAAATTGGCTTTGACAAAATTCTGTTGGAAACTATGGATTTGGAAATGTTTAATAGTTATTATAAATGGTGCATTGGTGGTTGGGTCAATGAATAACACAAAAATTTTAGATTTTAATGTTTATTTATTTTTAACCTCACATGCTAACAATTTGTCAGCATAATAATCCCTACAACTATTTTGTTAAGATGTCCATCTATCGATTTGACTCATTATCAAATCAACTTAACCCAATAATGAATATAGGTTATTAGTTAGATAGGTGAGGTGGGTGTTGGTGGATGTCGGATCCTTCATTCTCTTGATTACTTATTTAATTTCTTTTTCTACAATGTGTGAAGCTAGATCCTCCTAGCTGCTTGTGGGATCTTGTGGAATTATAGGAGGGTTAGGTGGAAGAATATGAGGGATAGGTGGAGGGTTAACAAGAGGATAGGAAGGTTAGATGGAGGGTTAGGAGGATGGTTATGGTCTCTTGAAGTGGATTGGTCTATTTAAAACAAACAATTTACAAATTAAATAATGTAAAAAATTAAAAAAATGGTAAAATATAAGGTTAATAGGTGTATTTTTTGATCACTTACCTTGTTTATGTGGTGTCATGATGAAGTTAGATACATTTTGAGATTTCCAATAGACTTCTGGTGAGTATTGAGGCCTGCCTAAGGAGATCATGATTGGGGAATGACCTAGCACAAATAATAATTCATGAGTTAAAGGTCATGGGTTTAAAAAATACACAATATAATGCATACGCATAATGGTAATGTATACACATTACCATAATGTGTACACATTACCATAATGTGTACACATTACCATAATGTGTACACATTACTATATAATGTGTACACATTACTATATAATGTGTACACATTACTATATAATGTGTACACATTACTATATAATGTGTACTATTACTATAATACATATACATTAAATAGTAACACATATGCATTATGGATCAGTAATCACTAAGCCATTTTTCAAATAATGTGTATGTATTATTCAAATAATGCATATGTGTCATGTGAATAGTGCATATGTGTTATGGGTTATGTCCACAAAATTATCCCCCAACTTTGTGCACATACCCTATGAGTTTATGTCATTTTTTATCAAGTGATGTTGTGGTGTCCATAAGGTCACTTTGGTATAATCTATAACATGACTCTAGTCTTCAAATTAATGTTGTATTTACTAAAGTCACATATTAAGTTAGAGGCAATGCTAGATTACTTTATTTGGGTATAAGAAGTTCCACTTATAATATAATTACATCATTTTGTTAATCATTTGGAAGAGGCATAAAGATTACATTGAATTGAGAATGATGACATGCATATTGTGTTAAATTTAGAAAGAGGGCATGAATATTGTGTTGAATTGAGAAAGAAAGCTTGCATATTATGTTGAATTTATAAAACTAAAGCATGACAATTGTGTTGAATTGAAGGCATACAAATTATGTTGAATTTATAAATAGGGTATGCATATTGTGTTGAATTAAAAATAAGTAATGAATATTATGTTTAATTGAGAAATAGGACATACATATTATGTTTAATTTAGAAACTAGGGCATTATAGACACTAAATTTAACATTTAATAATAAAATAATGCACTTTTGACCATCCTCTTATACACAATTAGCTCATATTTAATTCTACAGTTCTAAACCACTATTCCTCTACTTCTATGTGGATGACCCTTACCCTTAATCAAATCTAATACATGATGTTCTTATTCTTCATTCTAAGCAACTTGAATTCACTATCAAACTGATCCACATTTCTAAGTTATCTATCTTTGCTCCTCAGACAAGGCCACTCCTTTAGGATAATCTCGATCACAAATAGTGTCTAAAGCCATAGGTTTCATCATCCTACCAAATAATGACTATTTTTTCAAATTAAAATTCACCAAAATAGGTCATCCTGCACGTTTCACAAGTCTCATTTGTTATAAAGTTCCTAAAATACCACTATAAAAACATATTTTCCATTCCTTTTTTCACTAGGTGGCAAGAGGCTCTTGTGATTGAAAATCACTAGAATATATAACTACATATTGAGAAAAAATCACCTATTTTTCCCAATTTTGATTTCATGCAAACCAAGTACCCCTGAGCTAAGTATAAATATACCTTTAAGGTCACCAATCATTGTCAAAGCTCTTAATCACACCAGGAATACACCAACACATAACATTACACTAGTATTTCACACACGCCACCATAGCGTGGGAGAAGTACATGAAGTTCGATCCTTATTTATATTATTGGTATGTAGACAATGCTTAACATAGGGGGTGTTGAGGTCAAGCATAACTTCAACCACTAAACCTTTTTTCCTATTATTCTATTTACTCTCATTATTTATTGAGCTACGATTTTCAAGTGAAGAATAAGGTACCTAATAGTTCCCACAACAAATTGAAATATTACACATAGTCATACAAGACCTATAGGTAGAGGTGCACCACTCAAAATTCACATAGAGGGAAAAAAACCCTACCAGACACTGATGCTCCCTATAAATGCCAACATAAGATGGCCTTATCCAAATAGCATGACCTTGTATTAAGTGGATGTGAAGCCCCATTATTGATTCATAGTGACCTTATAAAGATCTATATTAGATTACATAATCATTGTCATAATATATAAGATCCGAGTTCCAGCTAAGTTGTTTGTCTTAGTTCTTTCCCCCTTTTCATAGTCTATAAATAGTAAGTTCAAAATCAGTTTTGTGTGATTTGTTGCATATCTTATAGATTATGATTCTATTCAATAGTTTGTCATAATTGGATTAACACCATTTAATTTTCTAATTTTGATGAAACATATTAGTGAACTTGATTATTGTTGAATATTTTAAACCCTAGTTTCCCTTAGGATTTCCTTCTATCATTTAGCATCTCTATTAGGGTTTTAGATTTCATATTTTTTGATTTCTATACTAATCATGATCATAATGACTAAATCTATCTATTATTTCTTGGTTCAAATCTCATTAATCTCATTTGCATGTTGTTTTCCTATAAGAAATAAAATATCTCACTTGTATTTAAGTCAATGAATGCATAATTTAAACAAAAATTAAAATCTTGTATCAATTAAGAGATTAATACTGAACAGTTCTATGATGCTTATTATTGCATGGCTTAATTTGAGTTTCCACCTGTTACTACTATAAATTAGATGGATTATATGGTTCCTTTTATTCCTCCCACACCTAGACTTACCAACTACCTTAGTTCATATTTGCCTCTACTATTCACATTAGGCTTATAATATATCCTATGGTCTAAGTTGTTATCACTATATGAAGTCAAGTGCCTCATCAAACATGACAAGAGGAAGAAATTCAAATAATTCCTCTACATCGCTAGCCCAATCCAATGAGAAAATTTAATAAATCTAAAGGGTATGATATTTTTGATCAGTTAAGTAATATATCAACTAAGATTTCTATGTTAGGGTTACTCTAGAAAGCTATTATTTTCAAGGATATTTTATATTAAGCATTGAATCAGACATAGATGCCCCATGACATAAATCCTTATCATTTTTCATATGTTATAAATAATTTTAAGGTTATTTAGGATGTTATATCATTTATAAATGATGATTTTCCTATGCAGTCTACTATTGATCAAAATATTCATGTTTTCATACAAGTTCAAATCAAGAGTACAACAATAGATAGGGTTTTAATTGATAATGGTTTGATGTTGAATAAATTTTAACCTTATATTGTTAAAAATAATGGGTATTAACACAGATTCTCTAAAAATGACATATAATAATATCAAAAGATTTGATGATGTACCTCGCCAAGCTTTGGGTTTTAGCACTTTGGATATCAAATTAGGACCCAAAATATTATTTACTTAGTTTCAAGTAATGCCTAATAATTTTTACTATAATTTACTATTGGGTAGGACTTGGATACATTCAATGGAATTTGTATCTTCTACTTTACACTTGTGTCAAATTTATACATGATGGATACATACATGCCCAGTTGATAATCAACCATTCAGATTGTAAGATTACAAAATCTATTATTAAGAATCAATCATAGTTAGAATCACCTCAATCTATTATAGTGGCACCACTAGAGATCATACCTATAGATAAAATGCATACATATGAGGTTCGTTAATATAGTAAAAATGATAAAAATTTGCAATCTATGTATTTTTTAGAATGATAATATTCACCTAAAAAGGTATAACAACATGAAGAAGCACATGAATTAAATTTATTAGTAAATTCAAAAGATCTAAATTTCATATCTATAAAAGACATTGATGATGATTCTGATGGTAGTTTCAATGATAATATAAATGAAATGCAAATGAGCATTGATGATTATTTATGTGGTTTGAATTCTACACTAATTGACCCAAGGGAATATTAAGTTGATTCAAATGTAATCATTCTAGTGAACACATATAAAAGAAAAATAATGATTTTATATGTTGATAAAGGAAATATATTTGTTTTGATATATATACTACACACAATAATATTTTATCAGGTGTACCATGGACTAAAATATTTGTCAAATTTAACATTATAGAGACAAAGAGGCACAATACATAGATCAATGAATTACATGTATAAACATGCCACAATTTGTAGATATAGTAAATAATGTGGAGGTCATGGATATAAAACCAGTTCCTAGAATCTAAGCTAATAGTGCATATGATAGACCACATGTTATGTTACGTATGTTACTCTATGGATAATCAATTATTTTGAAAATAGTAAGGCATAGATCTACTATCAATTTATTAAATCAAGAAAGAAAACTATATTGTTATTTTCATAGAATAACAAGGTGTGTTACTAATTCTTTTTTAACATTAAAACATAAAATTCAAAAATACAAGGATAATGGAACTATTCAAATTATATAGCCCATACTACAACCTACTAAGGTTTAATATCAAGGTAAAATATGCAAAAAATACAAACACACAAGAAGGAATCCTTTAACTATTCAGGGTCTTATTGAGAATGAGTATAAACAAAATGTGCAAATCAATTAGGACATAGAGCCTAATGTATGTATACTTGCATTTATTCAAAACATAGGTCATGATAAATATGAATTATAAAAATATATATATTGATAAGAATTAATAGGGCATATTACAATACTAGTTGTATTTGGTCCCAAAATTGTGGACACACTACTTTTTGTTATGCAAAAAAGAAATCAGATAAGTGCCATATTTGGTCAACAATAGTTCTAAGAAATAGAAGCTATAGTTGATAAGTCATAATAATGTTTTAAATTCAAATTTGAGGATATGAAAATTTGTATTCTTCATGATGGTATTGATGACAATCACATATTTAGAAATAATAAGCAATGCTAAAAGTTGACTTATCTAAAAATCACATATGAGGCTTCCTACACAATAGAGAAACATAATATATATGTGCACATGATTCAGAACAATGTAAAAGATAAGGATAAATTTATAGAGAATGAGTGGTATTATAATCATTATGATGAAAATCTATGGGAATTTGACAATATTCAATATCTAGAAGTTGATAATCTTCCATCAGATCCATCATTTGATTATCCATGTCCTTTGGATGTGCTATTTTATTTTTAGACTATCATGTTATTTCATATATTCAAAATACAAAAAAATAGAATATTATCAATAATCATAAAAACTTGAACCTATGCATGATATGTGTTTTTTATTTACATCAGTTAATTTATAGCATGTAGTACTTATTTATATCTAATTTTATAATAAATATGATTCAAAAGTGTAATTGAATGAGTTTTAGAACATATAGGTTGTCAATTCTAGATGTAGTTGTAGGTGGTGATATTATCTTAGACCCAAAAGCTTTAGATAGACAAAACTTCTCTATTCTAGATAGTAATGCACTTTGCTCTTGTTAAATTTCAAAAGACTTATCCTAGTGAACATATGCTTTATTTTTTCACATTCAATCTAGTTATAGGAATTCTAAAACATGTTTATGTCTTAAAAATTTCAATGGGGGCATCCTTTTTACATAGGTTTTATCTTTATATGACTATCCCTAATCATTCATACTTTAGTTTAATATATTGCACAAAATCTATCATTATTGGCTCACTTACATTAACATTGCTATCTTACCAGATACCTAAGTTATTGAATATCATGATGTTATAAGTTAACAATGTAGATCAATTTCACTTATTCATGCATGCTTATAAAGTTTGATTTCTTTGATTCGTGCTTTGTGTGTATTACTTTATGTAGATTTTGTATATTTGAGCATGTTGTTATTTCCATATCTAAGCATTATTGTATGTTTTTATTCATGTGAGTCACATTTGAACATGTCTCTATGTATGTGGGCCCTTATCCTCTTTTTTGCTTTATGTCCTTTTACATGTGATCTTTGTGTACGCATCATTGTGATGAGTATTGTTTGCATTTGGTTGTCATTTTATAATGCCATGATAGATATCATGAATCTTATAATTTTTTGATGTCATGATGGATATCATGCATCTTACCTAAGTTTTTATATACTAGTTTCAAGTACTCAATAGTGATCATTTTCACTACATTCCTCATCACTAAACATCTATCTAGACATGAGACTATGTATGATTGGTTCTACATGTATCATGCATTACTATTTTTATTATATTATCAATATGATGTCATGTTCTCCAATGTTATCATTTACTAATTCAAACTTCAGTATTTTATATAACATAGTTTGCATAATTTTTTAATTTTGAGCTAAGTTATTGCATATGATTCATAACTCACCTCAAAAGAGGGGGCATACATGTGGATTATCTTAGAGACTAAGATTAAAAAATTAATTACATATATAGTAAAACATAATATTTGCTTAGGTGATCACATCTCATACTTAGTTTCTACCTAGAAAGGACTTTCAGACAACAACACTCTATTTGGACAGTAACATAGGTCATATTGTCCATAATAATGTGTTTTTGTCCCAATAATAATAAAAAGTATTTTTCAATTTTTTTGAATTTTTCTCAATCTACATAATAGTTTTCAATAGGTACTCAAAAAAGGTTTTTAGATTTATGCCAAGTTATCATAGATTTTTCTCAAAATTAGGGGTATCTTACACAACATGTGTTCAAGAATATTATGTGGTTTTACTTGGAAATCAAGTTAATTTTACTTAGTTTCCATAATCAATATACTCAGACATTAGATTTGGGGCATGTGTGTAACACATGATCAATTTATTGATAAATTTTACAATAGACTCAGATCATGCTATTTTTCACCATTTTTGCACTAGAAATTAATCTTATTTTGTTTGCAGTGGTTGATTCACCTTTTTCACTAGTTTTTCACTAGAATGATCTATTGGAATTCATAAAGGGATTCCAAGCCACCTTACTACCTCAAGTTGTGAAATGATGGAGTTGAGAACATCTTGATTCCTTAAGCACACTCTCCTATCAATGAAGATTGGGGCATGCATGGTCCAATCTAAGTTATTCAACAAAGAAGAATCTCTAAGGGTCATATACTCTCTAGTCACAATTTTTCACCAGAAAACATAATGGTTGACATACCCAAATAGGTGTAATCATTATTTTTTATTATATATATATATATATATATATATATTATTTATTATCCTTATTTTAAGATTTCTATCCTAAGTAAAGACTAATTTATACATGTTTCATTGTAGGTTTTCAAGAAGTAGAGTTTAGTGTGTAGCCTACATTCAAGTTTATTCTTCAAAGGTAAGTTAAAATATAACACTCTTCCTTTTACATGAGTAATTTCTTTTGGAGTGGGACAAAATTAAGGATCAAGTATTGATAGGATTGATTACATGAGTATATTATTTGTGGTAGAAATGAAATCAAACATGAGCCAAAAGAAAAAAATTCTTCAACAATCAAAAGATCAAGAAATTAACATTAACATCATTAATTATTTATTAGCCAAAAAAGTATTTGGTGAGGTACATATATAGGTGGAAGATAGATATGTCATCACATCCTCATGAATTTGGAATTAACATCCTAATGACCTAAAAATAAACTTAAGCAATCTAACTAAACATATGTAGGGAAAAACCATTAAATGGTATAAAAAAACTACACTAACACTCCCTTAATGTTAGCTTAGGTGGGTAGTGTAATTGGTTCTTGACACAAAAGATTATGAGGTACCTAAGTACATAAAAATACCCCCTAGAGGATAATTTTAGAGCTACCCAAACCCCAAGAAGAACCTAAAAATGAAAATACTTGCTCTCTGTGAAGGGTTTGGTGAATATATCAATAATTTGCTCTATTGTTTGGATGTAGCAGAGATAAATGACTTACTCTTGGATAAGATCATGAATGAAATTCATGTGAATATAGATAATCTTGGTTTATTTATGGAGGACATTATTCCTATAGATCTAGATTAATATTTTTTTGTCATAGAAGATGACTGTTAGTCATCAAAACTAGATATCAAACTCAGTGAGAATCCCCTAAATCTAAGTAGCCTTAGTGACAACATTAATGATTTCTATTTAATTTTAATTTGTATAAGATAAAGTAATGTAATTTTTATTTTTGTTTGACCAACTAATCAGTCATGAACTAAATGAGAAACTATAGACTCAAGTAGACTTACAATTCTAAATATCACCAACCCAATTTGAATCTATATACCTAATTAAGTTAACATTACTGCCTACTCCATAATAAATCCTAAAATTATGAGTATCATGAATTTAGTAAAGAATCTATGTAGCTACTTTTAATTTTAGCTCATGTGGTTCCTACATAAATATATAGACCATGCCCACTGCATATGAAATGTTAGTTCTAGTGTGTGTAGGGTACTGAGACTGCCAACAAGTCATTGATATGAGGTAGCATCAACTAAAAGATATGGATAACCAGCCTCAAGCTTCACACTAGATAAAATGGGAGTTAGATTTGAATTATAATCAACCATGTTAAATTGTGCGAGCAAGTTAAGATCATATTTAGATTGTATAATAATGATCCTAGAGATAGACTAATAAATTTCAATCTTAAGGAAGCAATGCAATAAGTACAAATTAATCATTGAAAACCTATCAAACAAAGTAATTTTCACTGCTATAATGGTGGATGAAGAATTTCATGTGATCAAAAATTCATCCACAAACCTAATTATAATAAAAAATTAATCATAGACATTTGGATTAGAATGGCATCTAGTGAACACAATTGAATGAAGAAATGAGTCCATCTTCATATACCAAGCTTAAGGAACTTATTTTAGGCCATAGATAAATTTTGAACATTTTCAAACTAAGAAAAATCTTCCATAAATCCTTGTGTTTTCTCCATGCATATTTTCTCTTTGAGGTCACCATGAATAAAAACACTCTTCCCATCCATTTGATAAACATCCTATCGATGTGTTGTAGCATTAACAAGAGTGAGTTGTATTGAGTTCATTTTGGCAACTAAGGAAAATGTCTTAGTATAGTCCATGATAGGTGCTCGAGAAAAATAATTTACTATCAAACGTGATTTAAACTTGTATATAGACCCATTTACTTCAAATTTTGTTCTATATATCCACCTACATCAAAAAAAATTTCCTTCCTTAAGAAGAGGGATGAAATCCCAAGAGTTTTTCCTCAAAAAGGAACCATATTCATCTTCCATAATAGTATCCCACTTTATGGTGCATGATGCTTCATGAAATTATTATGGATTGGAAGAAGATGCAATGAAAACTTATGGGGCATTCTAAAATTATGCATGGGTTCACCTATTATTAGATTGATCTCTAACCCAATGGAAAATATTTTGTAATGTCTATCTAGCCTAGAGAGGACTAGTGCTCAGAGAGTTAGAAGGAGATTCCTCATCCCATGAATCTATTTTGGGAGAAGGAGGAGGTGAATACCCATCACTAATCTCATAATCAAAACTAGAAGAAGATTCTAGATCATCATGAAGATGCTCAGTCATCAAATCCAACTGTGTTAAAGGAAGTGGGAGAGGTGGTGAGTGTGGATTTTGATGGACCCTCTTAAAATCAAACACTTTTCTTAATGAAAAACCTATAAATGGTGGTATGGATAAGCTTATATCCTTTAACAACCTTAATATATCCAATGGAGATGTAAGGATGACTCTGAGGTTCCATTGCCATACATTTTTTCTTCAGAATATGGGCCATAGTAGGAGATATAAATACTAAGAAGTGATTCACTATGGGTTTCAACCATTCCAAGTTTAAAAATGAGTGACTCCATTCAATGCTTTATGATAAACTTATTTATATATATATAAATCATAGTTGATGGCCTTGACCCAATATTAAGGTGCAAGAGACTTTGAATGTAACATACAGTTGGCCATTTCCTTTAAAGACTTCTTATTTCACTTTACAATAGCATTCTACTGAGGACTATATGGAATTGTATGCTAGAGTTCCACCGTATATGAAGTGCATAATTGTCCAAAATGGTTATTTACATACTCACCACCATTATCAGTACATAAAATATTGATGGCTTTACCTAACTATATTTCTAGAATAAATTTGAAGTCTTAAAAAGGATCAAAGATCTTAGATTTTTGCTTAATAAAGTACACCCAAGTATACCTCAAAAATTCATTGATGAAGGTGAGCATGTATTTTATCTTATTGAATGGAGGAGATGGGAAATGTCATTGTGAACTAGCTCTAGTATCTATGTATCTCTCCACAATTTGTCTTTGGTATAATTCTCTTCAGGATTCTTACCAAGTATGCAACCTTGGAAAACATTGTTATAAAAATGAACATGTGGAAGCCTTGAAATCATGTCACAACAACTTAATTTCTTCAGGTAGTGATGGTTGTGATGATTGAATCACTCATGCCATAATTTACTCACTCCATCTAAATGAGTGAGAAATGTAGTAGAGGGTTAATTAGGAGTAAAATGTGAGAAAGTATAAAATTATCATTGGTGATATGATTTTCTAAATGTAACTATGGAGTCATACTCTGATTCCCTAATAACCATAGAATTAGGTGTGAAATCAACTCTCTTACAGTGACTGATGTGAGTAATATTATAAACAAATAGGAGATTGGTGGATAAAGAGGGAACACATAGAACATCCTAAAATGTCCCATCATTCACATCAATAGATAATCTCCCACTAACTTCTATGAAAGTATCATCACCCAACAAGATGGAAGGCATTAAATAAGGCTCCGAAGATGAGAAAAGGTCCTGTGTGAAGCTTATGGTGTGAGGCACCATAATAAATTACCCATGTGGAACCATACGATACAAATACACCAAGTGATATGCCCTTGTCTTTGCCATTTCTATGTTTTTAGCCTTAGAAGACTCCTGTGTTGATGAACTCTAATTGTATGAATCAACAACACTAATATTATGATTCTCAACAATCTTTTTCAGTTAGTCAATCTAGTTTTTCAATCATTTGGTTTCATCATGCCAATATTTATTATATTAGGCACATGTGATTCACTCTTTCTTGGGTCTCCCATCTGAAGAGGATGATACTTTTGATGTTTTAGACTTAGCATTATATTTATGACCCTTTCTTTATTGTAGCTCCTTTTTGTTCTATTTTTTCTCCTTATTAATATAAACCTTTTATTTGTCCTGAATCATAATAAAGGCATGTGATTTAAAAAACTTCACTGTACCCATTTAAATAAGCTTATCTTGCTCATGAATTAAGTCATTAGTAAAGTAATCCAAGGATGATATGGTCCACATAGTTCCAAGGACATGGTTGGTGGAATGGAAGGTAGAAAAGAAGATAAAATAGTTAGATCCCAATTTATCAAAGATGAAAATAATCAATTGATCATCTTTTTTGTCAATTTTGCACAATTTCACCTACAACTTGAGTGATTTAAACTTTGTGAAATAGTCTTGTATAATATCAAAATCCCCTGGGCTCAAACAGATGAGCTCATTCTCTAACTCATGAACTCTATGTCTTGATTCTCAAATAATTTTTTCAATATAGTCGAGACATCATTGGGAGAAGATGCATATTTAATATGAAAGAGAAAGTCAAGAGACATAGACAAGCATAGTAGACCGTAGGCTTTGTCACTTATGTTATACCACTTCACCTTCTCGACAGCCTGTGTCAGTTCTATTTCTATACCCATAGTGATCTAATGTAAGCCTTTAATCCTAAAAAGGATTTGTATTTTGAATTTGCACTTGTGATGGTTGAATGGTGTAAGAAGTAGAACTTAATTAAGATCCATTATCGTATCTAGGTAGGTGTTGAAATGATGTGTACTAGAAAGACAAGGATATACAACCATAATTAAATATGTAGAGGTTAAATTTTATAAGGAAAAAGAATAGTACCAATGTGTAGAGATAAAAAACTTGCACTTTCAAAAAAAAATGGCTCAAAAGGAGTTGTCAATTGAAATTTATGGAAGTTTGATAATCTTAATCGCAAAATAAATATCCACTTTGCATAAATTTTGGGTTTTTTAAAAGTTTGGCCCAAATTTTTGAGGAAAAGTTAAGCACCCTTGGGTTGGTTGTGACCAAGGGATAAACTCCCATATAAGTAGGGGATAAGGGGATAAAAAATCCTAATTATAGGTGTTAGAGGTTCTGACAGTCCTATAAATTAAAATTAAATTTATCATGTTAAAGGTAAGGGACCCAGGTGCAATTTTTAGGGTTTTCAAGAGTTCTAGTAGTGTTGAGACTTTCCAAAGTTTTGATAGTGAAACTTTGAGTGTCAGAGGAAACCTATCCTCCTATAGGGGTTAGAGAAGTTGATGGTTCCAATAGTGCTAGACTTGATTTTTGTTCTAGTAGTGCCATAAATGTAAGAGTTTTTAGTAGTGCATAGAAGGCACAAAACTCTATCAATACCATGAATACTTCAATTTCTAGCAGCGTGCAAGTTGCTACAAAAAATCTATCAAACACAAAATCACTAGATCTTATGTTGCTAAGGAAAATCCACTAAAGACTCAATCAAGATATCCAAAAACCCAAAAATATATTTTAACTTGAAGATCATGGTAGTATGGATTTGTGTGAAAACAAAGAAAATTCCTTCAATCCCTCCAAAAAGGCCAAAATCAATTATGATAAAACTAAGTCATGTTTACAACCGATCATAAGGTTTTGACACCTTATGAATCCAATGGTACAAGTTGTTTTCTATGAAATTCTACCAAATGATATATGACCAACAAGGGACACCTCTCTATTGTTCTTTTTCTAAATCTGGATCAATAGTGCACCCTAGAAAAAGAACAAAATCTAGGAAAGGGTGAATTTTCAAAGTGTTAGCTCAACAAAGGATATATCTTTAATTTGTAAGTTGAAACTCAAGATTTCACAATAGGAAAAATGGGATTTGTCAACCATAAAATCTATGATACCATATTAGAGTGGGCCACAATTGAGGATTCATTCTAGATAGGATCAAATGCACTAATAAATTACCTGTGGTAGAAGCAAAATCAAACATGAGCCATAAGAAACAATGTACTCAACAATAGAAAGATTGATAAATTAGCATTAACATCATTAATTATTAATTAGCCAAAAAAGCCTTTAAAAAAGTACATATATAGGTGGAAGATAGATATGCCCTCATATCCTCATGAACATAGGATTAAATTCACCAATGACCTAGAAAGATACCCAAGCAAGCTAGCTAAACATTTTTAGGGAAAAACCATTAAATGGAATTAAAAACCTATACTAACACTTTCAATTTGTTACATTATTAGAATAAAATGGGGGAAAATGTAGACACTAAAATTAACATTTAATGCTATAAAAACATAATTGTGACCATCCTCTTCTATACACTTAGCTCATACTCAATTCCATGGTTCTAAACCTCAATTCGTTTACTTATATGTGGATGAACCTTACCCTTAAGCAAATATTATATGTGATTTTCCTATTATTCATTCTAAATAACCTAAACTCATTATCAAACTAATCCACACATCCATTTTAGTTGTCTCTACTCCTTAGATAAGGTTATTCCTTCAAAATAATCTCACTTATTGGTAACGAATCAAGCCACCAACTTCATCCTCCTATGATCTAGGAATTTGACTCAAGAGAGGATGGTTAGTATGGTGTTAGTTCCAAAATGAAAACAAGATGAAATAAACACACTAATAGCATAACATCTCTAGGCCTACACACTAGGGAGAGCTTAATTAATAAAATTAAATGACAAACACAACAAAAAAGAAAGGAATCAATCACAATAATTCTTTCACCTTTTTTGGATGCTCCAAATGCCTTTGTAGTGGTGGCTTACTTGGCTTGTGCTCATGAAGTCTTCATCAAAGGAGGCTTGGCTATCTCCTCTTCTCCTTGGCACCTTTGACTTGTGGCTTAGCTTGGCTTGGCATCAATTTGGCATTATAACACTAGTTTCTTGAAGCTTTTGGAACCAATCTTGCATTATAACTTTGCACTAATTAATCTTCAAAAATGACGTCGTAAGGCCTCCTATTTATAGATTTTTAGATTTGGCTAGAATCAACCTGAACCATCCATCTCAAGATTGAGATGTGTGGTTGAGGATTAATTCAATTTTTAGAATTAATTTTGTAATTATCCTCATCATGGTATTAGAATAAGTGGAAATTAAGAGGCATGGAGGGCATCATGGAAGGATTGATGAGGCATGGAGGGCATGAATCTTGATATTTGTGGCATTTATGGCCTAGGGATGTCTTCCCAAGAAATAAGGTCACCTGATGATGCAAATATCCAATATTCATTTCTAAAAACAAATATTCAACAATTTTACATGGAATTATTAATTATGCCTTGATTTGGGTTAATTAGCTCTTAAGCGTGATTAAGTACTTTATGCACAAATTACTCAAATTGATCAAAATACCTTGTTATTAGTCCAAAATTTGACTAGATTGGAATTAGAAGGTGATGTCAGATGTGTTGGAATTGTATTCCTATTTAGGATGTTACCAACAATAAATAACAAAGGCACATGCTTTGTGTAAAATATTTGATAGTGAAGAGCAATCCAGAGCACCTAGGTGCAAATTTGGCATTTTGACTCAAAATGAACTGATCAAAGTTAGCTTGCCCATAAATTGCATTACCCCATTTAGGGATACCTTGGCTAAAATCAGCACTTGAATATGTCAGTTTTACATCATTTTGCACGTTTTAGTATTTTTAGGCCAAATTGTGCATTTTGGGTGGAAATTGGCCAAAAGCCTAGTTGGAGGTTATCAGTAGCCAGTTTTGGGTGTTTACAGTTTCCCCCTATTTGGGAAGATGTTGCAAATCGTAGGGAAAGCAATGTCTTCTCAAAGAATGAGAAATGGCTTGTATGCCTAAAAGAAGATGATGAGTGAAGAACAAAGCTCTAAATGGTTTTGGGAAGCCTATGATGATGCCCCCTTGAGGGAGTGGCCATTGCATTTATTGATGGATGGTCCCTAAAAAGAAATAAGAAGAAAGGTGGAATTAACCCATGGTTGAGATTAATCCAAATGAGAAAGTGCTTGCATGCATTGATTTACAAATATTTTTAATTTTCCCAAAGGTGGTTATAATCAAGAGTAAAATTTAAAATAATGATTTTCCCATAGGCAGTTATAATCATTAAGAGGACCTAGATTGGCTAAAGATGATTGTGCCCTATTTAGGGTTGATTAGCAAGCATAACTAAAGGATATAACTTAGAATATAGATTAAATATGAGTGGATGTAAAGTGATGAATGAGATTAATAGAGAAATGAAATAGATCAATATAATGATTTAGTTTTACCTGTCAATGATGAGATGCACATCCTAACTAGCAATGATACAACTAAAATGGTCATTGGGTTGATTTGATCAAGGGTGGGATGGAAGGATTTGCCAAGGTGTCAAGGAGAAACTTCTATAGCTCTATTGATTACAGATCTTCATGAAGCTAATTTTTTCTATAACATGTAATGGAAGGCTTCATGATAGAACACCATGAAAACTTGGCCAAAATATGCATAAGGACTGACTCCCGATCCAATAAACACTCAAAAATAATACACTAATGATAAAAACCATGATGATAACATTGACCTATGAATATGGATAGACTCAAGATTAATGTGCTCGAGGAATCACCCAATGAACACATAGATTGAGTTGAGGCAACAATGTTGAAAGCAAATAAACAGGCAAGTGAACAAATAAACGAATAGATAGAAAAATAAATAAACAAACAAATAGAAAGCCTAAAAATAAAAGCAAAAGAAAACATCATAATAATGACAATGCCCCAGGAAGGCAGATCAAGGATAACTGACTAGGCTTAGAAAGGACAAATATTTTTGGATTTTTGAGGTATCTTAACTAATTATAGAATGAAAAGATACCTTATCACAAAATGGCGATAACATTTGACTTAGGTTACTCACAAAATGGTGAGAGCATATGGCTTAGGTTACTCTCAAAATGGTGAGAGCGTAGGGAAAGGGGGACTGAGGTGACCTCAACATCAATTGAGCATAACCCACATAGTCCTAAAATGACCTCAAGTCATAGTAATTTCATCCACACAAAAGATGGGAAAAAACCAACTATGTCCCAACAAGTTCTCAATTCTAGCAAATGGCTAGTCAAATGAAAATAGTAATGGCAAGGTGATGTGGTAATGCATGATAAATAATTGTTTCCCCTAGTTTGCCCATAGGTAGTTATAACTAAGATACAATGGTATAGGTCAATGAGACTAATTTGCCCATAGGTGGTTATAATTAGTAGCAAGACTGGTGAAACACTGATTTGCCCATAGGTGGTTATAATCAAGCTCACATAAACAAACGTGGATATGATGAAAGATATCTTTCCAGATAAAATGTCACACTAATTTCATAGACTATCATTATAAACATGGATTAGATTTATTGTTGAAACTTGATTGGAATCCCCTCACAAAAGGTGTGAAAAGAACCAAAGTAACCAAGATCAAAATAGGACTAGATAGAATGACTAAAAACTGGCTTTGGTCTAGATAGGAATGGAATGACATGATGTAATGGCATTGCTAAGGATAATGATGGTATAGATAGATTGAATAAAATAGTGATAGGGTTTCTCCCAAGTGATGGGGTGAATGGCTAGAAATCTACAACAATGGCATATGAAATGGTATGGTATATGTTTTTGGCCTGGATGTAGTTTTTGATTTAATTGTTCTTGTTGATGGGGAGATGCTCATCCTAATCAAAAAATGATACAAACATAATATTTGATCATGTTAATTTCTATCCCATAACTTGTCTAAATATTTTCTCCATCAAGAACTGGATGTAGATTTGGTTTCTAAAAATGCTTTTGTGATCTTCATTGGTTGTTGATTTTGATTCTTTCAAATGTCAAGACAAGGTATTTTTATAGCCTCTACAAAGGAAAGTGCAACCATGGATGGTAAATAGGGAAAAATAATGGATGGTAGGTTTGATTGTGAAATAGAATGGCAGATTATAATGGAATGTGGAATGATAGGGAAATAAATGAAGATCAGGATGTTCAGTCATATGTAATGTTGCTGATGTCAGATTCAACATAACTTTGGTTGTTGTGGGGCTGAAGACTTTTTCTCTCAATAGGACCATCATATTTTTTTGTTGTTTAATCTAGAGAGTAGCTACCATCTGATTAGGATATAAATAACAAGCTATTTTGATTTGATCTTCAATTTTGTCTTCATCAAATAATGAAGAACTTTTATGCTCAGCTATTGGTGCCTCAAAAAGGTTTTCACCAATGAAGTTATCTTGATTATCCTATAGCACCTTTGAGAAGGTTTCAATAATGAATATTATATTTTTAATTTTATTGTCTTCTAGTTCTTCTTAAAAAGTTTCACTAAAAGATGCTGAGTTCTGACTTAGATTGTCCCCTAGCACCTCTGAAAAGGTTTCACTAGGAGAGTGTTCTTCTGCTACATGAATTTTGTCTTAGCCTCCTTGCTCTTCTTCAGTTGATATGTCAATAAATACTTGTGGGAGATGGAATGTCAATGATATGGCTATTTTGGTTGATGGTAATGTCATGTGGAATGGTAATGGAATGGGGAGAGGTTGCATAATCTTCATAGAAGATACTAGGATAACTTATGTCAAAGCTGAAGTACTCATCCTCAAAAACCATAGAAGGATCACAAATGTATTCAAATTGATCTACGAGGCATGTGTAACCAATGTTGTAACAACCATGAACATATTCTTCATAAGGGACTCTGAATTTGATGTTGATTCAGATTTAGATTTTGATGTTAAATCTGATGTCGGTCCAAGAGTAAAACTTGACTCCAAATTTGATTCTTCATTTGATGGGTAATTTATTACAATGATGTCTTGTTGAAGATTTGGTTTTAGACAAGTAATGACCTATGATGTCATAATGGGATCCACAAAAATTGTTTTGTCAAAGTGAGACTCCTCTAGGATGGGAAATAGGTCAAGAGACAACTCTTTAGAGACTAGTTTGTCAATAGAAGGCTCTTGAAAAATAGGCACATAATCAAGGTAATGATTTTACCAAAGGTATTTATAATCATTAAGAAGTGACTCAACAAAGACTAGATCATTAGAGTGAGACTCCTCGACAACTGATATAAGTTCAATAGATAATTCATCACAGGTTGACTTATCATAAGTGGTTGGTTCAACATAAACATCTTGGATTGGTTGGTTCTCTTAGCCTTGGTTTCTAATGAGTTGAAAAATACCCCTTGGTTAATTTGACCCCTTGGTTTATTATGTGATCTAGGAATTTTAATCAAGAGAGGATGGTTAGTATGGTGTTAGTTCCAAAATGAAAACAAGATGAAATAAACACACTAATAGCATAACATCTCTAGGCCTAGACACTAGGGAGAGCTTAGTTAACAAAAGAAAATGACAAACACAACAAAAAAGCATGGAATCAAATACAAGAGTTCCTTCATCTTCCTTGGATGCTCCAAATACCTTTGTAATGGTGGCTTGCTTAGCTTTGCTCATGAAGTCTTCATCACAGGAGGCTTGGCTATCTCCTCTTCTCCTTGGCACCTTTAGCTTCTGGCTTGGATTTGCTTGGAATCAATTTGGCATGGTAACATTAGTTTCTTGAAACTTTTGGAACCAATCCTGCATTATAACTTTGCACTAATTAAGCTTAGAAATGATTTTGTGAGGCCTCCTATTTATAGATTTTTGGATTTAGCTAGAATCAACATGAACCATCCATCTCAAGATTGAGATGTGTAGTTGAGGATTAATTCAATTTTTGGAATTAAGTTTTTAATTATCCTCATCATGGCATTGGAAGAAGGGGAAATTAAGAGGCGTGTAGGGCATCATGAAAGGCATTGATGAGGGATGGAGGGCATGAATCATGATATTTGTGCCATTTATGGCCTAGGGATTTCTTCCCAAGAAATGAGGTCATTTGATAATGTAGATATTCAATATTCATTTCTAAAAATAAGTATTCAAATTTTTTCCATAGAATTATTAATTATGCCTTAATTTGAGTTAATTATCTCTTAAGCATGTTTAAGCACTTTGTGCACAAATTACCTAAATTGATCAAAATGCCTTGTTATTGGTCCAAAATTTGACTAGATTAGAATTGGAAGGCAACGTTAGATATATTGAAACTATATTCCCATTTTGGATGTTACTAACAATAAATAATGAAGGCATGAGTGTTGTATAAAATATTTGATAGGGAAGCACAATCTAGAGCACTTAGGTGCAAATTTGACATTTTGACTCGAAATGAACTAATCAAAGTTAGTTGGCCCATAAATTGCATTACCCTATTTAGGGATACCCTACCCAAAATCAACACTTGAATATGTTAGTTTCACATCATTTAGTGTGATTTAGTATTTTTAGGCCAAATTATGCATTTTGGGTGGAAATTGGTCAAAAGCTTAGTTGGAGGTTATCAATGGCTAGTTTTAGGTGTCTATAGTTTGTCCCTATTTGGGAATATGTTGCAAACCATAAACAAAGTAATGTCTTCTCAAAAAATGAGAAATGGATTGTATTACAAAAAGAAGATGATGGTTGAAGAATAAAGATCTGAATGGTTTTGGGAAGCCTACGATGATTCCCCCTCGAGGGAGTGGCCATCACATTTGTTGATGGATGGTCCCTCAAAAAGAAACAAGAATAAAGGTGGAATTAACCTATGGTTAAGATCAATCCAAATGAGAAAATGCTTGCAGGCATTGATGTAAAAATGATGCTAATTTACCTAAAGATAGTTATAATCAAGAATAAAAGTCAAAATAATGATTTGCCCATAGGCAGTTATAATCATTAAGAGACCTAGATTGGCTAAAGATGATTGCGCCCCAGTTAAGGTTGATTAGCAAGCATAATCAAGGATATAACCTAGAATATAAATTAAAGATGATTAGGTGCAAAGTAATGAAAGAGATGAATAAAAGAATAAAATTGATCAATAGAAAATGATTCAATTGTACCTGTCAATGAGGAGATGCTTGTCCTGATTAACAATGATACAACTAGAATGGTCATTGAATTAATTTGATCAAGGGTGGGATGGAAGGATTTGTCAAGGTGCCAAAGAGAAAATTATATGGCTCCATTGATTATAGACATTCATGAAGCTAATTTTTGGTATAGCATGTGATGGTAGGCTTCATGATAGAACACCATGAAGACTTGGCCATAATATGCATAAGGACTAACTCTCGATATCTAATAAACACTAAAAAATAATACACCAATGATAAAAACCATGATGATAATATTGACATATGAATATAGATAGACTCAAGAATAATATGTGCAAGGAATCACCTAATGCATACATATAGATTGAGTCGAGGCAACAGTGTTGAAAGCAAACAAACAAGAAAGCGAACAAAAAAACAAAAAACAAAACAAATAACCTGAAATAAAGAAACAAAAATCCTAAAAAGAAAAGCAAAATAAAACATCCTAATAATGACCATGCCCCAGTAAGGCAGATCGAGGATAACTAACTAAGCTTAAACAAGACAAATATTTTTGGATTTTTGAAATGTTATGAATGTTTTTGAAATTTTGAGATATCTTAACTTGTTAGAGAATGGCAAGACACCTGCTCATAAAATGATGAGAGTGTTTGTCTTAGGTTGCTCACAAAAATGGTGAGAGCATATAGAAAGGGGAACTGAGGTGACCTCAACATGAATTGAGCATGACCAACATAGACCTGAAATGACCTCAAGTCATAGTAATTATATCCACACAAAAGGTAGAGAAAAACCAAATAGGTCCCAATAAGTTTTCAAATCTGGCAAATAACTAGTCAAATGAAAATAACAAAGGCAAGGTGATGTGACAATTCATGATAAACAAGTATTTCCCTTAGTTTTTCCATAGGTGGTTATAACTAAGATACAAAGGCAAGGTTAATGATACTAATTTTCTTATAGGTGGTTATAATTAGTAGCAAGACTGGTGAAACATTGATTTTCCCATTGTTTCTATGCAATTTTGCTTTCAAATTCAAAAGAGAGAAAATGAGAAACTTAAGAAATGGTCAAGGCATGTATGTACCTGGATGTAGTCTGCGCACCGTAATCTAGACGTTGTGAGAACTCCTCTTTTATTGTGGAGGAATGACACCTAAAAGAGATAGACACTAAAACACGAAGAACGTTAGTTGATAGGAGGGTGGATTGCCAAGCAAAATCTTGGTCCTAGAAGCGCTAAGGCTTCTTGGAGGATGACAATCCACTGTTTAAGACAAAATATGACAGGGACAAAAAAGAGAAATAATAAAAGATGTGAAAAGAAAGAACTAAAAGCAAATGCGTACCTGATAAGCTACAATCTGCTAAATGCAGTCGCCAATGTTGGTGATATTGCCGGCATTGGTCAGGGAGGTCGCCGACAATGGTTAGACTGCCTACGTCAGTAGGGGAAGTGGATGAGGTCGGTCAGGGCAATTGGCCAGGGACGGGTTACAGGGCTAGTTTCTGGTCTGCAGAATGGATTTGGTCTCATTTGAGGGTCTGAGAGTCTATGAGGGATTCAGAGGGACTGTTTGGGATCTAAGGGACTGAGAATCTTGTCAAGAAAAGGGGTGAGAAATAGGAAAAAGGCCTTTCAGCCTTTTCGTAAAGCAACTTAGTCAGGTTGATTAGATGGGTCTTGAGATGGTCTGTAGGTCTCTGATAACTTATGCTGAGTCGATTGGACAGAGGGTGTTGCCTAAAGAGAGACTAAGGGAGTGTCAGAGGCAAAGAAAAGGGAATAAGGGGTGAGAGAAGGCTTTTTAGCCTCTCTGGGAAGAACAAGGAAGGTTGGGTCAAGGATGCTTGGAATAGAGAGTAAACAGAATACTATTATATTTGAAATGATATTAGAATGAGAAAAGTACAAATACTTAGCTGTGATATGAATTGGCAAAGGTGCAGAAGCTGTGTTTCGGTTGTCACCGGTGATGGAGATATCGTGCAATCCCTGCGCAGAATGTTTGATGCAAGACCTTAGTGCCTAGAAAGTGCTGCCAAGAATGTTGATCCCTGCAAGAACACCAAGAAGCCCAGAACACTGAAAAGCAAAAGCATGAGAACTTTGTTTCGCCAGAAGAAGATTCGAGAGTCGTGATTAGCTTCAGAGATTAGCCGATTTGTGATTGGGATCGTCAAAGGGTCAAAAAATTTGGTTAAGTATAACCGACGTCGGCGATTCTGCCAGTGTTGGCCAACATTTGATTGATGTCGGTGGGTGAGAACGGGCAAAAAGAGCCACCAAGCTCGTTTTTCATCTGCCAAGTGCACTATCCATTGGAGAATGTCAAAGGTTGGGCTAAATACGCACGAGAGTTGGTTAGGCGGTTAGAGAGAAGTAAGAATAGGTCTTGGGTGAGTCATAGGATGGGAATTAGTCCAAGGCAAGGTGTCCTAGGCGAGGTGTCATGGGTGATGTGTCCAAGGAGGGGGGTTAATTCAAAATAAGTTTATTATTTTAAATTAGTAATTGCATGTTTTAGGAATGGGTTAGGAAAGGATCAAGGGGGAAGGTGACCAAGGGTTAGACACTATTTAGGTGTCTACATTTGCCCCTTTTTGTCTTGTTGGTTGCTCTAAACAAACTGCAAGACAAAAACAGGAGTCGGTTGCCCCAGGTATGGGATAAGGTTGATTTCATCTTGTTGGTTGTTCAAGTGAACTGCAAGACAAAAATAGGCAAGGGTTGGTTGCCCCGATTATGGATGAGGTATTCCCCCTCAAAGTAGGAGTCGAGGGAAAGGAACCTGGAATCGGGTGTTGATTTGATAGAGAGTGGATGAAAAGGGTGAAGATAGAGTGAAAATGCTACAAAAGTCATGATTGCGCATACACCACTTCACGAGGATGGTCAGGTCAAATTGTTGCAGGTCGAGGGTCAAGGAGTGCCAAAATTGAAATAACCAGGCCCCAGCATTTAGTCATCTGCTGATTGGGTTATTCAATCTAAGCTGAAGCTCCAATGGTCATCGTGTTCTAGGTATCCCAGGCTTAGGAAGTGCTCTCAAAAACATGAAAATGTCACAAGTAGTGCGGATCAACTGGCTTGCGATCCTATACTTGTGAAGGTCAAAAGTGTGCGCACAATTTTGCTAACCAATCATGAGGTAGCATATATGCAAAAACAACCAAGGCAAAATCACTTTGGAAGTAGTCGCGGTTAGAGGAGATGGTCATGATCTACAAGGTCTGGTGGTCGATGGATGGATGCAAAAGTGATCTCAAGTGTGCTCCAGGGGGCCAAAATGACATGGTCTGGAGGACTGACTGATTGGGGGCATGATTTTGGGGCAACAAAAAAAAAAGGAGGTTGGAAGGATGCCGATGTCAGTGACAAAAACCAACATCGGTAGCTAAAAATGGCCGACGTCGGCAGATGTCGGCCGACATCGGCGGATTAGGGCACGTAGATGCTGACGTTGGTGGCCTGCCAAATCTGACAAAATTGGATTGGAGGCCCATCAAAAGTCATTTGTGATTATTTGAATGAAATAAAAAAGTTGCTCTGGATTTTGAGGAGTGAAAGTGACTGATAGTGAACGAATTAGCGGTGTGAGGTGGCAGAGTAAGATTGGTGGAGAGAGGGAGTAGATTGGAGTTGGATTGGAGGTTGAAGAGTCAGTGGTGGGCCAGTAGGAGTTCAAGGCAGAAGTGATGGCAGAGGGTAGTAGAGGACCTGTGGGAGGTCCACCACCAGTGACACCCATCGTGCCACCACGCCAGCAATGCTGAGACGAGGTAGGAAGGTTTCTAAGCCCCATTGAGTTAAATTTTGGTTTTTATTTGTGTTTTGCATTTTTTGTTGATATGGGAAAAAAATGAGGGGGGAGGTTAGTTAGGAGGGTGGGAAAGGGATCTAGGATAGGTTAGGAGTCTTTGAGAGGGTTTGGGGGGTGTAGGGGGGAGAAATGGGGAAGCCTTAATTTTTAGGGCTCACCTCGTTCGGCCCTAGGGCCGAACCAGTTGCTGACATCAGCAGGTGCACCGGTGTCGGCCGACCAGCGACCAGCGTTGGTCACTAACCTGCCGATGTCGGTCACTAAGTGATCAACGTCGGTGAGGTGAGTGCCATCGCCGACACGCTAATTGATGTCGGTTGGCTGCCTGGTCAAAAGAGGAATGAAAAATGTTTAAGTTGAGGGGTCGAAGCTACCCCAAGGGCTTCTCAGATATTGGGTTAGGCATAGATAGTGAAATAGGGAAAAATTTTAATATGAGATTGAATTGGGTGGATGCAGGCGAGACTGACTTTGATGTTGCAAGATCGCCTCTCGACATTGCTAATGCAGATGCGCAGAGGGGTGACAGTGGATGAGTGGGCATAGATGAGCATAGTTAGACTTGACGGGCTGCGATGCTATGATAGAGTGGCGCAGGATGCGAGTTTGATGGTGGTGCTGATCGAGCGGTGGGATCATTCCACCAACACATTTCACCTGCCCACGGGAGAGATGACGGTCATAGTCGAGGATGTGTACCAAATTTTGTGGCTGCCAGTACACGGAGCAGCCCTGTATGCGTGCTTGAGAGAGGTGCATGATATTCATATGGTTACGCTGTTTGGAGAGAACGTCATGGAGATGAGCTACCACTCAACGAGCTTTGCGTATGAGCCATTGTACGTCGTCGATGAGGACGCACATCAGCTAGCGGTGCTGATGATGATAGGCATCACGGTGTATGCGTTGCCAGATGTAGAGGGCGGCAGGTTTCTGGTCGCTATGACCAAAGTTTTGCTAGATATGTTAGAGCAGCGGATAGTGTTCGCCTGGGCACCAGTGTTTTTGGCCCAGGTGTATAGAGAGCTGTGGGGTATCAGTCGGTGGTAGTGATACAACTTGTGTGTGGGCCACCTGCTACATTGCTAGGCCTATGAGCATATAGTGGTTACCCATCCTCTTGGCTTCCCAGTGGCAATTTTGGCCAGCTTCAGGGTTAGATTCAGGCGGTGGCGCGAGGTGATGGCGAAGATGTAGGTAGATGGAGTGGTCAGAGACATTGACCACTACAGAGGGGTACTGAAGGCCCTGATCCCTGCAGACATCATTTGAAGACCATACTTGGTTTATCTAGCATTCAGAGACCAGGGAGAGCAGCTGGTTGGTGTGTAGAGCCTGAGATGGGTCAGGGGCAAGTGAGCCGGTGAGCTCGAGAGAGTGCTAGCAGAGAGAGTGCGGTACCAGTACGGGCTACTACAGGACGTACCTCCCACATTCCCACTGTACAGATGGGATGACATTGAGGCATCACTCCCACTACCAGAGGAGACAGAGGGCCCAAATTTGTGCGATTGAAAAACTATTGATATATATATATATATGATGAGATATTGAGCATTGACATGAGTAGTGGATGTTTTGAATGTGCTATGTTATTTTGATTTGATACATGTTTTGATTTGATGTTTAGGATTATGATGATGATATTGTTGTGTTTATATGATGATGGTTGTATGATTAAGATTAATGATTAATGATATGGATGAAAATGATTAATGTTAATGATTATGAAAATATGTGATTATTTGTGATATGATTGGCAGGTGACAAAAAAAAATGTGATGGAAGAAATACGATGAAGGAATGGCCGAGCTAACCCCAGAAGACCCCATGTCAACTGAGTGCTGCCTACATAGCCCTTGTCGTTAGGGCCTCAGGCCAATGTAGTTCTCCCAAGAAGGGAGGAAAAAGATCGAAGTGGTTGATTTTGGTCATGATAAGGATATAGCACTTCCCATATGTCTGAGGGTACATGCTTGAAATGACAAGGAGGAGATGATGCTACAGCCTTTTCCAAATGGGGTAAGCTGTAACATTGGTTGGGGTTTTTCATCCCTAGCAACTATCCATATTCGTGATGGATGTTTGCTAAAAATGAATTGCAGGTCGATTTATGTTTCAGCAAGTAATGGTTTATGCTTGACATAAATTGTGTGGTTGATAGTTTCCATGTGTATTGATGTCTATGGAAACCAGAATAATTAGGCTATGTGAGTGGTTTGAAAAGAATCGGATTGAATAGTTTTGACAAATGATGTGGTTAAACGTGACCAAAGTGTAGGTAGAAAGTAAAAGGCATAAGCACCCTTTTATTGACAAGGACCAAAATGACAGCATAGATAGGGGTTGTTAGAACGAAGAGCCCCATTCATGCGTTGCATCGTTGACCATGAGTTATGTTAGAGCGGTAATCAAATCACTTTGACATTAAAGTGAGCTCGAAGTCCCTTGAGTAGGTGATGGGATAAAAGGAGAGGGTAACCCGGTTTAGAGTAGGGATAACTTTGCCCTTTTTTATAGGAGGCCCTGAGACACCTATAAGTCAAGTCCATGACCTGATTTTTTTTTTTTAATAATTTTTAGAGCGGACTGATCAATGCGGGAAGTCCACATAAAGATGTCACTTGTTTGGTGGTCATTTGTGAAGCTAATCGATGCGGGAAGCTTCTAAGGGAGTGCTGTTTGTAGCAAGATTTAGTCATAGCCATCCTTCAAGGGAGTGGTCTATACTTTGCTTTATAGATTTTGAATAGCTGTCCTTCGAGGGAGCAGTCTATTAGTTACAGCAATGATAGTGCAGCTGTCCTTCGAGGGAGCAGTCTGTGTTTTGATTTGATTTTGTGACTTTGGATATTTTGACATCTTGATTTAGTTTTGAGAGAATGTTGAGTCATGGACAAGACTTATAGAATGTCAAGGGCTCCCTTTTATTAGGATGAAGCATCCATACGTCATAAAAGGGTTGTAGAGGATTTTGTTAAGGAAAAAAGGGTGGAATGGATTGGGGATTAAAAGGACAAGGATTGCTCAAGGGACGAGCTCAAGTTAAATGTCAAGTGGATGAGTACTTGACTAACAGTAGAATGGTCGTAGATGCAAAGCATTAAGGGGCTCAGGTTCTGGTCGGCCTTCAAGAGAAGACAGACGATAAGTCCCTGATCCATACTTATGCGTGATGATATAAGGTCCGAGCCAATTAGGAGCAAATTTGCCTCGTTTACTCCATTCCATATTGGTCACATGCTGATTCTCTTTGAGGACGAGGTCTCCAATATTGAAATCTCTTTCTCGTAGAGTTTTGTTATAGGCTCGTTTGATGTGATTTTGATAGACATGGAGATGGTTGAGGGCAGCAAGACGATGCTCATCGAGTAACTCAAGTTGAGCTAATCGATCTTGATGAAAGTCATCGTTAGAAAGAATGTCATGGAGTGAAATGCGAAGAGACGGGATCTGTACTTTGAGAGGTAAGACAACCTTTGTTTTGTACACTAGAGAGAAAGGGGTAGCACCTGTAGAGGTTCGGATGCTAGTGCGGTAGGCCCAAAAAGCGAAGGGTATGTGAACGTGCCAATCCCTTCCAGTGTCGTTGAACACCTTCATGAGAATTTTAGTTAGGATTTTGTTAGAAGCCTCAACCTATCCATTTGCTTGTGGATAGTAAGGCGAAGAAAAGCTGAGTTTAATGCCAAAGGAGTCACAAAGTTTTTGGACAATTTTGTTTTTGAAGGACTTTCCGTTATCGGTGATGATTTTGTGAGGTACATCGAAATGACAGATGATGTGGGTGTTGATGAAGTAGACAATCTTTTTGGCTTTTGTGGAGACGAGAGGGATAGCTTCCACCCATTTAGTGAAATACTCGGTGGCAGTGATGATGGATTGATGATGAAGAGAAGAATGAGGGTTAATCTCGCCGATGAGATCTAAGCCCCATTGTGAAAAAGGCCAGAAATCCTGAGCGACTTGTAAGGCGTGACTAGGGAGATGAAGCAAGTTAGCATGTTGCTGACATTTGATGCAACGCTAAACATAATCGCTACAGTCTTGATGAAGAGTGGGCTAATAATAACCCAGGTGAAGGATGCGCTTGGCAACCGAGTTACCACTGAAGTGTCCGCCACAAATCTCGTCATGGGCTTGTTTAACAGCATGAGAAGCTTTAGTGGAGTTTAAACAGTGAAGAAGAAGGCTGTCAAAACCTCTTTTATAGAGAAGGCCCCCTAGCATGGTATAGCGAGCGGTGCACTTGATGAAAGCCCGCCGCGCATTGCTAGAGAGGTTGGGAGGAATGAGAGAATGAGCCAAGTAGTCCTCAAGTTGTTTATACCAGACATCTTGTGAACTAGAGTCTATGGTGTGGATGAGATTGATGTCAGTGGAAATGTATGAAGGCAATGGCACACGATGTACCATGACATAAATTCTTGATGAGGATGATGATGAAGAAGGAATATGCGAGGCGAGGGAAGCCATGGTGTCAGCAAACTTATTCGTCGATCGAGGAACAGTTTGCAATAAGTGATGGTTGAAAGATGCTAGAAGAGTGTCAACACGGTGCTTGTACCTTTGTAAAATTTCATTTTTACAAAGATATGAACCATTGATTTGATTGACAACAAGTTGTGAGTCACCGAAGATGTTGATGGACTTGATGTTTAAAGAAAGGGCAGTTTGAAGTCCCAAAATTAAGGCTTCGTATTTGGCCATATTATTGGTACATTCAAAATCGAGTTTGAAAGACAGGGGCATGGGTTCACCCTCGTGTGGGATGAGGATGACCCCCGCACCCCCATCGAGTTGACATTTAGATCCATCGAAGAACATCGTCATTTGGTAGGATGTGTCATCAGTCGAGAGAGTGGCGATAGATTCATCGAGAAACTCGCACTGAGAAGGTTGATTGTCGGGAAGAGGGGCATCCGCTAGTTGGTCAGCGATTGTTTGCCCTTTTATAGATTTTTGTTGGACAAATTCTAAGTCAAATTCAGTAAGAAGCATGAGCCAACGAGCCATACGTTGGTTTTGATATGGTTTAGAATGCATGTATTTAAGGGGATCAGTGTGAGTGATGACAAAGGTTTTGTGATTGAAAAGATAGTGACAAAGTTTGGTAGTGGCAAAGACTAATGCCAAACAGAGTTTCTCGGTATGAGTATACCGAGTTTCATAGTCGACAAGTGTTCAGCTTATGTAGTAAACTGCTTGCTCACGGTGTTGCTCGTCTCGATGCGCGATCATGGCACCTAACGAATGTTTGGTTGCTGAGATGTAGAGGTAGAAGGGTTGGTCATCTTTTGGTGGAATAAGGACTGGTGGAGAAACCAAATAGCGTTTGAGGGATTTAAAAGCCTCTTGGCAATCTTTATCCCATTTAAAGGAGATGTCCTTCTTGAGGAGGTGATGAAAGGGTTGGCAACGGTTAGAAAGTTGTGAAATGAAACGGCAGATGGATTGGAGCTTCCCTTGTAGACTGTGAATTTGCTTGAGATTAGTTGGAGGTGGCATTTCGAGGATAGCGCAGATTTTGGCAGGATCTATCTCGATGCCACGAAGAGAGACAATGAATCCCAGGAGCTTTCCTGAGAGGACCCCAAAGATGCATTTCTTGGTGTTAAGACGGACCTGGTACTGAAGAAGGTGAGAGAAGATTTTGAGGATAGTCAAATGGTCGCGATGAAGCTTAGACTTGCCAAGCAGGTCATCTACATAGTCCTCCATGATTTTATGGAGGAGATCGTGAAAGATGTAAGTCATGGCACGCTGATATGTGGCACCTACATTTTTCAGACCAAAAGGCATGACTCGATAGTAGAAAGTTCCCCATGGTGTAATGAAGGTGGTTTTGTGCTAATCTTCTGGTGCAATCAGGATTTGGTTATATCCTGAAAATCCATCCATGAGTGATAACATCTCATGGCTAGCCATAAGATCAATAAGTTGGTCAATGTTTGGAAGAGGAAAGTCATCTTTGGCACAAGCTAGGTTAAGGTCACGATAGTTTGTGCAGATCCGGATCCCCCCAGTCACCTTGGTGATAGGAATGATGTTAGAGACCCACTACGGATAATCGATGGGTTGGATGAAGGAGACAGAAAGAAGGCGCTGAAGCTCTTCTTTGACAAGAAGTGCAACATGAGGATGCATTTTGCGAAGCTTTTGCCTAACAAGCTTAGCCTCTGGGTTTGTGACAATGTTATGAGTGGCAATGTTAGGGTCGATGCCAGGCATGTCAGCGTAGGTCCAGGCAAAGGCTTTGCGATTGTCTGAGAGAAATGTGGTATAGTCGATCTGTTCCTGAGTGTCTAAAGATTGACCAATCGTTAAGACATGAGGAACATGAAAAGATGAAAGGTTAATGTCAATGGTTGATTCATTTAACATAACCTGTGTTTCAGAGGGGAGGGAGCACTGAATGAAAGAATCATCGGCACCCATATAGGTAAGAATGGCGTCATCGTCTATGCAGTGGACTGTGTTGATGGTTGCCGATTCATCGTCTATCATGCTGGGATAAATGAGAGGGAGAGACTTGGGAACCCCATTGAGCTGATAGGTTAGGGGTTCCAAGTGGATGGTGTTTATGCAAAAAAAAACTAGGAGGGATGGAAACCACTAACTCCATAGGTGAGGATGGAAGAATAGGCGAGTCTGGAAGAGATTGGTCGATGGTTGGTTCAGGGCAAAGGTTTATGGAAGCCTCAGTGGGTTCTTGGAAACCCAGTCCATACCGTTTCTTGGCATTATCGTCATTGGGTGGTTCGATAGGCCGATGGGAGCCTTGTTCATATCATCCAAAACCAAAACCCTTCCATGCACACCTATAAAGGTAGGTATGTGCAAAGGTGGGGTTGCCAAGAAAGGAGAAATCAGATGTGAATATTTGAGGTGAGGAGGAAGGATTTGATTCAGTAGGAGCTTGATCCAGCCCCCCATAGACGAGATTGGTTCGAAGGCTAGGAGGACCATAAAGAATGACCATTCCAATCCAACAGTCATAGCTTGGGTTTTGATGAAGCTATCCATACTCTTGAGGAGTCTGGAACATGTCTAGAGTAAGTAGGCGATATTCCCCCAGTGAAAGTCTTTGGAAGATATCGTCCATGGGGTCTTTGGTTGTTAATTGAGAAGATGATGTGGTGGCAATCGCTGTTTGTGTACTAGTTGATGCTTCTGCGGATGGAGACAATGTTTGGATTGATGCCTTGAGAGGGATAAGAACGTCGTTGGGTCGATAGGTTGTGTTACAAGTCTTAAAAGGGGATGGGTCAGCAGGAATGACATGGACTTGTTTGTCGTGTTCAAATTTGACACAACGGTGAAGTGTTGAAGGGACGCAAGCCATGGCGCGGATCCAGGGTCATCTTAATAGCATGTTATATTGGAATTCTCCCTCAATGATGTAGAAGAGCTCCGAGATTGTACGTGGACCAATGCGGATATGGAGGACAACAGTGCCAATAGTGTTAGCGGTGGTGTCATTAAAGGATCTAAGGATTGCGTCAGTTTTCGATACGCAATTCTTGGGAAGAGCCAATTGATCAAAGGCGTGGGTGGAAATGATATTAATGCTAGCACCCCCATCGATCATAACTCATTTAATATGGGTTTGATCAATGTAGGCTGTGATGAAGAGAGCAGCGTCCTGATCTTCCAAAGTAGAAGTAGGAATTTTAGAATCACTGAAAGTGATAGAAGCGACGGGGGATAAAGAATGGACTAGGGTGGCTAGTGGTTGAGGGTCTTCAGGTTGGACTTTCGCTGCCTGTAGGACTTTGATTAGAGCCTGGCAATACTGGGGGGAGCTTTGGATAAGGTCATATAGGGTCATCTTCACAGGCGTTTGGTGAAGTTTTTTTATCATAGAGTCTTTGGTTGCCTCTGAAGAAGGGGGTTGGGACGCACCTAAGATGGAAATCTTGGGTTTCGGTGGTTGAGGTGCCTGGACAAAAGGATAGGTCCAAGGAATAGTAGCTTTTTCTTTTGCCTTGTCCTTTTGTGACCTAGTGGTTATATGGATAGCATTGATTTCAAAGATAGGAGGTGAAGAAGGGGTCATGGCCTGTTGGTGAGACGTTGATGTGGTTGAAGAGGTTGGATGGGAAGGTGTCGATGGTCGGTCAAGAGTGTCCTCAAGGAGAAGAGTGTCTTTCTCCATATAGTGGTGAATAACTACCTTGAGGGCACATCAAGTCTCGGTATCGTGTCTTGGTGTACGATGGTATAAACAAATCTTCGTGTCGTCGAACCAGGAAGGTTTTAATCTGAGGGGTTGGAATGGCTTGATAGAAGGAAGGGTTATGCTAGAAGTCTACAAAAGTTGGCATAATATCAAAGCATATGAACCTACTAAGGGGTCCTCGCTTGTTGATGCATGACGTGCTAGTGACTTTTGCTTGGGGGATATTGAAGAAGGTTTTTGTACCACCTTTTGGGTTGGTGGTGCGCCCACATGTGAAGATGACACTTTCTTTGTGAGTGGTGCCAAATTTTTGAGGGGGGGTTGACTTGTGGTTGGCAAAGGAAGTAATGGAGGTAATTTGTTTTGGTTAAGGGTCAGAGTAGGAAGCACGCCGATTAGGGTAGAAGGGTGAGGGCCTAAAATGGAAGGCAAAGTTGATGATGGAGGAGGGGTTCACTTCTACGGTTTGGCAGTCTTCTTTGACTTGGTTGGAAGACTACTTTTGATCGAGGTTTGGTCTAAGTCCACCTTCACTTGTAGGTGAATGAGGGTAGAGACAGGGCGAATGCCGAGTGACTTGATCGGTTTAGATTGGGTAGATGCGGGTTTAGAAGTGGGAGTCTGGTCTTTGTTGAGAGTCTTGGGAGATTCTGCCTTGGGAGGATTGGCAGCATGAGACGAGAGGGCACGGGAATGTTGAAGAACTTTAAGACACTCCCACAATCCCTGATGCTCCACTTTCCTTGAAGGGAGAAGTTCTAATTTCTCCACTAGTCGGGAAAATGGTTGAGAGGATGTTGGATGAGGTTGGGATCCTTGAGAGGATGTGTTAGGTGTGGCAGTAGTCTCGGACCCAAGGTGTGTGGGAGTTATAACTAGATTGTCATTGGTCAAAGAAGATGGAGAGTCGAGTTCTTCTCTTGGTGGAGAAGGAACTGGAGAGTGTGGCTCCTCAAGCGGGTAAAGGGTAGGGATTATGATGCCCTCCACTTGCGGTTGAGGAGTAGGTAAGGTCAGGTCTTCCATAAGCAGAAGAAAGGAGGATGGTGAGACCGGTGGTGCCAGTAAGGTTGAGGCATCTTCCAAGATGAGAGAAGTTGACAGAGAATTAATCGGGGAAAGAGGTTCGTCCACACGTGATGGACTGATAGATGGGCTAACCTCTTGAGGTTGGTCCAGGATGAAGGGCGAGACCGTATTGACTGTTCGAATGTCATGTTCATGAGTGTTGTCAATCAAGGTCTGGACATTATTTTGGGTCGGTGGATGATTGGGGAATGGTTGCTTGAAGATGTTGATGCCCTGATTAGGAGGTGCATTGGGATTATCTAGAATGAGGTAACCCTTTTCAAGCATGTCTTGGATTATGTTTTTAAAGGTTTTGTAGTTTCCCGTGTCATGACCTTTGACACAGTGGTAATTGCAGAAGTCATTTTCCCTATACCATGCAGGGATGGCGCATGAGGGATCAAATTGTGGCGGTGGTCGAATCTAGGGGAGGTTGAGAATCCCCTATTTAACAAGTTTTTCCAGTATAGACGCATAAGATTCTCCAAGAGGAGTATACTATCGTTGTACATATCTCTTCTGGAATTGATGGGTGGCACTCTGAGATGTGGATGGCTCAGGTTGATTGGTTGAAGAGGACGAAGGTCTAACGACTACAGCGTTAGCTGAAGCTTTAGACTTAGGATTGGATGATGAAGGTTTAGAAGAAGAAGAGTCATTGGTCTTAGAGTTGGGATTCTTGCTCTTCAACTTGACTTTATTCTCCTCGATGGCACGTAATTTAAGTTTATGGGCCATCGTGAAGGCTTCGTCGAAGGTGCGGAAGGTCTGAACCCGTAAGGTGGAAGAAATATGTTTGGCGCAAGCCCAGGAGAATAGTTCAATAAGTTCAGGTTGAGGTAAGGAAAAGGAGAGTTGATTGATGAGGCCTCTCCAGCGAGCAACGAAGTCAGCTATTGATTCGTCCTCAAATTGGTGGATAGTGTAAAGGTCCGTGATCGAGACCTTCTTGGTGATGTTAATAGAGAAGTGATCAAGAAAGAGCTGGGCCAACTGTGTAAATGTGAAGAGGGAATGGCTGGAAATAGAGCTGTACCAGTCAAGCGCAACACCAAAAAGAGACATAGGAAATGTGCGCAAGAGCAATGCATCGTCATGGGCAATAAGGTAACAGGCATATCTGAATGCCCGTAAGTGCTGCTGTGGGTCTTCCTTGCTTTGAAAGTGAGAAAATTTGGGAAGCTCCCACTGGTTGGGGTATGGTCTAATCAGAACGGAAGGATGAATGGGCTCATTACAAATCTACTCGTATGAGAGAGTATTGTGTGAGCCAGAAACAGAGGTCTCTAAGCTAGACATCTTATCCATCAGCATTTTGATGATATTTGCTGATGGATTGGCGGGTGGAGCGCCCCCTAGATTATAAGGCGCTTGAAAGATATTGGGAGGGGCGTATGACGTGGTTGGTTGCGTAGACACAACATATGGGTAGCTGGTTATTGGAGCGAAAGTTGGAGCCAAGGGCACTTGTGTTATGGAGTTGGTAGGCACAAGTTGGATAGGGGCCGTCAAGGATGGTTGAGGAGTAGCCACACTTGTTGATGGGTGAACGGTTACTCTTGTGTTGATAGGTGCAAGAGTAGGGGGGATAGAGACTAGTAGGTTTTGAAAAGGTGTGGGATTTAATTGAGTGGTTTGAGGTTGAGGGAGTACCAGAACCCTGATGGAGGTAGGTTTAGATGGAGTGGCTACATTTTGAAGGTAAGACACGGTTGGGTTATTGGTGGAGGTGTTGTCTAGTGGCTGAATTGTAGGTGCTGTTGATGTGATTCTTGTCTCGACTAAGGAAGTTGGCATCCCATAGATTGGGTTGCCTAGGGAATCTCGCATTTGGCTATGTGCGAGATAGTGTTTTAAGGCTTTGATGTTAAGGTCCAAGAATCATACGAAATCTTGGTCCCCTTCTGGGACAATAGGAGTCTGAGGCGGGGTTGGGCGAGTAGGAGTTCTTTCAGTCTCCGAGTGGAACTCCATTATAGGACTGGTTATAGATGGTGAAGGTGGAAGCGGTTGTTGACTAGCGTGGTCAAGGAGAGCCTTGGTTTGACTGCGTGTCAAAACCATTCAAGGCAAGAAAGGGTCAGGTTTCAGAAAATTATGTTTTTTCAATCTCAAAAAACTAGAATGGATATTTAGACAGCCAGAAAGTTGGATTGTAGGCTTGCTATTTTTGAAAAAAAGAAAATAGACAGTGACCGACATCGGTATAAAAATTGATGTCGGTGAAGAAGACTACCGATGTCAGTCAGATAACCGATGCCGGTGCAGAAAATTTGCCGATGTCAGTTACAGAACCGATGTCGGTTACTGTGTTTTCCAGAAACTTAGAAAAAAAGTTTTTGAAAATGAAGAAGACGTCCTTACCAGCTCAAAAAAAATAGATAAAAATAGAAAATAAGATGAGAACAGGCAGATCCTAGCGTTAAATCCCTAGAAACAATTTTATTAAGATCATGTGGCTTATGCCTTAATGTGATGTTTGAGGAGGTTGGATGTTAGAAGGGTCCTAAAATAAGTAATCTAAAGATGGTTTTAGGTATGTTTAGGCGCTCAAAAGTCTTGTGTTAGGTTCCGTACATGGCCTGGTGCTAAGGAGAAAGCTCCCCTCACTTCACGATTCCAGTGGTTAGGTGGTCTCGCTTAGCCAAAATATACTTTCCCTATAGATTAGACTCTGCCAGAGAACAGAGTGGGCTTTCCCCTTGGTGGTGAAATCCAAGTAGGATCACCGGGATGGGTAAGGTATCCATTGGGTGATGAAATACCAGTCGGGCCTTGTCTCAAGTGAGTTTTATGTTTAATTTAGTGCACGTGGTCTGGTTGTGTAACATCAAGTGATCTACAATTTATTCAATATGCGGTTTACTAATTACTAAGTGTGGACTAAGAAATGCAAGAAAGAAGGAAATGGAATGCAGTATATTTTAAAGCCCCAAATCGAAATGTTAAGTTGGAATGAAAACAAGTTTGAGAAAGGGTTGAAGAAAATGATTTTTAGACTAGTCTAGAAGTGCAAGAAAAGAAAGAAAAAGTTCTTTTTATTCCTGCTTATGATGTCTTTTTTAGAAAAGAAGAAAGAGGTGAAGAGGGAGAAACCTAATGCACCTAAATGAACAAAGAAGGAAAAGAACCCAAGGAAGGCCCTAAGTGTCCCACCGAGTGTGCCATAATGTTTCTATGCAATTTTGCTTTCACATTCAAAGGAGAGAAAATGAGAAACTTAAGAAATGGTCAAGGCGTGTATGTACCTAGATGTAGTCTGCGCATCGTAATCCAGACGTTGTGAGAACTCCTCTTTTGCTATGGAGGAATGACACCTGAAAGAGATAGACAGTAAAACATGAAGAACGTTAGTTGATAGGAGGGTGGATTGCCAAGCAAAAGCTTAGTCCTAGAAGCGCTAAGGCTTCTTGGAGGATGACAATCCACTGTTTAAGACAAAATATGACAGGGACAGAAAAGAGAAATAATAAAAGATGTGAAAAGAAAGAACTAAAAGCAAATGTGTACCTGATAAGCTGCAATTTGCTAAACATAGTCGCTGACGTCGGTGATATTGCCGGCGTCGGTCAGGGAGGTCGCCGACGATGGTTAGACTGCCGACGTCGGTAGGGGAAGTGGACGAGGTCGGTCAGGGCAATTGGCCAGGGACGGGTTATAGGGCTAGTTTCTGGTCTGCAGAATGGATTTGGTCTCGTCTGAGGGTCTGAGGGTCTATGAGGGATTCAGAGGGACTGTTTGGGATCTAAGGGACTAAGAATCTTGTTAGGAAAAGGGGTGAGAAATAGGAAAAAGGCCTTTCAGCCTTTTTGTAAAGCAACTTAGTCAGGTTGATTAGATGGGTCTTGAGATGGTCTGTAGGTCTCTGATAACTTATGCTGAGTCGATTGGATAGAGGGTGTTGCCTAAAGAGAGACTAAGGGAGTGTCAGAGGCAAAGAAAAGGGAATAAGGGGTGAGAGAAGGCTTTTTAGCCTCTCTGAGAAGAACAGGGAAGGTTGGGTCAAGGATGCTTAGAATAGAGAGTAGACAGAATACTAATATATTTGAAATGATATTAGAATGAGAAAAGTACAAATACTTAGCTGTGATATGAATTGGCAAAGGTGCAAAAGCTGTGTTTCGGTTGTCGTCGGTGATGGAGATATCATGCAATCCCTGCACAGAATGTCTGATGTAAGACCTTAGTGCCTAGAAAGTGCTGCCAAGAATGCTAATCCCTACAAGAACACCAAGAAGCCCAAAACATTGAAAAGCAAAAGCACGAGAACTTTGTTTTGCTGGAAGAAGATTTGAGAGTCGTGATTAGCTTCAGAGATTAGCCGATTTGTGATTGGGATCGTCAAAGGGTCAGAAAATTTGGTTAAGTATAACCGACGTTGGTGATTCCGCTGGCATCAACCGACATTTGACCGACGTCGACGGGTGCAGAGTGGGCAAAAAGAGCCACCAAGCCCATTTTTCATCTGCCAAGTGCACTATCCATTGGAGAATGTCAAAGGTTGGGCTAAATACGCACGAGAGTTGGTTAGGCGGTTAGAGAGAAGTAAGAATAGGTCTTGGGTGAGTCATATGATGGGAATTAGTCCAAGGCGAGGTGTCCTAGGCGAGGTGTCATGGGTGATGTGTCCAAGGAGGGGGGTTAATTCAAAATAATTTTATTATTTTAAATTAGTAATTACATGTTTTAGGAATGGGTTAGGAAAGGATCAAGGGGGAAGGTGACCAAGGGTTAGACACTATTTAGGTGTCTACACCCATAGTCAATTATAATCAAGCTCACATAAATAAACCTGATAGGATGAAATATATCTTGCTAGATCAACTGTCACACTACTTTCATAGACTATCATTATAAATATGGATTTGATTTATTATTGAAATTTCATCAGAATCTTCCCATAAAAGGTGTGGGAAGAATCAAAAGAACCAAGATCAAAATAGGATTGGGTAGGATGACTAAAATCAGGCTTTGGTTTAAATAGGAATGGAATGATAGGATGGTATGGTCTTACTAAGGATAATGGTTCGTTGGATAGATTAGATAAAATAGTAAGAAGGTTTGCCCCCAAGTGATGGGGTACATGGAAACAATATTTGGCAATGGAAAAAGGATATGTAACAATGGCAATGGCATGACAATGAAATGATATGGCACATGTTTTTGGCCTAGGTATGGTTTTTGATTCTATTGCACTTGCTGATGGGGAGATGCACATCCTAATTAAAAAATGATACAAATAGAATACTTGATTATGTTAATTTTTATCCCACACCTTGTCTTAATAGCTGATCTATGAAGAACTCGATACATATTTGGATTTTGAGAATGTTGTTGTGATCTTTATTAGTCATTGATTTTGATTCCTTCAAATGTTGAGACAAGGTATCTTTGTAGCCTTTGTAAAGGAAAATGTTGCTGTGGATGGTAAATAGGGACAAATAATGGATGGTATGTTTGATTTTGAAATGGAATGGTTGATGATAATCGAATGGGGAATGGGGGAAACAAATGAAGATCATGACTTTCAGTCACACGTAATGTTGTTGATGCTGGATTTGACATAATTTTGGTTGTGGTAGGGCCAAACAATTTTTATCTCAATAAGACCATGAATTTTTTTTGTTTTTGATCTTGAGAGTAGTGACCATCTAATTAGGCTATAGATTATAAGCTATTTTGATTTGATCTTTGATTTTGTCTTTAACAAGTAATGAAGAAATTTTGTGCTCAACTATTGGTTCCTTAAAGAGGTTTTAACTAATGAAGTTGTCTTGATTATCCTATAACACCTTCAAGAAGGTTTCACTAATGAACATTGGATTTTGACTTTGATTTTATTCTAGCACTTTTGAAAAAATTTCACTAGAAGATGTTGAGTTTTGACTTGGATTGTCCCCTAGTACCTTTGAAAAGGTCTCATTAGGAGAGTGTTCTTCTGCTACATGAATATTGTCTTAGCCTCCTTGTTCTTATTCAACTACTATGTCACCATGCATATAGTTCAATAAAGTGTGATTCTGTCAGTCCCAATCAAAACTTATGGTAGATGGAATGCCAATAATATGGCTATATTGGTTGATGGTAATGGCTTGTGGAATGGTAATGGAATGGGGAAAGGTTGTATAATGCTTATAGAAGATACTAGGAGAACTTGTGTCAAAGCTAAAGTAATCATCCTCAAAAATTGTAGAAGGATCATAAATATGTTCAAATTGATCTATGAGGTATGCGTAACCAATGTTGTAAAAGCCATGAACATATTCTTCATTTGAATCTGATTCTAACTCAAGGGACTCTAAATATGATGTTGAGACTGATGTTGATTCAGATTTAGATTTTGATACTAAATTTGATGTCGATCCAAGAGTAAAACTTGACTCTAACTCTGATTTTTCATCTGATGGGTACTCTATTACAATGATGTCTTGTTGAAGATTTGGTTTTGGACAAGTAACAGCCCATGAAGGCATAATGGGCTCCATAAAAACTAGTTTGTCAAAGTGAGACTCCTCTAGGATGGGAAATAGGTCAAGAGACAACTTCTTAGAGATTGGATTGTCAATAGGAGGTTCTTAAAAAATAAGCACATGATCATGGTAATGATTTTCCCAAAGGTGGTTATAATCATTAAGAAGTGACTCAGCAAAGATTGACTCATCAAAGTGAGACTCCTTGATAACTAGTATAGGATCAATAGATAATTCATCACAAGTTGACTTATCATAAGTGGTTGTTTCAATAGAAACATCTTGGATTAGTTAGTTTTCTTGGCCTTGGTTTCTAATGAGTTAGAAAATACTAGTTTTGAACATAGCTTAGTCTTCAAAAGATTGGATTGATTGAGGTTTGGTTGGGATTAGTACTGGATGAGGAATGACTTGTGGTTGGATAATGAGAGGGCAATGGGGAGCATGATTGCTTCCATGAGACAAAAGATAAGTTCTTGAGATGGTAATGATAGGGTGGTGTAGAGCATGATTTATCACAGAAGCCAAAGAACTAGGTCTTGGAATGATGAAGGGGCATTATGGATCTTGATTGCTCCCACAAACCAAAGGACTAGGTTTAGGAATGGTAATGGTATTCCTTGGATATTGTAGAGCTTGATAGATCATATAATCCAAAGGAGGGTTAGGGGTAGTTGATGATCATATAGAAAAAGGACATTGTGAAACTTGATTGCTTGCACAAGCAAAAGCATCTAAGTCTTCCTCATAAACCATATCATCCCAGTCATGAGTTGGATTATAAGCTAGTTCTTGACTATGTTCTATGTACTAATTTTTAAAAAGAGGGTATGGATTCATATCCCAAATAACATTATCTATAGTTGGGTCTTCAAAGTCCTCTTCATAGCAATCAAGGTCTCGATTTGGATTGTAATTTATTTCGTGACTTTGTTCTCATGAATGATTAATATGAGGTAAATAGAAATCTATCTCACAAACCATATTAGCATCGTAAGGGTCTTGAAAAAAGACATAAAAGTAATTTTATGCAGCCATTATATCATAAGTCAGATTTTAAGTGACTCTACCATAAGTGTAGTGAGACATATCCACATAAATAACAAAAGCTTTGAAAATAAAAGGACTTAGAGTTCTACAAACTTTAAAAAACTGTCTAAAGGAAAAATGGTTCAAGCTTGGTCTAACTTGGTCAAAAGGTGGATCTATATCTCCAATATGGTTTGAAAGTGGAGATGTATCTCCAAAATGATTTGTGCTAAGACTTGGCATAAAATAGCCTAACATCAAATGTCATACACACAAAAGGTCAAGCATCTAAATAAAAATTGACATGCCAAAGGTCTAGGTCAAAGTGTTCCAAACAGGTCTAAACTAAGAAAGGGAAAAGTTGAGTTTTTAGGTCTTTTGTCCAAATATGGAGTCAAAAGCTAAGCTCAAACAAATAGACATGTTAGGACTTTTGGCCAAACGTTGTCAAAAACTAGACTTGAAACAAAAGCTGATGTGATTTGATTTAATCTAACAAGTTTGGAAACAACTTTGACATAAACTTGACACACATAATCAACATAAACATGATCAATTGGCATAAGGCATAAGTTAAAAGGCTCTTTAAAGAAATATTGTGTTTTCCCAAATGAATGCATAAATAATGATGAGGATAGGAATTAAACAAACAAACCATCAATAGTTTTCAATTTTGGGTAATCGATTAAATAAAGTTATGCAACCCAAAAGAGAAATATCTATGCATAAACCCCATGAATTGAGGCTTAAACATAAATCAATCAATGTTTAGATCCAAACTTGACAAGGTTAATTGAAAAGTCAATGTTGAAAACTAGGACTTAACTAAACAAGCTAGACAAGATTGGATATCATGACAACACAAGACAAAGGTCCAAATGGTCTACACAAAGTGATTTGAAACAAATGGTTTTGATACAATGGTAAACAATTCTTGAAACAAATTGAGTAGCCTAATGACGTAATCATGCTTGAATGATGTGGTCAATGTTATGCTTTAAAAGACTCAAAGGCACAAATGGTTTGACATGATTTGGACAGCGTAACACTACCCTTTACAAATCAAATACATTGTTTTGACATGGCTTATAAACAAAAAAACAAGTTTTAGCCTCAAAATTTATGGTCCAACTAACTTTTATTAGTTCATTTTGAGTCAAAATGTCAAATTTGCACCTAGGTGCTCTGGATTGTGCTTCCCTATCAAATATTTTACACAAGACTCTTGCCTTCATTATTTGTTTTTGGCAACATCCTAAATGGGAATATGGTTCCAATGTATCTAATGTCACCTTCTAATTCCAATCTAGTCAAATTTTGGACCAATAACAAGGCATTCTGATCAATTTGGGTAATTTGTGCACAAAGTGCTTAAACATGCTTAAGAGCTAATTAACCTAAATCAAGGCATAATTAATATTTATATGGAAAATTGTTGAATACTTATTTTTAGAAATGAATATTGAATATATAAATAATCAAATGATCTCATTTCTTGGGGAGACATCCCTAGGCCATAAATGCCACAAATATCAGGATTCATGCCCTCCATGCCTCATCAATGCCTTCCATGATGCCCTCTATACCTCTTAATTCCCTGTTCTTCCAACGCCATGATGAGGATAATTATAAACTTAATTATAAAAATTGAATTAATCCTCAACTACACATCTCAATCTTGAGATGGATGATTTAGGTTGATTCTAGACAAATCCAAAAATCTATAAATAGGAGGCCTCACAACATCATTTCTAAGCTTAATTAGTACAAAGTTATAATGCATGATTGGTTTCAAAAGTTTCAAGAAACTAGTGTTACCATGCCAAATTGATTCCAATCCAAGCCAAGCCATAGGCCAAAGGTGCCAAGGAGAAGAGGAGATAGCCAAGCCTCCTTTGATGAAGACTTCATGAGCATAAGCCAAGCAAGCCACCATTACAAAGGCATTTGAGCATCCAAGGAAAGTGAAGGAACTCTTGTATTTAACTCCATGATTTTTTGTTGTGTTTTTCATTTTATTTTGATAACTAAACTCTCATTAGTGTCTAGGACTAGAGATGTTATGCTATTAGTGTGTTTATTTCATCTTGTTTTCATTTTGGAACTAACGCCATACTAACCATCCTCTCTTGAGTTAAATTCATAGATCACATAATGAACCTTGGTTCATTTGACCCCTTGGTATTAGTTGTAAATTTGAAAACTAATGATAAAAACACTTATTTAATCACCAAAATAATGTTCCTAATCTATTTTAAAATCATTCAAAAGGTGGTCTAAAACATGATTCATCAAATTTGAAATCTGCTAGTTACCTATCTACCCTTAAGGTATCACCCTAAAAACAAATATGTTAGATTAGAAATATTTTAAATAGATTTTACAAATTTCATAAAAAATCTATGAAACTTGAAACTAAAGAAATGTCAAATTCTAAAAATTTAGGAGAAAACACATGATTTAAAAAAAAAGTCATCCTAAATGGAGTCTATACAACCCCAAACCAAGTATTTTAAAATAGCTCTTGGGTTTGTGTTTTTAAGAAAACACAGTGACCAATGTCAATTATATACCACTAACATTGGTTACATCTAACCAAGATATAACTGATGTCAGTTCTGCTAATTGATGTCGGTTAAGCCAAGTAATCGATGTTAGTATTTTCTATCAACATCAATTATTGTATAAAACTATGGCAACAAAAAATGGTACAATAAAGTTAGAAAATCAATTTACAAGAGTTTTAAAGGTATAAATAGATATTTTAGAGTTGAAAAATGATCTCCTTTAGGTGTGAGATGCATCTAGTCCCATCGGGCATGCCATTATGTGATCTAGGAATTTGACTCAAAAGAGGATGGTTAGTATGGTGTTAGTTCTAAAATGAAAATAAGATGAAATAAACACACTAATAGCATAACATCTCTAGGTCTAGACACTAAGGAGAGCTTAGTTAACAAAATTAAATGACAAAAATATCAAAAAATAAAGGAATCAATCACTATATTTCCTTCACCTTCCTTGGATGCTCTAAATACCTTTGTAGTGGTGGCTTGCTCGGCTTGTGCTCATGAAGTCTTCATCAAAGGAGGCTTGGTTATCTCCTCTTCTCCTTGACACCTTTGGCTTGTGGCTTGGCTTGGATTAGCATCAATTTCACATTATAACACTAGTTTATTGAAGCTTTTGGAACCATATATGCAGTATAACTTTGCACTAATTAAGCTTCATAAATAATTTTGTGAGGCCTCCTATTTATAGATTTTTGGATTTGGCTAGAATCAACTTGAACCATCCATTTCAAGATTGAGATGTGTGGTTGAGGATTAATTCAATATTTATAATTAAGATTTTAATTATCCTCATCATGGCATTGGAAGAAGGGGTAATTAAGAGGCATGGAGGGAATCATGGAAGGCATTGATGAGGCATGGAGGGTATGAATCTTGATAATTATAGCATTTATGGCCTCGGGATGTCTTCCCAAGAAATGAGGTCAACTAATGATGTAGATATTCAATATTCATTTCTAAAAGAAAATATTAAACAAGTTTCCATGGAATTATTAATTATGCCTTGATTTGGGTTAATTAACTCTTAAGCATGATTAAGCACTTTATGCACAAATTACTCAAATTAATCAGAATAACTTGTTATTGATCCAAAATTTGAATGGATTAGAATTAGAAGGTGATGCCAGATGTGTTGGAACTATATTCCTATTTAAGGTTTTACCAACAATAATTAACAAAGGCACATTCCTTGTATAAAATATTTTATAGGGAAGAGCAATCGAGAGCACCTCGGTGTAAATTTCGCATTTTGACTTGAAATGAATTGATCAAAGTTAGCTAGCCCATAAATTACATTACCCCATTTAGGGATACCCTGGCCAAAATTGGCACTTGAATATGTTAGTTTTACATCATGTTGCATGTTTTAGTGTTTCTAGGCCAAATTGTGCATTTTGGGTGGAAATTGGCCAAAAGCCTAGTTGGAGGTTATCGACGGCCATTTTTAGGTGTCTAAACCTCCTACCAAATAATGATTAGATTATCTAATTAAAATTAACCAAAATGAGACATATTGCATGTTTAACAAGTCCCATTTGATAAAATTCCTATTATACCACTATAAAATATAGTTTATATTCATTTGTTCACTAGATGCAAAGAGGCTTCCTTGATTGAAAAACATTAGAATATATAACTGCACATTGAGAAGAAAGTATGTATTCTTCTTAATTTTGAGTTCATATAGCTTAAGTAACCTCAAGATAAGTTTGAATACACCTCCAAGGTCACAATCCATAGTTAAAGCACTTAATAACACTATGACTGTACCAACATATATCTGTAATCATCTAAAAATGACATTTGAGTGTTAAGAGAGTTACTTGAGACCACCCATCCATATTTTAGCCCTAGAACTATCTTAGGGCCTATTTTTAAAATTATCCATCCTTCATGTGGGATACACACATCCCTCAACATCCTTAAAGTAGTCCCAAACCCTCAATTTAACATTTAGGCCTCTAGTGTCATAGTTTTTGCCACTTGGACACTAGCACCATAATTTAGATAGTAGCACCCCATGATACTAGTGTCCTAGTTTGGACGTTCTTATTTTTTCTACCTTTTATTACCAATAGATATATTTTAAATGATAAACCACCTAGGGTTGAACTATACCTATTTTAAAACCCACACAAGCACTAGAATAATATATATACATGACTTGTAGCTCTTTATCTACTAGATGGAAATCATATGAAAATTACGCAAACTTAGAACAAGCTATGCAAAATCAAGGTTATCAATCCCTATTCTACACTACTTTTTCATACAACCATCTACAACATTCCTAAGCTTAGATTATTTAGATTTATATTCTCAAGAACATTCAAAGCACTCAAACTAGAATTTATACTAGCTTCACTTGCATTTGCACCAAAACTTAGGTTGGGAGAACTACATCGGTCTTGATCCCTCTTCAAAGTATTGGTATGTAGGCAAATCTTAACATAATGGGGTGTTGAGGATGTCCATCTTGCCCCACTAAAAACACACTTTGATATTTATTCCAAATAGATGCTTTCTCAACATGGAGGTTTAGGGTTTTCATATAAAATCAATCAAAATAAATCACCTATAGGGAACCAAAACTCACGTGCATAAGAATGGGCTTGGAAAACCCAGACACATACATCGAGAAACTCAAAACAATTCTACATAAAGGATAGTAGCACCAAAATATGGACACTAGTGCCACTTGGCACTACTATTCAATTAGGGAGATACTATCCAAGAAGGGATTTAACACCTATATCTAATATGTGACACTTAGATCAACCTTTAATTGAGATTGCAACCTCTATATCTCTCATTTCAATCAATTTCTAGCTAAGTATTTGTTTACATTATTCATTGCTATTTTTAGAAAGGTCAAACTAAGTCATTCTTTTTACAAATCAGTGGCTATATTTATTGCTTATTTATACCCTAATTTACTAAACTCAAACATTTAATAACCTAGGGATTAAACTCCATAAACCTTAAAAAGTTAAATCATTTGGTGAACTTAACTTACTTCAAATACTACCCACACCCTAGTCCTATATGCTATTCGATTTTGTATCATTCTATTTTATATGTTCAACAATAAATTCCAAAGTCCCATATCTAATTTATTCTTCTATTTTGGTAATTTGTAATAAACTAAATTTATTAAAAGGTTCATAATATACAACATTTTCTTTTCCTACTTTTAAACCCTAAATGGTAGAATGTTAGGATCTTAGAGTACAATTGATTACTTTTGTATAAGCAACTAAACACAGAATTGAACTAGAAGTAATAAGTAACTAGAAATTAGAAACAACAAATAATAAGAGATACAAGAAATAACCAATCTGTATTAAACTCTTTTAGAAGGTAATACAATGAAGAAATCTCTCTCTCCTCACACCTCGTAGATGTACAATAATTCTCCCTCAAGAGCTTCTCTCTCTACATCAATTACAATCAACTCAATTACTGAATTGTTGTTGTTGATGATATGAGGATCTAACCCTACTATATAGTGTACTACAACACTAGGGTTCATGAGCCATGCATTCGCCACCCTTAGATCCACCTCTTAAATCAAAGGCTCAAATCTATTCTACTAAAAATAGAATTTTGGAAATGCACAGAAGTTGGTGTCAGTCTGAAGATGACCGATGTCGACCAACCCCTAACTGATGTTGGTTGGTTCTAACTAATGCCAGTCGGCCCCTAACTGATGTTGGTTGGTTTTGACTGATGCCAGTTACTATGTAAGCCCAACAACCTCCACATTAGCTCATTAGTGAAGCTTTTAGCTCCATAACTCAACAATCTCCCACTTGGAGATAAACAGTTGCACCTATACTTATACAACAACATCCTCTAAACATCTCTAGCTTGTTTCTCCCTCTTCAAGTTCAATCTTGAAGACCAACAAAATTTGATTGAAGATTCAACTTCTCCTTTGTTATTGGCTTTGTTAACATATCAGTAGGGTTATTATCCATATGGACCTTTTCTAGCTTCAACTGTCCATCCTCCAATACCTGTCTAATGAAGTGTTACCTAAGCTATATATGTTTGGTTCTTGAATGAAAGGCTGAATTCTTTGCCAAATGAATTGCACTTTGACTATCACTATATAATCTACAACTCTCTTGCTCCTTTCCCAACTCTTCCATGAATCGAGTCATCCAAATCATTTCCTTGCTAGCCTCTGTGACTGCAATGTATTCTACCTCTGTAGTAGACAAGGCAACAACCTTAAGCAACTTTGAAATCTAGCTAACCACCGTTCCACCAACAGTGAACACATATCCTGTGGTGCTTCTCCTACCATCCAAGTCACCTGCCATATCTGAATCTACATACCCATGTAGAGAAGTGTTTAACCCTCCATAGCATAAATGCCTACTGTTGGTCCATCTCAGATATCTGAGAATCCACTGAATTGCTTTCCAGTGTTCCTTTCCTGGATTGGCCATAAACTTGCTGACAACTCCCACTGCTTGGGTAATATCTGGTCTAGTACATACCATTGCATACATCAAGCTCCCAACTGCTGAAGCATATGGAACTCTACTCATGTAATCAACCTCATCATATGATTTAGGACACTATTCTTTGCTCAACTTGAAGTGTCCAGCCATAGGTGTGTTTACCGATTTTGCATTTTACATATTGAACCTCTCCAACACCTTATTCACACAATCCTCTTAAGACAAAATCAAACTATGATTTTTCCTATCTCTCTTAATACTGATGCCAAGAATTTTCTTTGCTACTCCTAAATCCTTCATGGCAAATGTGTGAGCTAATTTTACCTTAAGCTCAATAATTTCCTACATGTGTGAACTTGCAACAAGCATATCATCTACATACAATAACAAGATAATATAACTACCATTATCCAATCTGTTAAAATAAACACAATGGTCAGATTGACATTTACTAAAGCCATGCTCTGCCATAAACCTGTTAAACCTCAAATACCATTGTCTTGGAGCTTGCTTAAGACCATATAAGCTTTTCTTCAACCTGCACACAAGTTTCTCCTTACCTTTGACCTCAAAACCTTCCAGCTGATCCATATATATCTCTTCATCCAAATTTCCATGAAGAAATGCTATCTTAACATTAAGCTACTCAAGATGCAAATCCTCAATAGCAACTAAAGACAATACAGTCTGAATAGAAGTCATCTTTACTATAGGAGAAAAAATATCACCAAAATCAATACCTAGTTTTTGTGCAAATCCCTTTACTACCAACCTGGCCTTATGTCTCATTTGTCCATTCTCTCCTTCCTTTAACCTATATACCCATTTATTTTTTAGTGCTTTCTTTTCAACTAGAAACTCAACCAATTCTCACGTATGGTTCTCTTCCAAGGAATCAATTTCCTCATTCATGCCATACTCCCACTGTTTCTTAGATTCTACCTGCATTGCCTCATCAAAACTTTCTGGTTCTCCACCATCAGTGAGCAATAAGTAGTATAAAGAAGGGGAATAATGAATTGGAGGTTTACTTACCCTTTTAGACCTCCTTATGGGTGTTTGAGACTCATTTATAGCTTGCTGTCTGCCCAAATTTTCTTTTGATAGTGACCGATCCTGGTCATCTCTAATTGATGTCGATTCCTCTTGATCGATGCTAATTTCCACCTGACTGATGTTAGTTTCCACATGATCAACATTGATTTCCACCTAACTGACATCAGTTTCTACCTAACCAATGTCGATCTCTGTGTTTTTCTATGAGTGATGATTTTTACCCGTGAGCTCATTTTAGATCATAACCTCTTCCAAATCAAGATTGCCCTGCTCAAAATTATTCAACCTCTTGAGCTGATCACTATACATCACCTTCTCATTGAAAACTACATCATGACTTCTAATAATTTTTTTAGTTTCTAAATTCTACAACAAAAATTTGAAATCTCTAAAACCATAACCAATGAAAGTGCACCGCATAGATTTAGCATCCAGCTTCTTTCTATTTTCTTTATCAATGTGCACAAAAGCTTTAGAACTAAAAACTCTAAGAAATGAAAGATCTACCTTTTTACCTGTCCAAACCTCTTCTGTAATTCCACCATCCAGTGCAGTAGAAGGTCTTCTGTTAATCAGGTAAACTGTAGTATTTATAGCTTCTACCCAAAACTATAAGGGCAAACTAGCATGTAACCTCATACTCCGTGCACGCTCCATTATTTTTCTATTCATCCTTTCAGCAACTCCATTTTGCTAAGATGTCATTGGAACCATCCTTTTCCTACGTATTCCACTCATAGAATAGTAACTATTGAATTTATTACTGCAGTACTCACCACCATTGTCAGATCTAAGGCACTTCAATCTCAAACCTGTTTCATTCTCAACCAAAGCTTTCCATTTCTTAGATGTGTCAAAAACATCAGATTTTATTTTTATGCAATAAACCCATACCTTTATTGTAGCATCATCAATGAAAGAAACATAATACTGTGATCTTCTAATAGAAGCTACCTCAGCTTGTCCCCACATGTCTGTGTGAACAAGCTCCAACTTGTGCTTCTTCGTTGTTGACCTAGTTTTGAGAAACCTCACTTTCTTCTATTTCCCAAAAATACAATGCTCACAGAAATCTAGATCTATGCTTTTCAAATTTGAAAGCTTATCTTTTGACTTAAGAACATTCATTCCTTTCTCACTCATGTGACCAAGCCTACAGTGCCACAACTTTGCATCTACATCTAAAGTAGATAAAACAGAAGGAAAATAATCAGTAATACAAGTAGATAGATAAAGTGTACCTACTCTCTTACCTTTTGCTAATATAAGTGCACCCTTGAAAAATTTCCAAGATTCAGCTGTGAGAGTTACTGTGCAACCCTCATCACCCAGCTTTCCTATACAAATCAGATTCTTCTTCACATTGGGTACATGCATGACATCCTTCAACACCCATGTGTTGCCATTCTGCAATTTCAGCTGCACTTTTCCTTTGCCAACAATTTTACAAGGCTCATCATCCCCTAAACAAACTTTTTCAAAATCTCCATGGACATAATCATTGAAAAATTCTCTATTTGGGGTTGCATGGAAAGAGGCACTAAAATCTAAAACCCATGATTCTACTTTATTATCCAAAGTAAATATAAGAGCATCCTGTGCAACAATACCTGTAACTTTTGCTTCTTTATTACCTTAATGCTGATTTTCTTTGTTATCCTTCAACCAACAATCTTTATTTGCATGCCCTTTCTTTCCACAATTCCAATAGGTTATTCTTGTATTTTTGGATTTGGATCTACTTTCCATCTTTGACCTTGGTTTCCCTTGCTTGCCCTTCTCTCTTTGCCTTCCCCTACTTTCAATACTTAAAGCATTACCTGATGTTTCCCATGTGCTTTTCTTGTGAATTTTTTCATTCAAGATTACACTAACAACATCATCAACTTTCAAGATATTTGAAGCAGATGCAATATTACTAACTACCATTACCAAACTATGCCAACTTTCAGGTAAAGAGCATAAGATTAAGAGATCCTTAATTTCATTATCAAAAACTATTTTGACCGAATTTAACTAATTTACTATTGTATGGAAATCATTAAGATGACTAGATACAGATCCACCTTCCTGCATTTGCAAATTAAATAATTGCTTCATAAGATATACCTTATTTGAAGCTGAGGGTTTTTCATATAAATTTGCCAAAGTATCCATTAACTCTACCGTTGTCTTTGCCTGTGATAAGTTGGAAAACATAGAAGCTGCCAGGCTCAACCTTATAGATCCAAGAACCTTTATATCAAGAACATTCCATTCTTCATCTTCCATATCTGTGGGCTTCCTTGAAACCCCACCCAACGATAAATACATATCTTTTTGATACAGATAATCTTTAATCTGCATCCTCCATAATTGATAATTCTTGCCATTGAATTTCTCTATTCTTAGTTTACTTTCTTCTGCCATTGCTTTGCTCCCACTCAATTAGAAACCCCTGTGAGTGAATTCTGTAATCAACAAACACTAACACACTCTGATACCAGTTGTTAGGATCTTATAGTATAATTGATTATTTTTGTATAAGTAACTAAACACGGAATTTAACCAGAAGTAATAAGTAACTAACAATAAAAAAAAACAAATAATAAGAGATACAAAAAACAACCAATCTATATTAAACTCTTCCAAAAGGAAATACAATGAAGAAATCTCTCTCCTCACACCTCATAGATGTACAATAATTCTCCCTCAAGAGTTCTCTCTCTCTCTCTCTCTCTCTCTCTCTCTCCATGAATTACAATCAACTCAATTACTAAATTGTTGTTTTTGATGCTATGAGGATCTAACCCTACTATATAGTGTACTAAAACACTAGGGTTCATGAGCCATGCATTTGCCACCCTTAGATCCACCTCTTAAATCAAAAGCTCAAATCTATTCTACTAAAAATAGAATTCTAGAAATGCACATAAGTTAGTGTCAGTCTGAAGATGACTGATGCCGGCTGACCCCTAACCGATGTCAGTTGGTTCTGACCGATGTCGGTTGACCCCTAATCGATGTCGATTAGTTCTGACCAATGCCAGTTACTATGTAATCCCAGTAACCTTCACATTAGCTCATTAGTGAAGCTTTTAGCTTCACAACTCAACATAGAATTCAATAACCAATTTGATGAAACCAATAAGAGAGTTTTATAAGATGTTATCTCTCTACATCCTAATATGCAAGATGACCTTATCCTTACTAATCAAGGGGAGCTTCAAAAATCAAACAATGATCAATATTATACTCCCACACATAACAATATTATTACACCTACTGTGGGAGAAACTTAGAATGTACAACAACCTATTTTAACTTGATAACTTTCAATAGTAGCTATACCTCCTATCAATAGTAGAAACTATTCTTCTCCTGATGTGAAATCCCTTATGTATGAGATTCATTCTTTATAGGCTAAGGTGTTACATCTTTAGCAGGGTGCTACTAAGCCATTACATACCTTATATTCTTAAGTTTTTTTACATACACCTTTGTCAAAACACATAGTGGCAACCCCTTTTCCATTCAGATTTATGGAACCTAAGATTAATTTGTATGATGGTAAGGGTGACCCAAAGCATCATTTACAAACCTTTTATGCTGTAATTTTGGACTATGTGTCCAATTATTATCTTTTAACAAAGTTATTCCCATGTGGTTTAAAGGATTATTCCTTAAAGTAGTTCTATGATCTTCCAAATTAGTCCATAGCCACATTCAATCCATTAGTATATATGTTTCCAGCACACTTTTCAATTAACATTAGTGATAATATCTTATATGCTCAAGTAGCATAACTGAAGCAAAAATCTAATGAACTTATTGTAGAATATGTCTTACAATATAAAAATGTATTGGTAAAGATGAATAGCCCCATGAAAGATAGAGAAATACAAATATTCAAATAGAGTTTACTACTAGCATTACATGAAGTTATCTTGTTTAAAAAGTTGTCAACATTCACAAAGTTATGCTACATAGAGAAAGAAATGGAAGTCACGATTATATTTATGGGCAAATTAAAATATACAAGTGGATTAGATTTTAAATACTAAGAGTTATAATATGCCTCCATACAAAGTAAGGGTCACTAAAAATAAGAGTGATCAAAATGACATAGTTAATGCAGCTTTAGAGCCACCTCCTTGCTTAGTTTTATTAATTCCTCCATGGAAAATTTTCATAGACCTTCCAGAGTCACTGACACATATTTTACTGCAACTCCTAGAATGCAATACCTTATCTCTCCCTTCCATCGAATAGGTTGATATGACATGACCTCTTCCAAAGAAATATGATTTCAATGCATTATATGAATATTATAGGGCATTAGGCCATACCACAAACAAATGCATCACTTTGAGAAATAAAATATAAGATTTGATAGGGGACACCATCATCAATGTGGGCACACCCATAGAGGTACCTAAAGTTCAAAAAATGGAAGCTAAGGCATTGAAAATATTATCAAATCCATTTCTAAAGCATACAACTAAGGAGGCAAGGGAACTTCAAGTATTCACTATATATATTAGGCACATCTACCATTGACATTATATCATACTACTACAGAGGATGCACACGCCTACATAATATAAATGGTGTATATCATAATACATTACTAGCTAAACCACTCATCACTTTATTAGAGCAAGAGATTGTTGATAATGATTCATATTTATATGCACTCTTTGTATGATCCTACATTGATCATCATCTTATTCAGAGTGTTATGATTGACAATGGTTCAAATATTAACACATGCACTATCACACTTATACAACATTTAGGTTATTCAAAGTAGGAAATTTATTTGACTGACATAGTTATTCATGGTTTTAGTGGCCATGTTTAGAGATCCATTGGGAATATTGTACTTACACTATAGGTTTAAATAGCACATGTGGCCATTAGATTCTTAGTACTACCTAGTGAAAGCACATTTGACATGTGATTGGGTAGGCCAAGGATACAATAGCTATGAGCCATTCATTCTACCATGTATAGATGCCTCAAGTATATATATGATAATAAAATAATCATAGTTGAAGGTATTTTATATGAATATCCTTTACCTATCCCAAAATAAGTCACACCATAGTTACCAATTATATTTTCAATCATAGTTCCCATCATTACACCATATATTTCTGTGGAAACACCAATACAAGTGAGGTCCACTCCTACAATGTTACCATCTATACATACTTCCCATGGAGACCATTATTAGAGAGATCCTTATTTTAAAGATATGTTTTAGATTCTATAGGGAATCCCTCTACCCCTTTCCTTTTTATATCAGTGTTAATGAGTTCCCATGGTCATTCACACAAAGCACCCTTATTAGTTACATCTTCTACTAGATGGGTCCTTAAGACCCTAGTCAGCTTCATGGATTACGAGCACCACTTTAGAGGTAGTGCCAGCTATAGATCACTGAGTACAATAGGTTTTGAGACCTCATTTACCTTTTCATTTAACATGCATGATTACCATTCCTTTATTTGACAATAGCCACATTGATAATGAGTCTCCCATGTGACTCATCAATTAGCATGTTCCTTCCTTCTTTTACATAATTTCCTTATTTCTTTATCCTTGTATATAATTTCATTTTCATGTTACTTGTACATAGCTTATATAAAAAAAACAATATAATATATTAAAACATAAAAACATTTAGATATTTACTTAAAGAACATAAAATATAGATTGTATGCATTTCCATGTTTACACTTCTTATACTTTCTAGGTACTACATATGCTAGCTATCTTAGTATAGTCAGTTATTATCATACATACATGCCTCACTTATTCTTGTTGAGTTTTTGTAAATATTAATAGGACTTAGGTCCACTACATAGATCTAAATTTACTACTATGTACCCACTAGGGGCATATACATAGATACACAGGCTCTTAATTTGATACATTTGCCCATTTGGGAACATCCTACACATAGTTTCAATTTCTAGGTTACATATTTATAAACTCTACATTATAGATTTAACTTTGTTATATCTTGATATTGGTCATCTTACACCTACTCAAATTTTTTTTCTAACTATTATTAATTTAGACTCAACTTATGTACATCTTTGCTTTTATACAAATTTGTACCACATGTTTGTACATACTTTTGTTTCTATTTTTCCTAGTTTAGACTTGATTGTGTCTATATGCTTCCTTTATTTGAGGGAATTTGAATATGTCATTGCTCAATGGATATATGCTACTTATTTTCATTATATGTATGCTTTGGATATGTTCCCATGTCCTTGTGTGTGTCTTCTTGTTTGTATATATGGACATGTGAACATGTCCTTCTATGTGGATCTAATCTAGCTTGATTTTTGTTTGTCTATCTGTACATTTGAACATGTCTTTGTATGTCTTTCTTTATAATATTTAGTGACATGTGCCCATGTCCTTTTTATTGTAACTCCTTGGCCTACTTTGTGTGCCTCATATGTTTTGTATGTATACTTTTTTATTTGCATCATATACATGAAACTTGTTTTATACTTGTGACACACTCTAATTTTATATGCCATTAAGGACCTCATACATCTCCCATTCCTACTTGGGTGCTATAATGGACATCATTTCCCATCCCCCTAGGTATTTACTCAGTTATTACTCATATTTATTATTCATATACATTGGTGTATCTATCTTGATAGCCTTGTGAATGCTAAATATTACATATATCATACACTAAAAACTTATGTTCAATTTAGCTTACATTTTAATGTTATGTATGCAAATTATATTGGTTTATTATGCAGATATCATATATGTTTAGGATAACACACATTTAGCAGATATTTTTCTTTTAAGGATAATTGTTTCATAGGTTTAACAACTCCCCTCAAAAGAGGGTACATTCATAGGGTTTTTTTACATAGACTAGTCTATTTTAATGCACTATGAGTACACTTTTTAGCACATAGGAACATAATACAAAAAATGATTTCAGTAAAACATAGTGGGAAACAATGACATAAAGACCAGTCTTAGTTTCACAAAAAATCATAAAAGTTAGACATTAGTACCCAAATTAGGACAATAACACCACACAAAGATATTATCCAATATATGGCACTACAATCCAATAGCCTTAGTTTTAGAAAATTCTAGATTGGTTAGAAAAGAATAATAGGTACAATCCAACTTTACATAAGTTTAGTTACATATTATTAATTTTGGTTTAGTTTAGCTCAGATTGGGGGCATTAGTTATGGAATGATCATTCTTGTTTTAGTTTAGATGTTTATTATAGATTATTACAACTCAATCTAGAATCCATATACTCAGATATTATATTTGGGGGCATGTGCATGACATATGATTCCAATATGCTCACTTATACACTAGTTGATTAGATGGAATGATAGAATCCATGTCATTATCTATGTTATACACACTAGAAACCATGTTCCAAATTACATACTTGATTGATGCCTTACTCCATCTGTAGTGGTTGGCATTTTCAAATGGCCCATATCCACCTAATATTCTTGATTGGCCAAAGTGCTGACATGCACAATTCCAATTATAGTTACACATCTTTAGTTACATCATCTAGTCTTAGTTTAAATGTATCTACTATACATGGGTAGGTAATTATGGAGTCATAGTCTACTTGAGTTCTTGGGCTACCTACATGAGAGGGTTGGACCCACTATTAGTCCAATCCAAGATATTCACAAGTCATGATCCACCAAGAAGGGGTGACAAATGATGGAGTTAAAATATATTGAATTCTTGAGCCACCCACATATGGGGGTTGAGTAAGCCACCAACTCAGTCCAAGTTATTCATCAATTGATCACTATCTACATACACACACAGAGGTTATCACTAGATTTATGCAATTGTTAGCATACCTAGTAAGGTGTAATCATTGATTTCCTCTCTCTTATCTATTTACTCAATTTTGTCTTTTGTTTTTGATATCTCTTAAGTAAGGATTGATCTATGCATGCTTCATTTATAGGATACACAATGAAGTATGATTCACATACTTAAATCTATATTCATAGGCTTCACCTCTAAGGTAAGTATAGGTAAGCTTATTTTTCCTTTATCTTAGTCATTTTGATTCGATGCATTTATATAATAAAGGGAGGGGCAAATGTAATCATCTAAAAATGACACTTGAGTGCTAAGAGTGTTACTTGAGACCACTCATCCCTAGCTTAGCCCTAAAATTATCTTAGGGCCTATTTAGAAACTTATCTAATTTTTTTATTGGCCACACATGTCCTTAAACATCCCTAAAGTAGTCTCAGACCCTCACTTTAACATCCTAGCCCATACTGCCTTAGGTTCTACCACTTGAACACTAGCACCATAATTTGGACACTAGTGTCTTAGTTTGGGTACTATTGTTCTTTTTTCACATTTTATTACTAATGGATATCTTTTTAAATGATCAAGCACATAGGGTCATATTATACCTCTTTTAAAACCCACACAAGCACTAGAACAATATATATACATGCCTTTTAGCCTTTTATACACTAGACAGAAATCAGATGCAAATGACACAAATAAACTTAGAACAAGTTGTGCACAATCAAGTTTATCAATCCCTATTCTACCCTACTTCTGGATATAGACATCTAAAACATTTTAAATCTTAGATTATTCAAATTTATAGTCTCAATAACATTCAAAACACTCAAACCATTAGTGATACCAAATTCACTTGTACTTACACCAACACTTAGGTGGGGAAAGTTACATCAGGCTTAATCCTTCTTTAGAGCATTGGTATGTAGGTACCTCTCATCACAATAGGGTGTTAAGTATGTCCAACCTACCCCATTAACAATACACTTTTATATGTGTTGCAACTAGATGCCCTAACAACATGTAGGTTTAAGGTTTACATATAAACTTAGTCAAAACAAAATCACCTAGAGGGAATCATAACTCATGTGTACAAGAATAGGATTTGTATACCCAGATACAACTACACCTCAAAGCTCAAAATAGTTCTATATATAAGACACTAGTGCCTAAATAGGGACACTAGCACCACATGACACTACTATCCAATTAGGGCATTATTGTCCAAGAAGAGTTTTGACCCCTAGATCTTATCCATGACACTCAAATCAACCTCTATCCTAGTTTTCAACCTCCATATCTCCTATCTCAATCAATTTATAGCTAAGTAATTATTTACATTATTCATTATTATTTTTAGAAAGGTCAAATTAAATCAATTATATTATAAATTAGTGGCTATATTTTTTGCATATTTCTACCCTAATTTATTATACTTAGCCCTTTAAAAACTTAGGGCTTAAACTCCATAAAAATAAAAAGGTAAATCAATATCATTACACCAACATTTCATAATCATCACCATAACATGGGATAAATACAAGGTGTTTGATCCCTCTTTATATCTTTGGTATATCGACAGTGCTCAACATAGGGGGTATTGAGGTCAAGCACAAATTTAGCCACATACACCTTTGTCCCATTTATTTTGTTTAATCCTCATTATTTATTAAGCTATAGGTTTCAAGTGAAGAATAAGGTACCCACCGATTCCTGTAATAGATCAATTTTTTTTATAGTCACATAGGACCTATAGGCAGAGGCATACCATTCATAATTCATACAGAGCAAAAAAAATCTCTAATAGACACAAACACTCCCTAAAGATGCTAGCATAGGCCAGCCTTGTCTAAATAACACAATATTATCTAAGGTAAATGTAAAGCCCTATTTTTTATCCATAATGACCTCACAAAGCTCCATAAGAGATTACATAGTCCATGTCACAGTCTACTAGATCTGATTTCCAACTAAGTTATTTATCTTAGTTCTTTCCTCTTTTGGCATTTTTATATAAATAGTGTTACAGCTGACTTAATTTGAATTTTAAATTTGCCATACATTTTTTTAAACATTTAGTGTCATTACATTTCAAGGTCAATTAGTTTAACATTGTTAAAATTATTGTTAATTCATAAACCAATGTAGTCTAATTTGATAAAGGGAATAAAATTAGATTATATTGAACCATGAGGTAAACATAAATCAATCCTCTCAAAACTTAAATAGTTTCATACAAATAAGATAAATTAAAAAAACTCAATTATATAGTTCAAAAAATACAAAAGCCTAGGTACAACACTATAGAATCATCATCAACTAAAAAATAATGTATAGTATATTACCATATAAATATTATAAGCATAACCTCTATCATACAATGCAACACTACATCAAAATACAATACTAGTTTCAACCACTATTGAATAGTATAATAAGTTAATACATTAAAATTTCAATAGTTTCCATGAGTAATCAAGTCATAGCTAACCATGAGTAAACAATTATTGATAGTTATGATATGTTGTAAGGAAAGAGAGAATCATTTGGGTGCTTTACCTATAAACATAGACCAATGGTCCCTTGCATACCTCCCCACTAGGAGTGGCCCATACCTTCACAAAGGGGCACATAATGGTGATGTAGACATCAATAATTAATTGATAATAATGTTAACTACAATCATAATTATATGCATTAGTCATATAGACCACGGATACTAATTTATCTAATATGACATCACTCATACATTTGAACTAGATATTTAAGTGGATAAACAATGTATACAACTATAACATTACTTTGGCCAAAGTATATTTATAGATTTAAAACTTCAAATGAATATTGGTCAGATTACACCTAAAAAATACTCTCTACTATAATATATATAATGTTATGCTTTTCATTAATCGTTGATGGATGAATTATTAAAAGGCTTGTTGCCTGTCACTCATCATCCCTTAACATGAAGTATGATTATTTTCAAAAATCCCAAAACCAAATTTTTTGAGATAAAATCACATAAACAATACAATTAAATAAATTGAAAATATGTTTTACAATAATTTTCACAAAATATAAGAATCATAAACTTTGGGTAAGATAGACAACTATTCCTCAAAACTCATTTGCAATTCATCATGCATAATCGTACACCCTAAAGGACAAATTTAAACTCCTAATTTGAGTTCATTCAAACATATAAAAGCATATTAATCATATTTCAGATCAATATATATTCATACAAGTAAAATAAATATTCAACTATGATGTAATGCAGTCAATACTGCCTATAATACAACCATGCATTAGATCTCTTTAAAGGTGATGTAAAAATATCAATACATTGTTGAACATAATATTTATTAGAACATAATGGATGCTATTTAACATTCCTTGAAATACAAACTTCATACTAATTTGAAAATGATTGTCACTAAAAATATTAGACTATCTGCCTCATATAATGACATTAAGGAAAAAATAGTTACAATAAATATGTCTTCAAATCAATTCCACAACCTATCATGAAATTATGTTCTTACCTTCACTTTTATAACCTTAATGTATATTCTTTATGTTTCCAATATCACGGTTGTAAACTTTAATCTCTCTTACTAATATTTCTCCATAATAAATTGAATGATCCTCCTTCAAACCTTTATCATACTATTTTGTTATATATTATTTATTATATTAGCATGCCATGAATCTAATTTATGTTTGATTATAAATCCATTAAAATTACTTCCTTATACATAACTACAACCATCTACTAAAATATATTACTCCCAAATAGGTTGAGGATTAACGTTACAGACTTCAAAAAGATGATTGTACATAACCATGCTTCTTGTAGAACTTTTTACATATAAAAAGTCCACATATTGTCAAGCTATCCATCTATAGGTTGCATTTACCTAGCCTAGCCCTATAGGTGGTCATCCTAACTACCTACACTGCTAGAGTACATAAACTCATTGGTTCCTCAAATTTAATAAGTCTGAATCACTATGTTGAAAAATTTAATACTATTTTACAAGATTAATGAATTACTAAATTAAATGATAGATTAAACTACTCATAAATTTCTTCGATATGGGAATCACTTTTATGGGTTTGTAGGTGAGACAAAACTCTCATCCCCAGGTCCATATATGGTATAATATATGTATAAAAGCTTCAATAAAAAACACATTTGATTAGTTAAATAATATGTTAACATAACCAACCACTATTTACCCTATAGGGTTAACTAATATTTTGAGGTATGTACAAATTAATAATACATCACCTCACTATTATAATCAAAATTTGAATTAACTTTAAAAAATCATTTCATAATATCCATAAAGTCATGTAATGCATACTACTATAGTTATTTTGTGTTGTAATGACCATATAAATGGTTTATAGGTTTTTCTTTTCTTTTCACAACAAAGTTTATGCTGGATAAACCAACTATTATGCATCAAGACTTTACTATTTAAGAATATGGCCATACAAGTAACTGCAAGAGTATGATAATACAAATCAACAAGTATTAAAAAATCATGAGAATACATTTGGAAATTAAAAATAAATATAATCATGTAAGAAGCATAAGGATAATACTCCAAAAGCAAAACTAGTATACAAGCAACATAGGGGTATGGCATCTATAAGTGAAATAAGAAATAATTATGAAAATAGAGTTGTAATGTATAGGTCATCTAAAATAGAAGCACAAAACACAATTATCTCAAGAATAAGACATTTATCACACATCAAGACAAAAAATAATATATAATAAAATACCACTCAAGTAACTACACGAGTGTGTGATTGTTCTAAACTCACTCTTTATGCCCCTAGCTACCATGATATGCCACCCTCTCCCCTATGATGTCATCCATAAGGATTCTATTTCAAGGTAATAGATAGGATACCCTGCATCCATCCTAGTCATAAAAAGAGGGTAGTTAGTCTTCTATCAACATAAACATCTGAAAACACCTACATTAAATAAATAGTTACATCTACATAAAAAATATATAAATAAACACATCAACGTATAATTTACATAATCACTAAAATGTTGTAAACTCATTTAAAATGCTAACATCACCATCTAACTAATCACAACAATGTTAAAATACCAATCCATGATCTCTATCGATGAAAATAAATCAACATACTAGGGTAGAGCAGATGTAATATCCTTCCCCTCTTGGAAAAATCATCATCCTAATGACATTTTAAAAAAACCTATAATTATCACATGTTCAACATAATTTATCAATCAAATAAATATGGAAATAAAGTTTATGAAATTATTCATAATCCTCATAAATGTCACTATATTTAGAATATTGGTCCCATTGGACCTTGTCCTGAGTAATTTCTATGTTACACAAGTTAAGATTACACATACCAAGTATTTTGAGGGATTTATTATTACCACTCCTAGATCTAGTACCTATAAATAAATCTAATCAGAGACATGAGAGTATTTAGTCACATATCTATTCAAATAAGACATGGAAAATATTGTGAATTTGAGCAAATTGGTGGCAAATCAAGTATATAAGTAACAAGGTTAATCACTTATAAAACCTTGAAAGGTCCTACATATTTGGGTGCTAATTTTGGTGATTTGCCAAATTTAGTTTAGATCTTTTATGGTTTAACACACAAAAATACTTTATCTCCAACTAATAACTACCTTGATATTATTTTTAAATTAACATAGCTTTTTTGCCTAATATTGATTCAACCATTTTTTTTTGAATCAAACAAACCTATTCTTCCATTTCAACAAGAATTTTAGGCCTAAAAACTATACTATACTCTAAATTTGTCTTAATTGATAGGTGTACTACATCTTCCATATAAATCCTAAAAAGGTGATATTTTCAAAGCTGAATGGAAAGAATTATTATATGCAAATTCAACTAGTGGAAGCTATTCATCCCATTTGTATTTTTGGTCTATGCAATATATCCACAAAATATCCTCTAAAACTTGATTTACCCTTTCTATTTTCCCATCTATTTTATGATGATATGTTGTACTAAAGTTTAGTTGTGTTCCGAAGGCTTCATCAAGAGTTTGCCAAAATAAAGATGTCATACATGTATCTATATCAAAAATGATTTTATCCAAAGATCCATGCAAATTTTAAACTTTATATATACACATGTTTTTAAAACCTAGCACATCATCTGTCAAAATACCTAGTATAATATGTTTCATCTTAGTTAGTTTTTCAACTACCACTAAAATCATATCATGTATGTTTATATAAATTTGTAGTTCTTGGACTAAGTCCATACTAATGACTTGCCAATTCTATTCTAGAATGTTATGAGGGTAAAAAAATCCTTTAGGATGAACATGTTTTTATTTTACCCATTGTCATAATAAACATCTTGACATGAAATTAGTTTCATCCTTTTTGAATACTTTCCAAAAATATTATGGTATCAACTCTACCATTATTTTAGTCACTCCATGATGACTAAAATAAACATCATTGTGTAATTCCTTAAGCACCGTGGGTCTCAAATTCTCTATGTCTGGTATATACATTCTCCCTCTAAACCTTAAGAGTCCATATTCATCAAATTGGAATCCTTCATATCGATGATCTTGAGGGTTTTTTGCCATAACTTTACTTACCTACTAATAGAATTAATCTCTTGTAGAGAATTTTAGAGCTTGATCTTGAAAGGTAGTTCTAATAGTATCCATAGCTTTTATGTACCTTATAAGGCTCAAAGAATTTGCAACTATGTTCTCCTTTCCTTTTATGTAGATTTTATTAGATTCATTGTCTAACAAAAAATTGAGACATCATCTTTGTCGAACATTTAGATTTGGCTACATGAAGATATACTTGAGTCCTAGATTGTCAGTTTTGAGATCAAAAGTTTTCCCAATAGATAATTCATCCAAACTTATAAAGCATGCACTATGGTAACCGATTCTAAATCATGATAAGTGTAATTAGCCTTATAAGTCTTTGATTTCCTTGATTCATAAGCCATAATTGAGCCTTATTACAATAATAATCCACCCATAACATCCCTAGAATCATCTATCACCATAAAAAAATGGTCATTTAGATATGTAACACATAACACTAGTGCAAATGGAAGACTCTTTTTTTAGGATTTGAAAGGCTTATTCACACTAATCACTCCATAAGAAATAATTATCTTTATATTTAAAAGAGGTGATGGGGTTAACTATCTTGGAAAACTTAGGTATAGTATTTTTATAATAACAATATAAACCCATAAAATTATGCACTTCATAAAAAGTTTTGGGTGCTGACCATTCAAGGATGGCTTTTTTATTTACTAGATAGATCCATAGATATCCCTTTGTCTAAAATGATTTTACAACAAATATTGTACCTTATTATGAAAGAAAACACACTTTGAGAATATTTCATAGAGCTTATGCTTTCAAAAGCATTGCAATACCAACTATAAATATTGCAAGTTTTCTTCTTTACCCTTGGAATATATAAAAATATGATTTAAGAAGATGATCACAAATTAATCTTAGTAATATATGAACACATTATTCATAATAATCATGAATTCTATAGGTGCATTTATAACCCAAAAGTATAATGGTAGATTCATAGTGTCCATATCTCATCATTAAAGTGGTTTTAGGGATATCTTCCTCCTTGATTCTTAATTTATGGTACTCTACTCTAAGGTCATTTTTTGAAAAGACCATTGCTCATCACATTTGATAAAAATATCATCAATATGGGGTAAATCATACACATGTAATCTATGCATAGGTGAAGAGTCCCATCCTTCTTCTTAGCAAACACCACAAGTGCTTCCCATGGTGATATACTAGGTCAAATCAATCTTTTGGATATTATCTCTTGGAGTTGGGATTTAAAATCTACCAACTCTATTATTGTCATATGCCCAGTTTTCTTAGGAAGTTTATTAAATAATTGAGGAAAAATGAAACATTTAGTAGATCTAGTATCTATCAAAATAGAAATAAAATGCCCCAACAAAGTACCTCTATGTGATAAATCTAGAATTCAGCATGATGATTTTTAACTATTACATGGATGCACATGAAATGTCCCTTATTGAGTAGATGAAGAGGAAGGATTCTCAAATTTTATATCATTTTCCCAATGTGGGAAATATTTTGCATAATGATACGCTTCACAAGTAAAATATCCCCCTAGTGGTCCCTTTTGTTTAAGTAGATTTCCTCCTTTGTTTCCATCCCTAAAGCCATTTATCTATTTACTTGCCCCTAAAACATTATTAAACCTAGGTTTTTTGTTATTGAATGTATTTTTAAAATATCCATTTTGATTATAATTCTTATTTATGAATGAAGGATTGGGACCTTTGAACTTCTTTTGATACTTATCTCTTACCTCAACAAGAGATTTGAGCTTTTTTCCCAATTTTGTTTGAATATTTGATCTATGTAATTGGGTCCATGCACATCCACTTTGCATCTAATCTATGACATAAAACCCATGATGAACTTTTAGATCTAGAAAAATTCATATTTATAATATTAAGAAACATATTTGAGAAGTTTCATAAATTGTTCCCAATACTAAGTCACTGATAACTCTCTTTTCTTTAGATTTTCAAAATCTATTAGTTTATGATCAAAATAGAGTTGTGGCAGCCACCATTCCCTCATTAATGTTATAAAATACTTCCATGTAGTGGTAGTGGAGTCAAGGCCCATTTTCATTTTCTTTTTGGCCCACCAAGTTGTTGCTTCACCAACTAGTTGGTATGCTCCCCATATTGCTTTTGTCACTTTAGAGTAATTTCATATTTTGAAATACTTTTCCATTTAATTGATCCAAAATTCAAGCCCTTATCCCAACATCATTCCATAAAATTTTGGTGGGTTCACCTTTTTCATATCACGTGCAAATTGTAGAGTAAGATTATGAGATGTGTTAGTTAAGAAAACATCTATAAATAAGTGTATAGACACTAAAACATTAAGTTACTCATTCATGGGGTGTTGATAGTGAATTTTAAGATCTATTTAAGAAAGGAGTACTACCAAAACTTCCAAATAACATCCCTCCTTCCAAGATCATACAAAAAATGTGTTTTTTCCTAGATTTGGTGCTCCAAGTTTTCATCAATGATGAGTAGCATACTCTTCCATCATTTCCTAGTGAACTAATGGCTTAGGATCACAAGTTTGATCAATTTGTAAAAATATGTGAAGCTTTGAAGAGATAATTATGCATAATAATATTACACAATTCAAGCTCTTTTAATGGTGGTATTGGCTCACTTATTTATAGCTTTCTAAAAATGTTCAAGATCAACCATGATTGCCCATCTTGAGATCAAGATGTGTGGCTATGAACCGATTCAATTTTGGAGGGACAAGCTATAAATATTCCTATTAATATTTAGAATAATGGGGCATTGATGAGGGATGGGAGAGCTTAATCTGTATATGTTTTTTATTAATGGCCTATGGATACTGCCCAATTGATGATGTCATGGGATGATGTAGATTTTATAAATAAATTTCAAATAAATAGATTTTCAACAACTCTCATGGAATTTTCACTTAGGCTCTTGATTTGGTTTAATTTAACTAAGTGGCATTAATTAATTTTCTACAATTCTTTGGAAATCTATTGCACACTTAATCAACCTAGTTAAAAATATCATTTACTAAGTCATAATTTGATTGAAGTATAATTAGAAGAAGGTGTTAGTTGTGTATGAAATAATACCCTAATTAGGGCATTATGGACACAAAAATACACATGCATGAAATGTGTGCTACCAAATTAGAATAATTTAGTGGTTTAGAGTGTCATTTTACGTGATCAAAATTTGACTTAAAGTGATTTAAGAAAAGAAAATAATCACATAAAACTCATTACCTCATTTAGGGATAAATTCACCTAAATTGACACCTATATATGACAAGTTTCAATAATTTAGTGCATTTTAGTGATTTTAGCTCAAATTGTGCATGATCACAGAATATTGCTTAGATTGACAATTGTAGCATAATAGTGATAGGAATTAGATTTCTAAATTTTCCCCTTATTTGAGAAGGCATGGTGAGACATTAATTTGAAGCAATATCTTTTCAAAGAATGAAAAGGTCACTATAATAAGAAGAAATAAATTTCTTTCCCATTTTCCATCTTTAACATTTGCATGAATTACAGACAAATAGGTTTATGAAATTCCCCAAACATTTTTTGGGCTGCCCATGATGCCCCCTCTAGGGTAAGATGAAAAACTTGAAAATATTTGATAGGTGGGACCTCGATTATAATAAATAATAATCACATTAATTTTAGTAAAAAAATGTTGAAATGGAGCAATTAGAAAAAAATGGGAGGAAAAATAGATAAGAAGGGATAAAATAGTATCCCAAGAGAGATAAAATGATTCAACTATAGGCTTAGGGGTGATATTTTTTGAAAAAATACTATATTTTTATCCCTGGGTGTAAAAATAGTTCATTTTCACCCTAGTTATAGTAATTTTCGAGCCTTGATATTTTTGTGTGAGAGAGATGAGTAGAATGGCCAATATCCTACCCCACCATCATCTTGAAGAGTGAATGAGAAAGTAACATCAAACAATAGGGAGTGGAGCATCAGTAGGTACCTTTTTATGTTTTTAATTTGGTCATTTATTATATTTATTGTATGTAGGAAAGTAGTAGTTGGGTGATCCCACCGTTTTCCCAATTTGGAAAATGATAAGTTTGCTTGCAAAAATGGCAAGAATGCCATGAGATTAGAGATCTCAATGACCTTTTGGTTAGATTTTGGGTTAAAATAATTAATTCACCAAGACATTAATGCGTTCATATTTTTGGGTGGAAATCACTCTATCAAATGGTGGTTTCACCAATATCAGTGGGATTGACATACTAATTAGTGGGAACATCCTATTGAATGGTGAGGTAGTGATAATCAGTGGGATATCCATGTAGAATAGTGGGAATGTCTTTCTAAATGTTATGATTGCAAAAAAAATGGTGAGAATTCCAAAAAAAATATAAGGGGGCCCATAAGAGAAATGGAGACACATAAAGGATTAGTCTAGGCTTCAAAATTAAAAGAATATAGTGAATGATAGAAAGATAATATACATGATGATATGCATTTTATTTTTAGGAGTGAGTTATGATCATCATCTCATGAGATAAAATATTCCAAGTGTTGTGCTAACAAAGGCTGATGATGGACGCGCTTACGGGTATCTTAATAGTAGTAGACTTGTATCACCTGGCATGATTGCCAGTGACCCACATAGATAGGCTTAATTATTAGCACTAGCAGAGAGGTGGAACTTAGACACCTTTAATTTTCATATAATAATTAGGGAGGATATGGTGATACTAGAGGATATACACTCTATTCTATGGGTGCCTATGTGAGGACCCATGATTACTTGGATGGGGGTAGGGTGATAGGATATGCTAGATGACCTACTAAGGGTAGTGGATGAGGAGATTATTGATAAGTGTACAAACATGGTCACTTTGAAGGATTTGGAGTGGCTCCCAAAGGGTATAGAAAGATAGGGGATAGTTCTTCCAGAGGTGGTGGTGTTGATAGCTCTTGTCAGTGACCTTATATTACTTGATAAAGTGGATAGTTTTTTCATTGGGTTTGATCAATGTGGTTTATTAGATGTTTGTTTAGTTAATATGGTTTGCCTGAGGACCTATGATTCTTACACATTTATATAAGGAATTGAAAATTATAGCATATCAGGGAGGTGTAGTATAGGCCACAACACATTGATACAAGTATGGGCCTAGGAGCACATAGCCATTATGCGGCTAGTGGGGCTAGATATCAGAAGGGACTAGAGGATCCCATGGCTTAGGGATGGTACCTTTTAGGATCAAGAATTCAAGGACATTTGGTGGACTTTATATATTATTGGTGAGTGCTTGATGAGATGGAGGATGGGTATTTCATTTTGTGCCCCTACTTAGGGACACAATGGCTATGGGTAGAAGATTTATTTATGATCGAGTATATGATCACACCATGATACATCATAGGGAACCATGACTATGTAGTAGAGAGATGTAGGCTATATCAAGTCCATCAATAGTTTGGCACATAGTAGGACATCCTAGAAGGTCTACACTACTTTACATATGTGACTAGGGAGATCAAGAAGTGGGGGCCACCAATTCTTATGGTAGAGGCAATGATAGATTATGATAGGATGGTTTATGTTATGTGAGATTATATGGGATGAGTTCTAGATGTAGGGGTTATTGATGCATATGCTTCATGATAGATCTATGTGAGACCCATTTGACTTACTAGGCCATTACCCTAATAACTAGTCTTATGATAGAGATGGGTGAAAATGAGTAGAAACTAGGGATAATATCCATCACAACAACTGAATCAAGTGCTAGTGTAACTAGCCATTCCATATGTTATTCCATTATAGGTGGTACAACCTTAGGCATAGTAGGATCCCATAAAGGATGTGGAAATGACCAAGCTAGATGGTCAGGATGTAGATATTGGGGATGCCCCAAGTGGAAATAGAGGCCATGGGATAGGTTCAAGAGAGGTAAGACCCTATAAAATAGGTACAAGTTTAGGAGGGGTAGGGTCCTCAATCATAGGGAATTATGTAGAGGACTAGTCTTTGATTGAGAAACTCTAGAGGGAGATTAATACATGCCTCTCAAATATCATAGGTTTATAAGACAATATGGTTGGGTTATAGGCATAATTAGTGATGACTTAGGGAGAGACCACTAGACTATAGGGTCTCATCACATCTTCAAATGTAGATATTGTTAGTCTTAGAGGATATGTGGCATAATTATTAGGGGTTTATGCCCAATTATCCACATGATATGTGGAGTTTATGATAGCAATTAGTGAGTGAGATTTTTCTTGGGTAGAGGTTTAGAGGCTTACATAGGAGAGGGATGAGGCTAATTGATCTAGGACAAATATAGGGGTAGGATAAACTAGAGCATTGGAAAATGTGATTATAACTAAGGATGATTCCTTTCATGTGAATGATGATTTATTATGTTCCAAGGATGAGATATCCTACTGAAGGTGAGCATATGAAGTGGTAGTTATTATAAAGTGGAGAGTGGCTTCCCATAGGGAGTATACGAGGTCACAAAAGACTATTTAGCCCTCTAAGTCTAGACATGAGACAAAGTTAAAGTGATCTGTTACACATCCAGTAGTGTGCACATCCAAGATGAGTTAGAGTTTTCAAAAGAAACCTCCTAAGGATGAGCATTATCACAACTAATTCTTTGAGCTCTCTTTTTTTGTACTTATAATATGTATATATACTCTCATGATATATAAAACATGATTTTTAGATATATATATATATATATATATATATATATATATACATATAACATTATTTTTTTGGTTTATTGATACTTGTACACGAAATCTTAATATTCTTTCATTGTCACATGATGTTTTCATTTATATTACTCTTTGTTATGATATGTTTGGATATGCTAGTTTTAGGAGATGCACATCCTTAGTTAGCATACGGATGTTTGATTTTTTTTTTCTACTTCATGTATGACTAGATGCTAAAATATAAATTTAGGAGATGCATGTCCCAAACTAATCATTGAAACAGTCAAGTAGACTCATAGTTTATGTCTAGAGATGCACGTCTTGCATAGACTCTTGTTTGTTTCCAAAAGTTAGCCTAGGATATATCTTGTGTTAGGCATTGGGTATGGTGCATTTATAAATGATATTTGGTGCCACATTGACATTTAGATTTGGAGCACTTGGTGTTTACTATAGCAAGTTGAAATTATGCATCATAAGTATGAGTAACTTAAAATAACATTGTATTTCTATTTGCACCTTGGCCAGTTCAAATGTGAATATTTATAACTAAGGATAATGATAAAAATTACCAAAACCAAATTTAAAACTATTTATGTTTAAACAAATACAAACAAAAACAAAGAGAAAAAAAACAATACAAAAGTGTAGCCTAACTTAAAATCAAGATATGAATAACCAAGATTTAAGTAAGAACAAGAATGTACAAGCAAGAACAAATGTTTAAACACTTTAAATTAAATATATGAATAATCAAGATCCATGTGTATTAATAAAATGTACTTGGAAAATAAAATAATAATAAAATAAGTTAAAGACAAAAGGTGAACAAAGTAAGCCTAAGTAAAATCTAGACTCAACATGTCAATCAAATGTATTTAACACAAAAGAACAAAAAAATATAAATAAACAAGACAAAATAGTAAAACAAAAGAGAAAAAGAAAATCACAACAAAACACCAAGAAATAGATAATAAAATGATCAAATAACAAAACAAAAATAATGAAAGAAAAAATAACTTATCAAAACAATAATGAAAATAAAATAAATCACCAACAAACAAAATAAAGACACAACACAATGCAAATACAAATGAACAACAAAACACCAACAAATAAATGAATAAATAACTAAGCATAAAAAAACAAGAATAAAAATCAAATAAATACACAAAAATAAGGCTTAATCATAATGTTAGTGAAAACAAACAAAAAGTGAATTGCTTGTGAATATACAATAGAGGTGTTACGCTCTGCAATAGGGTGACCCCTAAGCTAAGAAATAATGATGCTGGTACAATGAGACAAGAAAAAAGAAGAGAAATTTGCTCCCAAATGATTAGGGAAACAACAACATAAAACAAAATGTGGGAAAAAAAGAAGAAAAAGAAAGGGTGGTTGAGCTGACTCTAGATGCATGAGGCAAGTGGACGCTACCTACATAGTTCCATGGATGCAAGATACAATATGAACTTTAGGTCAAATGTAGTTCTCTCAGGATATGGGATAGAATAAAAGTGATTATAAGAAAAATACAATTGACATTGTAGAGGAATAAAGAAACAAGCTCACAAAATGGTGAGTGCATAAGAGATAATTGCTTGTAAGATGGCGATAGCTTAAGATATTTGGCCAATGTTTTTGAAAGTTTCTAATCATCTCAAATTCATTGATAATTATGAGATACTAAATGGTCTAACTCATGAAATGATGAGAGCATTCAAACTTTAAATGGCTAACAAAATGGTAAGAGCATTGGATCAAAACAAACAAAGGATTAAGGTAATGTTTTTGTTCATTTTGTCTATCAATTTTTAATGTTTTTATTTTTTTAGGATAAGAAAAAAAATGAAATATTAACAAAAGGCCTAGGGAACTACCCAATTGAGGAGATGCTATAATATCTAAATTGGCTACAACGGGGATCATAAATATAAATAATGTTATAGAAAAACACTTAGTTGAGGAGTTGTACATCAATAGGTAAGTATAATAGCTAAACCCGCTACAATGGTACTTTATGATATTGTTTAGGTAATAATGTCTATAAAATAACAATAGATAATATGTAGTATAGAATAAATCTTAAAAACCAATTAGCAAGAAAAAAACATGTGCTGAGATATCCTTGTATACTTGTCTATAAAAATAAGCTATGAAATATTGTTCAAGCTAAATTAACTTGTAGAATGGGCACTGAGTGTATTTAGAATGCCTAATAATCATAATTAGGATCATAATTGGTTATGGAATATAACTATCCAGGTTATAATGGTCTAGAGTTACAATGGTCTAGGATGGAATGAAAATGAGTCTAGTAGAATATAAATGATCCAAAGTGTCAATGGTCTAGGGGTAAAATGGTCAAGAGTTATAATGGTTCAAAGTTATAATATTTTAGGGTAATATAAGAATATGGTTCACAGTATAATGGTCTAGGATAGAATGAGACACAACAAAAAATGGTCTAGGATTGTATGGTCTAGAGTATAACAGTGGGATAAATGACTTCAACACAAGTTGCACCCAAGTAAGGGATCTTGTATATAGTGGTTCAAAATGTTGTTAATCATATAACCAATTGAGATGTATATTTATGGGTTTTAGGAGCTCTTGACCATTTAGAATAGCCAATCGGTATACTCCCAATCCATAATTTACTATGACTACATACTCACCTAGCCAATTGGGTTGAAACTTACCCTTATTTTTGCATTCAACATTAGTGTTCTTTTGGTTTTCCTTTAAGACCAAGTCACCAATTTAAAATTCCATAGGGAGAATGTGCTTGTTATAGATTCTATGTAATCAGTTCTTATATGATTTCAGGTTATCTAGGGAAAACAAATACTTGTCATGAAGGATCTTGATCTCTTGTAACTTGGAAACTCTATAATCCTTGTCATATTTAATGCTCTCCAAGGATAACATCAATGAAGGTAACTTGATCTCAATCAAGATAATATCCTCCATGCCAACAATAAGGAAGTATGGAGTGGCTCCATGGGGGTTCATTGAATAGTATGATAGGCCCAAAGGGTGGTAAAATTTTTCAAATTCCAATTATGGCTATAATCATTAAAAATATTATTTAGGATTGCAATAATGGTTTTATTATATGCCTCAGCTTGAACATCACCTTGTGGGTTCTATGGTGTGGATTTCTTATGCTTGATTTTGAATTTGACACAAAGATCCTTTACATCTCAGTTTATAAATGATATGCCATTATCATATATAATACATAATGGGATACCATATCTACAAATGATATGGTAATGGATAAACTTGGAAATTTACTTTCTGATGACATATGTGAGAGGAATGACCTCAATCCACTTAGTAAATTATTTGGCAGCAGTGAGAATATTTTTGTGGCCATAAGAAGAGGTTTGGTTGATTTTCTTGATGAGATTGAGGCCCCATGTGGAGAATGGCCATGGTTTAGTCATTGGATGGAATGGCAAGGAAGGTGTGTGTATTAAATTACCATGATGTTGGTAGGTAACACACTTCCTAACATGATTACAAACATCTATTTCCATCTTGGGATAATAATATCATATCCTGAAGAGTTTCTTAGCTAAGACTACACCATTGGTGTGGGCCCCACACATTCTTTCATGAACCTCCTTAAGCACTAGCTTGGATTCTCCTAAAGATAAATAATGAAGAAGTGTTCCATCATAGACTTTATGATAAAGTGTATTCCTAGGAGGGTATAATGGGCTATGCGATGAAGTAAGATTTTATGGTGATTATGTGAAAGGTCAGAAAAAAAACTTGGTCATGGAAATAGTTATAAATATATTGAAACCAAGGTAGTTCTAGTGGGGTATTGGGGCCAACAATGGTGCATTCCCCTTCTAAATCTGGTAATACATGAACAAGCTATAGAATATTTTCAATGAGAAACTGATACTCTTTAACACTATTAGTAATACGTATCATGGACCCAATTGTTTCCATTTCATAGATAGATCTATTATTGGCCCATGGTACCTACTCAAATTATAGGGACTTAAAAGTGAGTCTTGAGATTATCCACAATATGCTTCTAGGGTGCAAGTTTGTCATCTTGAGTTTGATTAATAATCAATTGAGAGTCCCCATAGACCATTAACTATTAGATGTCCCACTGTATTTCAAGATGAAGTCTTGTAATAAAGGATTCATACTTAGCCATATTATTGGTATAGTGAAAATTAATGTGAAATGCTTTGGGAATCATATCTACTTATGGTGTAACCAACAAAATGTTAGTCTTAGATCCATAAGATGTGAAGGATACATCAAAGTATAACTTCCACTATTCAAGTTATTTCAACACTACTTACATTTTCATAATAAAATCATTTAAAAAATCAAATGTGAATGGTTGAGTATCTATAATAGGATCCTCTACAAGTTGATCTATAATGACCTACCCCTTGATAGCCTTTTGATTCTAATACTCAACATCAAATTCACTTAAAAGCATGACTCATTTAGCCATGCATCTGAGAAGATTTTTTTTGAAAAATAAATACTTGAAAGAGTTTACTTTATCAATAATAATAGTTTTATTATTTATCATGTAGTGTCATAACTTTTAGGAGGCAAACACCATTACTAGATAAGACTTATCTATAGGTGTATAGTTATGATTAGATGCCACAAGTGTATGACTCTAATAGTAGACCACATGTTACTTTACATGTTCATCATGTTGGGCCAAGAGTGCCCCCAGTGTATGTTCAGTGGCTGAAATATAAAGAATTAATGACTGTCCAAATGTTAGTGGTCTTAAAATTGGTAAGTTGGCCAAGTATGTTATGAGCTTCATGAATGCTAGTTGATAGTTAACATCCCATTAAAAAGTGACCCCTTTATTCAAGAGGTGTGTAAATGGGTGGAACATATCTTTTAGTTGTGAAATGAACATGTGAATAAATTGGATCTTTCTTTGTAGCCTGTATAGTTGTTTGAGATTAGAAGGTGGAGGCATTTTCAAAATGGTCTTGACCTTAACAGGATTCACCTCAATCCCACTTTGTGACACAATTAATCCTATCAGCTTTCCCAAAGTGATGCCAAAGACATACTTCTTAGGATTTAGATGAACTTTGTATTCATAAAGTATCTCAAAGATTCTTCATAGAACATCAAGATGTTTGACACATGTTTTTGATTTTGTTAGGATGTTGTCAACCTAGTCCTCAATAATATCATGCATTATGTTATGGAAGATGAAAGTCATAACCTATTGATAAGTGTCTCTAGTGTTCTTCAAGTCAAACACCATGACTTGGTAATAAAATGTTATCCATAATGTGGTGAATGTAGTTTTGTGCTCATTTTTTAAAGTTATATTGATCTGATTGTATCTTGAGAATATGTCCATGAGGGATAATATCTCATACCTAGCAGTAGAATTGAAAATCATGTCAATATTGGGTAGAGGAAAATCATCTTTGGGACATGCATTATTGATATCTTTAAAATTATTAAAAATGTGTATACCCTATGGATTTTTACTTATTGGGACTATGTTTGATATCCATTTAGAATAGTCTAGTGGTTTGATGAAGCTTGCGCCCAATAATTTCTCCAGTTCTACTTTTACTCAAAGAGAGATGCATTGATACATATTTCTAAATTTTTATTTGACTAGCTTAACATCTAGATGAACAATAAGTTGATACACAACCAAGTCAGGGTTTAGGCCTGACATGTTGGAATAATCCCATGCAAAGATATCAATGAAATCTCTTAGAATGGTGACAATGTAGTCACACTCTTCATCAGTAAGGGAGGATACAAGATAAATAATTTTAAGATTATCATAAGTCCCCAGGCTCACTATAATTTTTTTTCTATAAAGAATGTAGAACCATCTTCTAGAATAGTGGGAAGTGATCAATTCTGATCCTCTTCTTCTACTTTAGATTTTAGTTATTCTTCCCAAAGCTCTGATAATGAGATAAATATGAGTCTACCAATTCAAGTAGTGGCCAACTAACAAATATATTTGAAAATTCAAGAGCAAGATGCTCAAATACTTTATGTTGTTTGAATGTGATACTAACATTGGCTATAGAGCTAGGACTTGGTGGACACTGTGCATCTTTTAGAGGTGAGAAAACTTCCCCACCCAAGAGAACCTAAAATAGAGTTTCACTCAAGGACTTGTCTTTCTCTTTACTATTTCCCTAATAAACAAGTGCCTCAAAGAGGTTTTCACCCGAAGATCTTGATGTTTTATATTTTTTGTGACCAAGAAATTTTATTTGCTCTCCAATGTAGGTGGAAGAGTCCAAAGAGAAGTTAAATCCTTGATTATGATTACCAATTGATAATCCATCTCTAAGACCCATATACTTAGCAATAAATTCCTCATTCTAAAATTCATCAAGGGGTATAAAAGAATATTTCTAGTCCCAATCAATGAGGTCAAGATGGCAAAGGCAAAGGGGAGAATGGGATGTAATAGTCATAATGGAATTAGAGTCAAATAGGTCAATGTCAGTAAGCTCATCAAAAATTATATAATGGGATGTTATATCACTACAAAGAGTCTCATTGCTAGTCAATCTAGAAGAATCATTATCAACATACATGAGGTCACTCCTAGGTGGTATAAATATGAGACCTTGACTCATATTAGGCTTATTAGTTGATAATGGTTCTAGGATTATTTTCTCTCATGGACCAAGGCATTTACCTGTATAATAAAATTTGTCCATAATCTAATCAGGGATAGGATACTTAGGGTTTTGAATTTAATCAACAAGGCCCTCATAATATAAATAGTCTCCATCAATAAAGGCTTCCCAATCCTGATTTGGTGAAGTTGATGGTATGAATACCATTAGTGGTTTATGAATATCTTTATTCTTTTGAAAAATCATGTTGCATTTGTAAGGGTTTTAGGAAGACTTGGGTTTGCCAAAATATTTAGGAGATTGGGCAACTTATCAATGTTAAAGGCATATTTAAGATGGTACGTAGAAATGCTTGCATCCTCAATAATGAATTCTTGTGCAAGTGTGGTAGGGAATGAATAAAGAGAAGAGGAAGCAAGGTTACTTGGGTTGATATAATTAGACTTGGGTGGTTGTGAAACTATCTCTTTATTCATATTTACTACAAATTTATAACTAAGGCAATAGTTATAATTGTAAAATTTAGCCTCTAGGTGTTAGCAATATTGGTAGGGTTGTTGATTAGTCGGAATGGTAACTTCAATCCCATTATGAGAGAACTTGAGGCACTAGTGTAAGTTATATGGGACAACCTGTAATTCATGGTTCTAAAGATGACTAAGAAGTATATTATATGGCAATTTAATTTCCACTATATGGCATAAAGTATGATAGGATATAGACCCAACAATGACTGTCAAACAAATAGTTTTGAAAGATTCCATTTCAAAGTTGTTGTATGGCTTGATCATTATTTACTTTGACTAGATGTCTTTACTAGTATAACCCAATCATTGTATTAACTTGAGTGACACTATGTTCAACCCTAAACCATTGTCTATAAGAAACCACTTGATTTTATGATTTTCAATAATGACATTGATGTTATGGATAAGACAAAGAGTATACATATCTCTTTGATCAAATGTAACATATCAAAAAGGAGATAATTTCCCTACAAGTGTCTAAGATTTTTTAGGGTTAATGTCTTGGGGAATAATGGATTGTTGAAGGAAGTTATTTAAATTAGTTTGGTGGACTTTTGATGCATGTAAAAGATCTAAGATAGAAATTTGTGTAGAAGTTTTACTTAGTTGGTTCAAGATATTATACAAATTTTTAATGGAAGTATGAGAGGGTTTAGCCTTGAATAGTATAGTGTTTAGTTTTGGATATAAAGACATAGTGTTTAAGTTTGGTCTAGGGTTGGAAGAGGGCAAAGGACTATGGAGGGTAACTCATGAGCATCTAGTTGTGATTGTGTAATATAGAAATGACAAGGAGCCATTATAATTAGAATAAGAATGAAAAGGACCTTAGATGGTGACTCATGAATGTCTAGCTATATTTATGCAATTTTGAGTCAGTAAGGAGTCATCATAATTAGAAGAAGGGAGTCCAAAAATAATAACCCATAAAAATTGAGGTGTAATAGAATTGATTGAACTTGATGTAATGTTACTTGAAGAGGAGGGTGTTGACCCTATAATGGGGGGTCTAGTACTTTGATAAGCATTAGATGGTGCATGAGATTTAATGGTGATAGTGGTAACATGATTTATAGAAACACATCCCATGATCCTATTATAATCATATGGCATGTTATTATAACCCAAGTTATTAGCATGGGTATTATGATATTGATTATGATCATGTTGATTATGATGTTGGCCTTATGCTTGTTGATGTTAATTCTGATTATTTTCTAGTGGTGCCTGATTGTGTTTAGGAAATGGGTCCTTGTAAATTCCCATGTCTTGATTAGTGTTACACATTATGTATTTCACTTTAATTTCACCACTTTCAATCAAATCCTCTATAATATGTCTTAATTGAACACATCAATAAATGGAATGGTATAAAACATGATAAAAATTATAAAACACATCTTGATACCTGTTGTTCCCAAAATCTATCACTCATTTTTGGGGACAACATATCAACTATTTTGGTCCTGTAGGCCAAAATTCTCTCTTCCCTTCTCAAAAAATGTTTTGAGCACTCCAATTCTATAATTATTCAAGCTTTTTTAGCTAAGGGACTCGTAGGTTCAACATGTTCAATAATTTCAATAGGCGAGCTCTCACAAATAAATGAGTTCCCAACACTTAAGAATTTCAAGGCTGGTTCAACACTGAAGTTCAACCAAAAGGTCCATCGATAGGCTTCAAACAAAAGATTGAACCATTGAACCCCACCATTTTGGTTCAAAGGTTCAACGGGTTCAAAGGTTCAATGACATCAATAGACTTAAAGAGTTAAGTGCTTTGAAAAAGTTCAAAGTTCAACTGCTTCAGAAAGTTCAACAGCTTTGAAGGACTTAAAGAAAATAAGGCTTCGAAGAGTGAAGGTTGAACCGTTGAACCTTGAACCAAAATAGTTTAATGAGTTCAAAGGTTCAATGAGTTCAATAAGATCAAAAGACTTAAATGAAAGAAGACTTCTAAGAATAATGATTAAACCATTGAACCGTTGAACCTTGAACCAAAAAAGTTTAAAGGTTCAAAGGAGTCTCCCAAAGCCCAAAGGATAAGTGCCCTTGCGGAGGGAAGGGAACATTTGTGAAAGGATCAAAGAGAAGGCCGAAAGGGTAAGGTTTTCTTCAAAAAAGCAAAGGATGAATTTCTTCAAACAAAATGTTCGAAGGAATTCCTTCAGACATTTTGTTTGAAGAAATTTCCAAGTTAAGGAACAAAAGAATATCTTTGAGAAACATTTTCTATGACAAAATGTCTGAAGGATTTGAAGAACAAGGCCACTCGAAGGACCCCGAAGGGTAAGTACCCTTGTGGAGGACTCTGGGTGACCATAAAATGGACCATTCTCAAGGCCTGAAGGGACACCTTCTCTTTAGGGGGTTCCAAAGATAGAAATTCAAAGGAATTTCAAAGTTTGAAGAGAAGATTCAACCGAAGAGGAAATAAAGAGATTGAACTAAAGAAGCGATTGAACCAAGGAGCCGATAGGACCACCTAAACCATTAAACCATTGAACCAATGAACTCTCATGGTTCAAAGGTTCAAGGTTCAATGTGTTTCAAGTGACCAACAACCAGTGACATCCCCACAGATGTCAAATTCAAGGTAATGAAATGCCCATTTATTTTCAAATATGGCACAGAACCTAAAGAACAAAACTTAGTAAATAGCTAAAGAAAGAAGTTGAAAGAGCTTGTTGAAGGTAAGAAGATAGCTTGAGAGCTCAAATTGCAACAAGAAAGAGGGAAAGCTATAAGAGATACTGAAATATCTATAGGGGAATTATTCTAGTAGGTGGAATAGTCCACCAAGTAGACATCTGAGCATGCAAACATTAAAAGGCATAGTCTATTTTTCTCCCTTTGAAAAAAAGTGAGTGGATAGCTGCATACATATCTAGAGATAGACTAGATGACCCATGCTAAGGAGAAGACATTCAAGATGATTCTGTACACCAAAGTGAAGGTTGATGCCCTATTCCAACATGGCCCCTTCACATAATTGAATAAGATTCCTACCATTGCTTAGCCAACAGTTGAGAATCTCAAATGCTTCATCAACTCTTAGCTTTCTGAAGTGAGTTTTTGTTTGAGACGTGCTAGTCACATAGACCTTGCTATAGTGCAAGATTTGGCTACTGAGGTGGAAGATGATCTCATCTTGGTAGGGAAGATAAAGAGAGATCCTAACAGAGGTAAATCTTCTTCATCCTCTGAATATCCATCTATAGGCACCATTGATCCAATAGTGCAAAAGCTAGAAAATGAGTTGTTAGCTCTCAAAAATCAAATGGTGTAAGGGATGTCTGCTCCTTCATACTGAGATATACTAAGGAGGACATTCCCCAATCAGTTATACCAAGGAAATACTACCAGGAATCAAGGGCAGCCAAATCATCTTCCTCCCCCACAAGGGAAACTTGCCATTGAAGCACCTCTAACCAATTCAGCAGTTGGATATCTTGAAACAAAATCTAATTTCTCTTTCTAGCCTGAGTTAAACCTAGAAGATAACGCTGATCTCTTTGTGGAAGACCAAGATGAATCAGATGGTGACTCTAACATTGGTTTCCTAAATTACCTAGATGAACCCAAAAGTAAAGGTGAAGCATTTGATGGATCATACACTGTATTCACTTGGTCCCAAGAATAGTCAGCCTAGCAAGATAATAATAAAAAAATAGAGAAGCAAGCTCAACCAATAATTTCAATTGCCAAATGAGAAACTTCTTTGCCTTTCCAGCCAACGGACCCAATAAGTAATAAAAGAGTAAGTACCTTAAGTATGCCTTCACCTTCAACATTAATTTTGTAGACCAATACCACCCCTCCTAAAAACTAGAAGGATGAACTGCCTTCCCCTATTCCTAATTCATTTCAGACATTTGATATAATTGACCATGTCAAGAAAACCAAAATTCAAATGTCTAAATTTGAATTCCTACAATGTAAAGAATAAAACTATCCCTATAGGACCAACTATTCTAAAGGTGACTCCCACATCCACCTAGAATAACCTTGTCATTTCTCCTCCTACTACTCTTAGGAGGACATAACCATTTTATGTCTCCCTGCTGATAAATGAACACCAGCTGAACAATTATATCATAGACTCAGGTGCGTCTGACAATGTCATGCCTACCAAAGTAGCAGAATCTCTTAGACTCACACTAACCAAGACCTTTGGGAGATGTTTCTCCATGGAAAACAAATAAGTGCCACTACTAGGACAAATCAAGGATTCCCAATTTGCATTTGTGGCATTCGTAGACAAGAGAATTAAGATGACAGTCCTGGTGGCTGACGTCCCAGCCTCATACGACATTCTTCTTGGGAATTTTTTTTGAAAAGATGTTGGTGGCAAGTTAAGTATAGACCTATCTAAAGCAAGGATCCTGGTCAAAAGTGTCATGCAAAGATTGCTCCTTGAAAAGGAGGTGAAATACATTATCACTCAAACATCAGCACCTGAAGCTCAAATTCTATTTGAGTCTTCAAGCATGGGTAATTAATTCTTTACTACAAAGGATGTTCTTGTCCTAACTGATGAAACTTCTGAAGATGACAATCTAAAAATTGGTTCATATAAAACAATAGAAGACTTAATAGAGCATAGTGCAAGCCCAAAGAAATCCTTCCCTCCAAATGAAGAAAAATCTAAGGAAAAATTAGTTTATGATAATGTGTGGATTCTCAAATTTGATGGAAGTTATTCTTCTACCAGCTTGGGAGCTAGGATTGTGTTGATATCTCCTCAAGGAGATATTTTCCCCTATTCTTATAAATTACAATTTAGCAACACCAACAATACTACTAAATATGAATCACTACTGCTCAACTTAAAGGCTACTTGAGATAGGGGCATTAAACTCCTTCATACCAAAGGAGATGTTGAGCTAGTGATTTGCTAGGTTAGGAACCTGTACCAAACCAAAAATGAGAAATTGTGCCATTACCATAATCTAGTTTGGGATCAAATTGAAAGCTTTGATGCTTTCAGTATCTCTACAGTACCTAGAGAATTCAATGACCACACTGATGCATTGACTATTTTTACAACTCTTTTGGTTCCTCACCAAAATTTTAAGAGATAGGTACACTATCGAATTGGTCTTTCAACCAAGTGTGCCTGATAATTCCAATAATTGGCAAGTGCTCAATGGTGACAACAAAATTATCACCTTTTTAGAATAAAAAGATAGCTTTGAATAGCTTCACTTTGAAGGCAGTGAGTCTCAAAAACTTGAATCAGCCCCTGAAACAAGTTCAAACTCAGGGAAAGATTCCCACATCTAAAAGGAAATAAAATTTTCAAAGGATTGGTTTCCCTTGAGAAACTATTTGACAAGCATGACAAGTTCATCAAATAGCAACAAATGCATTCAAGCTCCTCCTAGGAGTTTGATCAAATAAATTTGGGTACTAAGGAAAATCTCAAGATGGTGAACATTGAGAAGTGCTACACTGCTGAGGAGAAGCTCAAATTTATTGCCCTACTTTGCCATTACATGGATGTTTTGGCATACTCCTATGATGATCTAAAGTCGCTCAGGCTTGAAAAAAATTGCCATGGAATTCCTCTCAAGAGTGATTCGGTGCCTTACAAGCAAAAATCTAGGTAGTACAATCCAAAGATATCAAGTACTATTCTATCTAAAATACAAAAAATGCTGAATGCTAGAATAATTTTCCCAGTCCATCATTCCACATGGATTACAAACATAGTTCATGTGAGAAAAAAGAATGGCAAAATTTGCCTCTATGTGGATTTTAGGAATTTGAATAAGTCCTCCTTAAAAGATAATTACCCTTTGCCCATCATGGATCAAGTCCTTTAGACAGTGACTAGTTCAAAGATGTTATCAATGCTCGACAGTTTCTCAGGGTACATTTAAGTGGAAGTTGGTGAAGCAGACCAATATAAGACTACCTTCACCATGCCTTGGGGTACCTTTGCGTATCAAAAAATGCCATTTGGCCTAATAAATGATGGTGTCACTTTTTAAAGAGAAATGGACCTTACCTTCAAAGATGAAATAGGTAAGTTCATTATGGTGTACCTTGATGATTTAACACTCTTTGCCAAGCATTGTCCTGATCATGTGCACCTTTTGTATCAAGTGCTGGAATGATGTCATTAGAATGGCATTTCTCTAAATCCCAATAAGTCTATTTTTGGGGTAATAGAAGGGAAACTTCTCAGACACATTATATCTTGAGAAGGCATAAAGATTGACTCAAAAAGAGTCAAATCCATCTAGGAGCTTACTCTGCTCACAAGTAAGACTACAGTTCATTCATTCTTCAGAAAGGTGAATTTTTTACAAAGGTTCATTCTTGAGTTTGCTAAGAAGACTCACAACATTGTGGACATGATGAAGGTAAAGGCCACTTTCAACTAGATTGAAGAAGGCAAATTGGCATTTTGAGACATCAAGATAGCTATTGTCCACACCCTAATTCTAGTTTGTCCAGATTATACCAAAGATTTCACAATGTAGAGTTATGATTCTGAGCACACACTTTCAACAATTCTAGTTCAACAGAACAAAGAAGGTGTGGAATCACCCATATCCTTCATGAGCTATCCTCTCAAAACTCATGAAATAAAATATTCAAATTTGGAGAAGCATGCTTATGTAGTGGTAAAGATAGTCAATCACTTCCATTTTTACATCCTAAATTCACACACTATTACCCTAGTTCCTAATACCATAGTCAAATCTATATTAACTCAGCAAGAGTTTGGAATAAAAAGAGGAAATTGGATTGCTAAAATCTAGGAGTTTGATCTTGTTATCAAACCAATAAAGCTTGTGCAGGGAAGGGGTCTCTACCAATTGATTGTTGATAATAGACCAAAAGAAATGGGGCATGAAGAAGCAAAAAATGAAGACAAGCCAATAATCCTCTTTGTCTCCACCACGAATGAGTGGTATTTAAGTATTGCTCATTTTCTTACTTATGGTGAGTGTCTTGCTCACCTGTCTCATAAAGAAAAGAGGACTATCAAGTTGAAATCTACCAACTTTGTCTTGTGGGACAACGGTCTGTATAAGAGGAACCTCAATGGGATGTTCCTTCACTACATGGATAAAGAGTGATAGAACTAACTTTTGGAGTCCTTCCATAATTTGGCCTATGGAGGACATTTTTATGTGCTTATAACTGCCCATAAGATTTTGTGAGCTAGGTATTACTGGCCTACTCTGTTTCAAGATACATACAAATGGGTATGAAAATGTGAACTGTGCCAATAGTTCATTGGAAGACCTAAGTTAGTTGCTCTGCCTCTTAAGCCAGTGGTAATAGAAGAAACATTTTAGCAATGGGTAATTAATTTCATAGGTGCTGTAAACCTGTCTTCAAGTGCTAGACATGATTATGTTCTCATAGCCACATATTACTTCACCAAATGGGTGGAAGCTATTCCATCCAAGCATGCTACTTCAAAATTAGTATGCAATTTTCTCAAGGAGAACATCATTTCCAGGTTTGGGGTCCCAACCGAGATAGTGACAGAAAGTGTAGCCTATTTCTCTTCCCATGAGATTACTTGGTTTTGCTTTCATTATGGGATTACCCTCTCCCACTCTTTTGATTATTTTTTGTAAGGAAATGGTCAGACAGAATCAAGCAACAAGAACCTGGTGACCATCATCAGGAAGCTGGTAGATGACAACCAACAAACCTGGCATAAAGTATTGTTTGCTGCTTTATGGGTAGATAGAATTATGCCCAAGAGGGCAATAGGTATGTCACCATTCCAACTTTTGTATGGTCTCAATGTAGAGATACCAATCACCCTAAAAATGCCAACACTAAAATTGGCAAAAGCGGTCGAAGATCAGACATATGAAAGATCCATCGACAAAAGGATCATGTGCCTGACTAAAATGGATGAGTAGTGAACTATGGTGGTGGACCTAATTACTGCACATAAAAGTCTAGAGAAGAAGCTCTTTGACTAGAAAATAAAAACCTATGATTTATAGATTGGAGACCAAGTCTTGTTATGGGATAAGAGAAGAGAACCAAAGGGAATGCATGGGAAATTTGATTCCTTATGGAGAGGCCCATTTACTATCCATCAAATCAATGGTGAAAATATTTTCTTGTTGAAGTATCAAGATGGCATGCCCTTTTCACTGCCTCACAGTGGGCAACATCTGAAGCACTTCAATCCTTGAAGTATCAGGTGACATCTATTATACATGTGTATATTTTTATAGTCTTTAGTTCTATTTTGTGTTGTTTATTTTTTCTTCTTTTTGGTGCCTTTATTTTTGGGTAGCATGACTCCATATCCCAATGGCATACTTGAAGGCACTAGAGATTCTAGTTTCTACTCCCTTCGATTATTTTTAAAATCGATGAAAGTTCCCCAACTAGAGTCAGCTGTTGTTTCCAAAAATATGTCACTCATTTTTGGGGATAACATATCAACTATTTTGGTCTTATAGGCCAAAATTCTCTCTTCCCTTCTCAAAAAATATTTTGAGCACTCCAATTCTCCAATTATTCAAGCTTTTTTAGCTAAGGGACTCGTAGGTTTAATAGGTTCAACAATTTCAATAGCTGAGCTCTCACAAAGAAATGAGTTCCCAATAGTTAGGCATTTTAAGGCTGGTTCAATGCTGAAGTTCAACTAAAAGTTCCATCAGTAGGCTTCAAACAAAATATTGAACCATTGAACCATTGAACCCCACCATTTTTGTTCAAAGGTTCAATGGGTTCAAAGGTTCAACGACATCGATAGACTTAAAGAGTTAAGCACTTCAACAAAGTTCAAAGTTTAACTACTTTAGAAATTTCAACAGCTTCGAAGGACTTAAATAAAAGAAGGCTTTGAAGAGTGAAGGTTGAACCATTGAACCTTGAACCAAAATGGTTCAATGAGTTCAAAGGTTTAATGAGTTCAATAAGATCAAAAGACTTAAATGAAAGAAGACTTCAAAGAAGAAAGATTGAACCATTAAACCGTTGAACCTTGAACCAAAAAAGTTCAAAGGTTCAAATTAGTCTCCCAAATCCCAAAGGACAAGTGCCCTTGTGGAGGGCAGGGAACATTTGTGAAAGGATCAAAGAGAAGGCTGAAAGGGTAAGGTTTTCTTGAAAAAAGCAAAGGATTAATTTCTTCAGATAAAATGTTTGAAGGAATTCCTTCAGACATTTTATCTGAAGAAATTTCCAAGTCAAGCAACAAAAGGATATCTTTTAGAAAGATTTTCTACGACAAAATGTCTGAAGGATTTCCTTTGGACATTTTATCCAAAGGATTTGAAGAACAAGGCTACTCGAAGGACCCCAAAGGGCAAGTACCCTTGCGAGGGACTCTCAACGACCACGAAATAGACCATTCTCAAGGCCCGAAGGGACACCTTCCCTTTGGGGGGTTCCAAAGATAGAAAGTCGAAGGAATTTCAAAGTTTGAATAGAAGGTTAAACCAAAGAGGAAAGAAAGTGATTGAACCAAAGAAGCGATTGAACTAAGGAGTCGATAGGACTGCCTGAACCATTGAACCATTGAACCAATGAACTCTCATGGTTTAAAGTTTCAAGGTTCAATGTGGTTCAAGAGACTAGCAACTAGTGATGTCCCCATAGACGTCAAATTCAAGGTAATGAAATGCCCATTTATTTTCAAATATAGCATAGAACCTGAAGAACAAAACTTAGAGAACAACTGAAGAAAGAAGCTGAAAGAGCCTATTAAAGGTAAGAAGATAACTTGAGAGCTCAAATTACAAAAGGAAAGAGGGAAAACTATAGGAGATACTGAAATATCTACAAGAGAGTTATTTCAGTAGGTGGAATAGTCCACTAAGTAGACATCTGAGTGTGTAAACATTAAAAGGTGTGGCCTATTTTTCTCCCTTTGAAAAAAAGTGAGTGGACAGCTATGTACATATCTGGAGATAGACCAGATGACCCATGCTAAGGAAAATACATTTGAGATGATTTTGTACACCAAAGTCAAGGTTGATGCCCTGTTCCAGTATGGCCCCTTCACAAAATTGAAAATGCATTCAAGGCATTGAATGCAGCATGGGCCATTCCATGAAATAAAGTGCCAAGTCTTTCTTAGCTGCTATATATTATAATCTCTTATTTTATTCAAATGAGATCTTTTTTTTATTAGAAGTAAAACTCTACCCAAATTGAAAGGCATTATTGAGACTTTGAGCTCAGATTGTTAATTATATTTCATTATTTAAATGAGAAAGCAAGTGACCTTTCAGACTTTGTGCTAGAATAGCTTGTGTTGTTGAGGAAATTGTTCTTATGTCTATTTCTTGAATGCATTCTTGTTCATTTAATTTAAGAAGTAGAACTAGTGGAAGTAATCAGGAAGGTGTCTTGAAGCTGACTATGGAGAGACTTTGTGTTGCCATAATTGTCTTTAGTGTGTGTGTTTTCAATTTATTTCTATGTGAAAGATCTTGGGATGACTTTGTGTCCCCATTGTCCTTCGTATTTCACTCTTTGGTAGTTGAAGTGGAGATTTTGTGTTACACCTCATTCTGCTAGTTATTGCACCCTGTTATAGTTACTTTTACAACCTAGGAAGGAATTTGGCTGTTGATTGAGTATTACTTCTAAAAAAAGAGAAGTACCTCTAGTAATCACTTAGGATTTCTCCTTTGTCTATGAATATCATCTCTAAAAAAAGAGAGATAGATGGTGTTGTCCTACCTTGAGTGTTATTTTTAGCATATATATATATATATATATATATATATATATATATATATATATATATATATATATATATATAGAGTATATAACACCTCATAGTTATAAGGAACCTCTCCTTGATGAGAAGAGAGATTTGTCCCCTTTTGATGTGGTAAACCTGCACATTTGGCCAACCAATCTCATTATTCTATGGTTGAAATAACCTATTTTTCCCATCAATTAGCTGGTGACAAAATATTCACCCAACAATACCAATCAGGTTTAGGTTTATCTTCAGGGAATGGCTTGGGTATAAGCCACACAATCAGATTGGTCTATACTAGCTTTTGTAATATGGCCTCAACTAGCTCTCCAAGTTTGATAAATACCCTATATTTATTAAATGCCCATCATGGAGGAACCTTTTGTAATGTGTTTGATGGATTAGGTAGGGATAGCTACACATTTAGGGTTGATAGAGCCTGTACCATTTGTATATGTCTAGATTATGTCACTCCATTTTCCACCATGTTCTTATTCTTATTAAAAAGGTTATTGGGTTTGATTAGATGTTTGAACATATGAATAAATATTGATAAGGCCCTTAGTTATGATCACCTTCTTAATCTACACACATTTATCTATAATTTCCTTGAATGTGTTTTCAAAAGTCTGTCATAGATTATGAGCCACCTCAAGGTGTAAGTTTTGTGATAATATATTAGCTGACTATTTATTTAGAAAATTATGTTAAAATCATCCATCTAATGCTCTTCATCATTGCAGGTATGTTACAAAGATTTCCCCATCTCATTGTTTTGATTTTCACAAGTCAACCATGGTCAACTCATGTTCAATATTATAAGAGAAATGGTTGACAAATTTATTATGTAAATCACTTAAATATGCCATTGTTCCTTTAGGTAATTTGAGGATACAATCTAAATATTGTCCAACTAAAGTGCATGGAAATAAGTGAAGAAAATAAACACTATTATAAGCTACCTCTTGGCATAGTACAAACAAGTCTTGGACATGTTCTCGAGGGTCACCCTTCCCTTTGTATTTGTCAAATTTAGGTGCATCAAAATGAGGTGGAAATGGGACTTGCATAATACTTAAGTTAAATAGATACAAACATATTTTTTCAATCTTATATTTCTTAACCTAGTTTCCCATCTCCAGTCTTGACATGATTTCCTTCATCAAATTCCACTCCCACATGTTTGGTGCATTTTTAGGTGGAACATAATTTTTTTTGGATGGTACGTGACCCTATTGAATTTTTTTTTAGGGATATAAAATTTGTGATCTAAAACTTTGTTCTAGTTTACTCCTTGAGTCGAGTAGGTCAATCACTGATTCTTAGGTGGTTGTTAAACATTTCTTGAAATATACCACTATGAACTATAAGTATATTTCTAGTTTTGAGGAGTCTATGGTTAGTTTACCAAAGGATGTGATGGTTTGGAAGAACTTTCCAAAGTATTTTGAACAATTCCCCTAATGTGTGTTGATTTTTTTGTCCCTTGGTTTTGTGAAGGGACAAGATTCTCTTGGTGATTAAAGAATGTATGCTCTGTATCTAGTGAAACATGTTGCAAAGCACCCCTAGGTTTGTTATGTTTAGTTAAAATGCTAGGATATATCATAGATGTAGGCTAAAGTATGGTATTTTATGTTTGATATATCACATTATCTTACTCTTTAGAATCATTGTTGTTGATCAAAGTTACAACCAAAGTGTATGTTAAGTCCATGATAAGTTATTTTGCATATCATTGACTAATTTTCTTGATCTTGGTAGCAAGATCCTGATCATTGGGAGTAGACTCTATAATCTATAAGTGTTTCTTTTCCCTTACTAAAATAAGCAATATTGGATTTTATGATATGAGTGAGAGCTTTATTTTTTTTATTCTACCCTAACAAGTGTGTGCAATTATTCTATAAATAAATTTGGGGGTAACCTAACTCCTGATTCTATCAACCTTAAGAGGGATTCATCTTTGTATTATAGGGGTTAATGTTCATAATAATCTTATTTAGACCCTATGATTGTTGGGATATCTTTGAATACAATGAAGTTCTCTTGTCCATCATAAAAATGCTCTTCCTCATAATTAGGGTCATAATAGACCCCACTATGAGTATACATTTGTGTCATGCTTAGAAGGTTGTTTTTCTCATTTGCTAAGATTTGAAATGTGTTTTAAAAACATTTAAAAAGGGTGTTTATGTTTCTTCAAATAAAATATAAGGTAAGACAAGAATATAAAAAGAAGTGGCATAGTAACACATAATTATAAGAAAGTGGTTATGAATTTACTCAGCCTTGGTGGGTTGAAATGATCAAATTATAAGATGATAAGATAAATTTGAAACCTAAAGTGCAGGCTAGCACAATAAACTTAGGTCAAAGATACATCAATATCACAAAATATAGATACAACTATGATGAGTTATAAATAGAAAATTAGAAGAAGATTCTTATGATTAGAAGATAACAATGTGAATTAAGAATCTCAAAACATGAATTAACACAAAAATTCCTAGATATAAATCTAAAACTAAATGGGAAGCACAATGGTACCACATGGAAATAAGATGTAAATGGTACAAAAACTTAGAGAGTGAGTGAATGCAAGATAATATAAGTCCACAATGAGAATAAAATGATGATGAGTCTAGGTAATGACCCTCAATCCAAATGGGAAATCATACCCAATTTACTCAAACCATGTGCAAAAGGTAAATAGATAACACCTTGGATCGAAACTTAGAAAGGTGAGATTTATAATTTAGACAAAAATGAAGGACTTCAAGATTTTTAAAAAGTGGACAAATGGTCTAGATTAAAATGAATAACATAGCAACATTATTTGGAAAATACAAACATAATGTTTTGAATGAATATTTGAATAAGGTAGGAAGTGATTTTAATTTGGTTAATGTAACGACTCTTTGTTCAAAATAGAATGGTGTATAATAAAGTGCTTGGTTTTGTGATGTGTTATTGGATTTCACACAAACAATTTTAGACTCAAAAAGATAAAGTAAAGGACAAAATGATAAACACACCTATATGTAACTTCCTAAATCCTAAAACTAATAAAGTTACATGGTATTATTAAATTATGTCTATATACATGCTCTTGAAATGATTTTTAATTGTTAATCCAAAAATTAAAAGTTTACACCACCTATTCTCTCAAGAGTTTGTATAGTGACATAGAATTTTGGTCTACTCACCCTGCATCAATAGTATGTCCATAAAAAGTGGGGTTTATTTAAAACTAAATTTTCACACTTATATATGGTCCCAAGTGTGGCTAACACTAGATATGTTCACATCAATTGGATCCGAATCAACCAACTTATTATGAGGTCTTATCCTTTTCATAACCACTACATTTGTCAATTACTCAGTGTAGTGCAATGTCTGAGTTACCCCTATGGTCTGAGGCTGTTAACCACTAATAGAGCTTATTTTAATTGTTCAAAACAAGTGTCCCAATGGGTCACTCTCAATTTATATACCCCACTATGGAGTGGGGTTGAAATGATGATAGGAGATGAATTCTTAGGTCAATGTTTCCTTATAAAATCCATGAGGAGGCAATGAACTCTTGCTCACAAGATGAAGTGCATAAAAATAAAGATAAGTGAAAAGTCTTTATGGTCATTTTGGGGTCACCTAAATAATATAAATTTTGGGAGGTCCTTAGTGACTTTATTTTCACACCTTTGGATAAGGTACCAAATGAAAATAATGATCACTTTTGGTCACCTGAGTTCCTTAAAGGGGATAGGGGGAGAACATACACGCATCACTCATTTTACTAAAAAACAAACAAATTCAATAAAAAAACATGAAAATGAAACTCTTAAAAGTATTTAGCTAATGTGAAAGTTCATTTTAATCACCAAAACAAAGTGTGTAATGAAGTTTGCCTTTGATTTTCTATGAAATAGAGACTAATTGACTTAAATCCTATAAATAATATGTTAGGAGTTTGAAATTAGGGTGTAAAATTGTTAGATAAACTTCTAGTTTACTATTTTGAGTCTTTGTTTTCTTATGCAGGTTGATCTCACCGTTACATAGAGTGATCTCACTATTCCACAATGCAATCACATCATTCTACATATCAATTTCATTGAAAGATAGAAGCAAAGGGAATATTGGTTTCTAATCTTGCTAATTGATAGGGTGATATCACTAATTAGCATGGCATTCCCACTAAAGTATAAGGCATTTCCATCAAAATGATAAAAATTGATAAAAGGAAATAACAATCACCTGTTAGTTTTTGGTTTAGGATGATCTCATCATTTCTCAATATGATCCCACCAATCCATAGAACGATCTCACCAATCCACAATTTATTCATGCTATTATATAAAGAAATCCTTTTGATTCATAGTGCAATCTCACTGATCTGATAAAATACATAGGCAAACAAAAAGCAAATAAAGTTATCCCATTATTCATAGATGCATTTCATCCATTTCACAGGGTGAGCTCACTGATGTTCAGGTTAATCCTAATGACTACCTTAGTGATCCTATCATTTTATAGGCTGATCTCTCCATTTTTCTTAGAAGCCACAAAAACATAAAATGTAAAAAAAAAGAAGTGAAAAACAACCTCCAAAAAAGGTCTGAATGCAAAATTAGAAGATATAAAGACTTGTGTGAGGTGTGAGTCCCACTAGGCTTTCCAAAATTTAGATTAAGATTATGAGATATATTAATCCATGCATTAGTCAAGAAAACATTTATAAAGAAGCATATAAACACTAAAACATTAAGCTTACTCCCTCATGGGGTGTTACTAGTGAATTATAAGAGCTATTTAAGAAAGGAATACTACCAAACCTTCCAAATAATATCCTTCCTTCCAAGATCATCCAAAAAGCATGTTTTTTATTAGATTTGGTGCTCCAAGTATGCATCAATGATGAGTAACATGATCTTCATTCATTTCCTAGTGAACTAATGGCTTAGACTCACAAGTTTGATTAATTTATGAAAATAGGTGAAACTCTGTGGAGATAATTCTACATAATAACATTACACAATTCCAGCTATTTTAATGGTGGTTTTGGATCACTTATTTATAGCTATCTAAAAATGTTCAGAATCAACCATGACCATCCATCTTGAGATCAAGATGTGTGGCTATGAATTGATTTAATTTTGGAGGGATAAGCCATGAATATTTCCATTAATATTTGGAATAATGGGACATTGATGAGGCATGGGAGAGATTAATCTTGATATTGTTCCATTAATGGCCTATAAATACCAACCCATTGATGATTTAATGGGATGATACATATTTTATAAATGATTTTACAATAAATAGATTTTCAATAACTTTCATGGAATTTTCACTTAGGCTCTTCATTTGGTTTAATTTGCCTAAGTGGCTTTGATTAATTTTATACAATTCTTTAGAAATTTGTTGCATGATTATAAACCTAATAAAAAATTTCATTTTATTGAGTCATAATTTCACTAAAGTATAATAAAAAAGGTGTCAGTTATGTATGAAACATTACCCCAATTAGGGTATTATGGATGTGAAATAACACATGCACATAATGTGTGCTACCAAATTAGAAGAATTTAGTGGTCCAGAGTGTCATTTTGTACAATTTTAATTTGACTCAAAGTGATTTAAGAAAATATAATAATCACACAAAATACATTATCTCATTTAGGGATACATTTGACTAAATCAACACTTGTATATGATAAGTTCAAATAATTTAGCATGCTTTAGTGATTTTGGCCCAGATTGTGCGTTGTCATAGAATATTTATTAGATTGACAATTTTAGAATAATAGTGATAGGAATTAGGTGTCTAAATAAGTTATACAACCATGTTTTCTCTTATAACTTAATTATTTTTAGCATGTTCTTGCTCTTAATTATCTTCTTGATCAACTTATTATTCCTCTTGATATTCTTCCTCATCATTCCCATGTAATTATTATTATAGGGATAATAATCCATCTCATGTCTCATCCAATAATATGAGAATATTATTAATATTAATAGCTTTCTCTATTGATAACAAGTTTAGGTTAGTTTATTGATCCTAATTATAAGTATTTCCTTCAACATTTGCCCTTGCACACACCATTTTATCCTACTTGAAATGAGGAGAAGGTAGGTTAGTGTTACTAGAATCATTAGGTATAAGCATTTAAACCTATTCTTTAATATCACATGATACAACTAACTTAATTTGAAATTGAAATTTTCCATATATTTTTTAACATTTAGTGTCATTAATTTTTCATGCTCAATTAGTTTAGCATTGTTAAAATTATTGTTTGGTCATCAACCAATGTATTATAATATCATAATGGAAATATAATTAGATTCCACTAAATCATGACCTAAACATAAATTAATCCTCTTAAAACTTGATTTAACCTTTTAGGGTTTAGCTATGTAAAACCCATGTTTAGATTAAAGGGTTGAGATGTCTAAATCAATTAAATAATATATAATAATTAAGCATTGATTTGTTATGGATTTTGACCTTATTTGAATTTATAAAAATAGTAATAAATATTTATAAATTTAGAATTATCTAGAAAGTTACTATCATAGATGATTTGGGTTATGAAAACTAGGTTCTAGACAATTATGAATGTTATCAATAGGGTCTTAGGATCTATTTGCTCACTAGACAGTAGCACCCCACATGGATAGTAGCCAAATACTATTGTAGTGTCCTAAAATTAGTAATATTTTCATATTTATAGGACTATTCCTATTTTTTGGAGCACTTACACTGATGTTTCTAGGTACTATTCCTACACACACAAAATCTAGAACTTTATGTTGTGCCTAGAAAACATGATTTAGTGTGTAAACCCTAATCCTCCTTGAAAGTATGGATTGAGATCAAAATATGTGTTCATTAGTAGGATAGGATGGAGATCCTTAATACCTCACTATGAATATATTTGGATACATACTAATACTTTGAAGAGGGATCAAGCCCGATGTGTTTCTCCCACCTACTATTTGGTGCAAGTGCAAGTAAATTGTAGAATGAGAGTAGTATTAAAATCCTTGAGTGTGCCTGAACTTTAAAAACATGGAAATATAATATTAGGGTTATTATATATGGTAGTATGCATAAGTAAGGATCAAATACCTTAATTTTTCTCAACCTATCTTTTATTTGAATAGATTTTTTACATCTATTTTCCACCTAGTCAATAGAGGTCAAATAAGCTTATAGTTAAAGAGATCTATATCTTTTGTGGATAATAAAATGTACTTAGGATGAACTTAGGAGGGGAAAATGTTTGTAAAATTATCTATTTGGGATATTTAGGGAAAATTACAATAGTGCCCAATTGGGGACACTAGCGCCATGTGGTTGTAGTGTCCCAAATGTGGCACTAATGTCCACATGGGAGACTACTAGGCATACTAGGTTGGGATCTAGGAATAATATCTTGGGACTATATTTTAGGTGACTGTAGATGTTATTGGTCTACATACTGGATGGAAAATGTGTCAAAGGCTCTAGAATAGGTCTAAGGTTAAACTAGGAATAGGCTAACTCAAACAATATTTTTAGCAACCAAATACTACTTTTAGGTAATTACATTTAACCCCCACTTATACTAGAAATGTAGTAAAGTTAAATGAATAGTATAAAGGAAAAATAAGTATACATAAACATACCTTGGAAGTGTATCCTATGTAATTGAGTTTGAGTATGTGAATCTGGGTCTATGTATGTGAAACATGATCCAAATCAATGACCTGCAATGAAACATGCAAAAATTAGTCCTTAAGAGATGATAAAAAGCAAAAGACTATGCTGAAATAAAGTAATTGAGTAAAGTTGAGTAAAAGAGAGAGGAAATGAATGAATACACTTCATTGGGTACATGAACCAATGTATGAATATGGTGATAACTTATGAGTGTAAGTGTTCATAGTCATCATATCATTGAATAGATTGAGCTAACATGATGGCTTGCTCAATCCTCATATGGGTGACTCAAGAACTCAATCTAATTTTGACTCCATCATTGCCCACCTTTCTCAATGGATCTTGATCTATGAATATCTTGGATAAAATTGCAAGTGTATCTAACCCTCTTATGTGGAGTGGCTCAAGAATTCAAGTAGGCCATGACTCCATCATTGTCCACCTATTTGAAGTAGATGAATTTTTAAGTGAACTATGTAAAGTGCTAAAAAATCTAACTAGATATATCTAATTTTGTTTGTCAACTCCGTGGCCACTCAAGTACATTAGGAATCTCTGGGCCACTCAAAAATGCCAAGCACTACATATGGAATAAGGCATGAATCTAGTGATAACCTAGAATATGATAGCAAGCGTATATAACATATATAATGACATGGAGTTTTCCATTCCATCTCATCAAAATGTATGTAGCTAAGTATCTAGAAATTATGTTCTATGTACATGCCCCCAATCTAATATATGATTATATTGATTCTAAACTAAGTATGTAATAACTAAATCTATGTGATTGAACTGAATGTGGGAGTGATCATGTCATGCATAATGCCCAGAAATCTGATCAATTGGTATGAATCTAATATTAAATGAATGCATATAAGCAAAATATGAACATAACTATCAAATCTATGATTATATATATGCAAATTTATATTATACTTGGTGTACTTGTCTGGCTAATCTAGACTACCCTAAAGTTAGGGATATTGGATAATATCTCCCTGTAGTGGACAATAACACCCTATGGTGTTAGTGTCTCAATTTGGCTAATAATGTCTATTTGGTCTAAAATCTAGGTGATCTGAACTACTTTCTGAGTCTTTATTCTTTCTTGTGTCTAATTTTTGAAACTAAACATGTGTGTTGAAATTTATCTATGAATAACAAATTAAAGCCTTGATCTCTATGATAATACCTTTTGAATACCTCCTATTTTTAGGGTATTTGTGAAAGATTTGTAATAACTATCCTCAAAATAAGTAGCTTTTTAAAATGTGTTAGATGGAGCATAAATATGATATTCTAATACAATGTACAAACATAACAATAGAATGTAAATGAATCTGAGCATAAGTAGGTAATGTAATATGTATGTTGTAATCTAGCATTACATAAGGATGTCAAGATATATGTAATAAATGTGTATAGTATAAAATCTAAGTAACTACCTAAGGGCATGGGTCATGATGTCCATCACAACACCCAAGTAGGAAGGGTAGATATATGTGGTCCCTCATGGCATAAAAAACTAGTGTGTGTGTGTAAAAAACAAAGACATGTGTCATGGTGAACAACCATACAAAGAAACATACATACAAAATACATGAGGCACACAACAATAGGCCAAGGGGACATAATACAAGGGACATGGGCACATGTCACTAAATTTGAGACTGAAGACATATAAGGACATGTTCAAATGTCCACATACATAAGTAACAAGCAATTTGGCTTAGATCCACATAGAAGGACATGTTTAAATGTCAACATATGTAAATAATAAATCACACATAAGGGACATGGGCACATGTACAAGGCATACAAATAGACAAGTGGTGTAAAGACAAAGAAAAATGACATATTCAAATTCCCTCTAAGATGGAAGAAGCATAGGAAACATAATCAAGTCTAATCTAGGATAACTAGAAATGAAAGCATGTATAACTATGTAGTATAAATATATGTAAATGCTAGGATGTATATATGCTGGGTATAACTAGTGATAGTCAGAAAAAAATATAGGCAAAGGGTAGAAATGATTAATATCAAGATATATTAATGCATATACTAGAATGTATAGTATGTAAGGATAAAACCTAGTAGTAACAACTATGTAGGAGATGCCCCTTAATGGGTAAATGTATCAAATTTATAAACCTAGATTGGCGTATATTCCCCCAATGGGTAGATGACATCAAGTTAAATTATTGTAGTGGATCATAGTCTTATATTTAATTTGCAAGCACTCAACAAAAACAAGTGAAGCATATGTGTATGGTAAAACTAATTATACTAAGAGAGCTAGAAATATGTAATATCTAGAATGTAGTAAATATGTAAACATAACAATGCATATAATATATAAATTTTGTGTTTTTGTGAGTAATATTTGAATTTATTTTTAATCTTGACATGTTATATATATATATATATATATATATATATATATATATATATATTTTGGATATAAACTATGTACAAGCAAATGGAAATAAACTATGTAAAATGAACAAGAGTGAAGATAGAAGTATGTATGAGAGTAGGAACCATACTAACCAATAAGTCTCATGGGAGACTCACTATCACCATGACCTGTGTTGAATATAGGAATGCTAATCTCTCATGTAGTGTGATTGATATGCCATAGTTGAATGCTTTGTTACTATAGGAATCTGTGTATTGTTCATCATCGTAATCATAAAGTTATTCAACATCATAATCATGATAACCTAAAATACTAGAGTTAATTAACTCATATTTTGGATTTTATCCTTTTGAATTTTTATTTGGAAGATTGATTATGATTTTTCCCTTTGAAATTATCCTTATTGTAGACATACTATGTTATGGAGGCTCTTTTACTAAAAGACCTTGTTTGAGAATGTTTGTTCGTTAATCATGATTTTGACCTTATAACTTAATATCTTGCTCTTTCTGTAACATGTCATGTGTATATGGATGTTTGGTCTTGATAAACTATGTCTATGAATTATGTGTCTTAGGATGTTGAATAAATCCCAAACCTTGTTGACCAATATTATCAACTATTAGAATAGAAGTGATGTCTTGGGCCTATTTTCCCAAACATTGACCATGATAATAAACTATTATCTCTATTTGTGACCAAAATTATACCCTATTGAATGTTGAGCCTCCTTTTGGATAGGTATCTTTGTTTCTTGTACTGTTTCTTGATCTGATTGTGATTTTGGAACATTTTGTTGTGTTGAGTTATGCTTTGGTAACCATTTTGTACTGTTTCAAAATTTGACTCTTTTTAAATTGGTATATGTGTCATTTTATGTTGTGTGGATGAAGTATCACTATTTGATTCATTTGTATCCATTATCTTTTGTATTTTCATTTTTAATGCTAACATGAATCTATGTAGTGCGTATGCATTCTATGATATGCAAAAATATCTAAATCTCCTCATTGTGTATAGAAGAGGTAAGTTGATCAAATTAACTTTAATCATTTCCATTAGTACCTCACTTGAACTCTTATTTTATATTTTAATTATTTTTGAATCACTAGTCATCTATGTACTTTGTTTTGATTTCATGTTTTGATATGTAATATTGTTTGCCAGAAATTGACTAGGTGAAGATGCATATACATGAGTTACATTAATGTGCCCTAGAGGCCTTTGTCTTATAAATTGTTTTTCCAATGTTGTAATATTTTAATGTAATAGTTTATTCTAATTTTTTGAACCTAAAATTATCTTTATCATACTAATAATTTGATCACATAGAGTCTCACAAGTGCAAACCCTAGTTATTTATGATTGAACATATAGGCACACACCCTGTAGGGAAGAGGTGTGAATAGACTGAGTATGGGGAATAGTGAAATTGGTATAGGATGCTTCATATTATGGAGGGGTGATATCATGGACTTGGTTATAGGAAAATTAGCTATCACGCTCATGGATATAAGGATGAGAATGAGATTATTTCATGTGTATAAGATATGACATTGAAGGTTGAAACATAGTTGTTAGCTTATGTGCTAAATCCTCTATGTGTGTATAGGTTTGATTGTTAATGGAATTCCACATAGGATAAAGATAACATGCTATGAGATATGAAATTTATTAAATTGATAGAAATTATAATCTATACATGTATTTATGTCTTTTTTGAGTTTATTTTGAATTAAAGAAACCAAGCATGTAAATGAAAGTATTAAACTTTGCAATAAAAAGTGATTAATTTATTTTGTCATTATGATCATATGATTGTATGAAGTAAAAATTAAAAGATATATGGATATGAAATCTAAGTATAAATATAAAAAGGACACAAACCCTAAATGTGTTAGGGTTTTGTTGAATTAGGGCTAATTTTCAAAGAGCTAAATTATATTTAAATAAATGAAACCCTAATGTGAAATTAATTTCATTATCTAGGTTATCTTAAAAAATTATAAAATCAAAATTATGTAGCCCTAATTTATTGCATAAAAATTTGAATTAATTCAAGTTAGGGTTTGAAGTAATATTTGAAGTAAGTCAGGTACACCAAATGATTTGACCTTTTAGGGTTTAACTAGTAAAACCTATGTTTAGATTAAAGGATTGATATGTCTAACTCAGTTAAATAAGATGCAATAATTAAGAACTAATTTTTTTATGGATTTTGACCTTATTTGAATTTTCTAAAAATAGTAATAACTATGCATAAATATATAATTATCTAGAAAGTGACTGTCACGGATGATATGGGTTCTAAAAAATGGGTTCTAGATAGTTATGAGTGTTATCAATAGGGTCCTAGGATCTATTTGCTCACTGGATAGTATCACCCCACTTGGTTAATAGAATTGTAATGTTATAGTGTCCTTAAAGTGGCACTAGTCCCCTCTTTACAAGGAATTTTCTTATTTTATGGGATCACCTACACCTATGTTTCTGGGTCCTATTCCTATGCATGTGAAATTTGGAACTTTATTGTGCCTAGAAAACCTAATTTAGTATGTAAACCCTAATACTCCTTGATAGTATGACATGAGCTGAAAATATATGTTCATTATTAGGATAGGATGGACATCTTCAATATCTTGCTATGAAGAGAGTTGCCTACATCCCAATATTTTGAGGAGGGATCAAGCACGATGTAGTTATCCCACCCAATGCTTGGTGAAAGTGTAAGTGAATGCTAGAATGAGAATGCTCTTGAATGCCTTAAGTGTGCTTGAGATTTGAAATATTAGAAATATAGGATTAGGGATGAAGTAGATGGAAGTATGCATAAGTAGGTCAGAATAGGGATAAAATAACTTAATTTTGATCTACTTATCTTTTTTTGAATAGGCTTTTTGCATCTATTTTCCATCTAGTCAATAGAGGTCAAATAAACATGTATTTATAGAGATCTATATCTTATGTGGATAATGAAATGTACTTAGGTCAACCTTAAGAGGGGCACACATTTGGAAAATTATTTATTTGATAGAATTAGTGCAAAGGATAATATCACCTAGTTGAGGACACTAGCACCATGTGACTGTCATGTCACAAATGTGGTGTTAATGTCCTCTTGGTAGACTATTGGGCACACTAGGTTAGGATCTAGGAATGATATCCTGGGATTGTGTTTGAGTTAACTGTAGATGTCTATGGTTTGCATAATGGATTGAAAAACATGTTAAAGGCTCTAGGATAGGTCTAGTGATAATCTAAGAATAAACTAACTCAAGTAACACTCTTATAATCTAAATACTACTTTTAGGTGATTATAGAACTTAAATAACTTGATACAAATAAGAATAATAAAAAAATCTCAATGATATAGCTCAAAAAATACAAAAACCCATGTAAATCACTATATAATCAACATCAACTAAAATATATAGTATATTACATTTCCATATAACTATTACAATCCCACCTTTGTTGTACAATGTAGTACTACATCAAAATACAATATTGGGCTAAGCCACTACTGAATATTACAATAATTTAATACATCAAAAGATCAATCATTTTCATGAATAATCAACATTTGACTAGCCATGAGTAAATAATTGTTGATAGTTGTTGGAAATATTGTCATTGATGTCAAAGGTTTAGCATTGTTGGTGATAAAGGCCCCATTGCATTTAGTGTTGTTTTTAATAAATATATCTTGGCTAATATGAGTTAATATTTATTTAATATTAACAAATATATTTTTAGTTGCATATGAGACAAAAGAAGGGCCCATGGAGAATTCGAAGAGCCATGGGATAAAGACAAAAGAAGGATGGGACGCATTTTCCCATGAAGCGTCATCTTAGGGAATTCCAAGAGTCACCAAGTGAAGACAAAAGAGGAAGGGCACAATTTCTCATGAAGGGACACTTTGAGGAATACAAAAAGTCACCAAAGAAAAGGACAAAAGTGGGAAGGACGTTTTTGGTCATGAAGGGTCACCACATGACTTTTCAAAGGCAAGAATATGAAGGGTCATACAAGTTTGGCACCATTTTCCATGAGGATTGAAGGGTCATAAAGGGGGAAGGCCAAAGGTCATTTGGAAAGCTATAAATAAAGGCTTGAGAAGCCATTTGTAATATGGAAAATAGAGGTTGATTTGATATTGTAATATCTAGCTTAAAAGAGCAATTGTGAGAGATGAATATGATTTGTATTTGTTATATCTAGCTTAGAAGCGAAAAGGTGAGAGAGAGGAAAGAGATGTTGTATTTATCTATCATTTGTTGAGATATAGGTGTGTGGTATACACAAAGGGGTTAGTGCTCCTATGGGTTGGTTCTCATGAATTATTGCTGGGTTGGTGCTTAGCAAAGGGGTTGGTGCTCCTATGGGTTGTTGCTCATGAATTGTAGCTGGGTTGGTGCTCAGCAAAGGGGTGTGGTGCTCCTATGGGTTAGTACTCATGAATAGTTGTTGGGTTGGTGATCAAAAAAGGGGTTGGTGCTCTTGCAAGCTTGGCTTGCAAATATTGTTTGGGTTGGTGCTCATTCATATACTTGAGATTGTTCTTCATGGTTTTTCCCACATTAGGTTTCCATGTTATATCTGGTGTCTCTCTCTATCTTGTGTGGTGTTTATTGTTTAAATTTTATTGCATATCTTGAATGTTTGATTAAGTGGAATTTGGTTAAGGAAAAGATTTATAAGATATATGATATACTGATTCACCGCCCCTCTCAGTATATTCCATGCTTAGCAATAGTTCTCATAAGTTGTAAGGAGGGAGAAAATCATTTAGGTTTTTTACCTCCAACAATAGACTAGTGGTCTCCCACACACCTCCCCATTGGGAGTGGACCTTCCCTTTGTGAAGGGATAAATAATTGTGATGCATACATCAATAACTAATGGAGAATAGTGAGGAAGAAAAATCACTATTACATTCATCAGTAATATAGACCATGGATATTCATATATCTAATATGACATCACTCATACATGTACACTATAAATTATAGTGGCCATACAATGTATATAGCTATAACATTACTATGTCTAAACTATTTTTATATATTTTAGATTTTAAATGACACTAGGTCATATTCCACATTAACAATACTCTGGTATAATATATATACAACATTATCCTTCTCATTAATTGATGATAAGTGACTTATAGAAAGGATCCCTGCCTATCACTCATCATCCCTTAACATTAAGGATGACTATTTTCAAAAATCCTTAAACCATATTTTTCATGATAAAATAACATAAAAATTCCAATGAAATATACTAATAGGATGTTGTTTTGTAATAATTTTCATAAAATACATGAATCATAAAATTGGGTAAGATATTCTACTATTCCTCAAATTTCATTTACAATTCATCATACATAACCATACACCCTAAATTAAAAATTTAAACTCCCAAGTTTAATTAATTCAAAGATATAAACACATAATAATCATATTTTAAACCAATATATACTCATTAATAAAAATAAATATTCAACCATGATGTAATGTAGTCCACACTACCTATAATATAACCATGTATTTTATCTCTTTCTTTAAATGTGAAGTAAATAATATTAATGCATTCCATGTTTGTAAGTTTAACATAATATTTATTAGAACATAATGAACATTACTTAACTTGTCTCAAACTACAAACTTCATGCTTTATACTAACAAGAATTAACTATCACTAAAAACCTTAGACTACATGCCTCATATATTGACCTTAAATGAAAATAGGGTGATGATAAATAACTATTAAAATTAATTAGACAACCTATAGTGAAATTATATTATTTCCTTCACTTTTATATCACTAATGTATATCCCATATGTTTCCTATTTCATGACTATGGCCTTTAATTTTTCTTGCTAATATTTATATGAATTAAATCGAATGATCCTCCTTCAAACATTTATCATACTAATTAGTTATACATTCTTAATTATATTAGCATGGCATGAATCTAATTTATATTTGATTATAACTCCACTAATTTTCCTTCCTTATGCATTGCTACAACCATTTTCTAAAATATGTTTCTTCAAACTAAGTTGAGGATTATTGTTATAGACTTCAAAAATAGAATTGCACACAACCATAATTATCATAGAAGATTTTACACAAAAAAATCCACATGTCATCAAGATATCCATATATAGGTTGTCATTTACCTACCCTAGGCTAATATGTAATCATACTAACTACCTACATGTCTAGAGTAGGTAAATGCATTGGTTTCTCAAATTTATTAAGGATCAGTCACTATGTTGAAAAACCTAATATTGTTCTACAATATTAATGAATTAATATATTAAATAATAGCTTAAATTAATAAAAAATTAATTTCATATGGGAATAATCCTTATGGGCTTGTGTGTGAGAGAAATGTTTCATCCCCAGGTCTATATATGGTGGAAGTCCATTATAAGCTTCAATAAATCAACATATCTAAGTAGCTAAATAATGTTTTAACACAAACAACCACTATTTACCCTATAGTCTTAACTAATATTTACCCTATCCATAAATCTCCAAGGATTTCTACAAAATAAAGGATCCAAACTCATATTAATTGAGTATATATTTCTAGCATCATAAGGAGTAAAATCATGATCTGATTTGACCATATACATACAAGAAAATAAATAACTCCCTGCAACTATTAGGGTTTAGCCAAAATTTTGCATACCATTTATGAAATCAAATCAAAAGATAATATAAAATCAGACCCTCAATTAACCCACTCAAAGTACATACTCAATTGGTGAGCCATTACTTTCATGAATAGGGAAGATAGTAGTTTTTTCCTTTGAAAATGCAATCCCTGCTTGTTTCTTCTTTCTCATCCACAAAATTATTCCCCTCTCTTTTCCCTTCTTTTATTTTTATCCCTCATATGTCATATAGCTTGAAATTTGAATTTACTTATATTATAATAACAACATATTAAGACTACTAAATGCATGCATTGATAGTTGGTTAAGTCCTTTGTTGAGTTTTCTAATATAACTACACTAAAACACTGTGTTGGGATTTACCAAAACATCATGCACTCCTCCAAGCTTGAGCTATCAAAATTTAAAACCTAATTATATCTTCAACTTTGTGTTTTTATTTATAACTTAAATAAAATCCTAATTCATTGTGTACAATTAATTAGCATTTTTAACCCAAATTTGAGTTATGTACAAATTAATAATTCCTCGCCTCATTCTTCTAATCAAAATTTTACTTACCTTTAACAAATAATTTATTAACATCAAAAAATTCATGTAATGCACAAGACTATAGTGGTTTTATTCTGTAATGAATATATAAGTGGTTTATAAATTTTTATTTTGCTTTTCATAACAAAATTTATGATGAATAAACCAACTATTACGCATCAATACTTTACTGCTTAAAAATATAACCATACAAGGAAATGCAAGAGTATTAGAATACAACTCAATAAGTATTAAACACTCACAAGAATATACTCATCAAGAAAAATAGAGTATAATCTTGTAAGCAACACAAGAACAAGAATCCATAAGAAAAATTGGTATGCAAGAAAAATGAGGGTCTGACATCCATAAGTGAAACAAAAATTTAATTATGAAAACATAACCATATTTTACAGGTCATCTAAAATATAATCACACAACATAATTATGTCATGAACAAGATGGTACACACATCAAGATAGAATACAACATATAACTGAATACCACTCAAGCAACTATGTGATTGTGTGATTATTCTAGATTAACTCTTTATACCCCCAACTACCATGATCTATCACCCTCTCCTCTATTATGACATCCCTTAGGAATCTACTACGAGGTAATGGATAAGATATCTTGCATCTATATTAGTTATAGAAAGAGGGTATTTTGTCTAGTATCAACATAAACTACTGAAAATATTGATATTAAATATTAAATTAAATGAACTATTGTATTCATATCAAAAATACATAAATAAACACATCAAAATATAATTTTCATATTCACAATATTATAAACTTAGATTTTAAATGCTAACACCACCATATAGCTAATAAAAACATTGTTAAAATAGCAATCCATCATCTCTAATGTTTAAAAAACTTAAAATAGTCATAGTATTTTCTAATAGGGTAGAGTGTATGTAACATCTTTTCCCTCTTTGAAAATTCATCATCCTAATGAAGTTTAAAACAAACATATAGTAATTATCATAAGTTCAACATAATCTATTAATCAAATTAATGTAAAAACTATTATCACCAACTAGTGCACACTAGAGATGGTTGTTCAAGCCTAATCTAATATTTGGGCAACATGGGATTGCCTATAGGCCTATGGGTTGCCTATAACAGAGGTAAACCTCTACCTCTGCTATAGGGATAAAAGTAACATGAAAATAAACTACTCTAATGAGGGCTCTCTCCCTAGATATGAATTTGCTTGATTATCACCTACACTAATTTCTTGATATGATGAAAAGGGATAAAAGTAACATGAAAACAAACTACTCTAATGAGGTTATATACCATAAAGAGCTCCACTATACTACCATACACTTGCACTAAGAAACATGACTCACAACACTAGTCTAAAAATACTAAATTGGTCTAACATTAGTATTTCAAACATGGAGGTGATATGCATTGAACTACTCAACATGAGTGAACTGGAGGTTAAATTATAGACACTAAGGCTACTCTTCAAACTTAAATATAGATAAATTTACTTGAATACACTTCATGTGACATGTTAGAGTGAGAAATTCTTGCATCAAACATAGAAGGGTTGAGAGAAATCAAGGATATATACTAATCACTTAGCCTTTCACTATACACCACTTCACACACTTAGAAAAGATAGATTTTGAACTCAAAACCAGATTGAAAATATTTATTTCAAAGGCAGAATATATTATCAAACCAGAAGGGCTTTGCCATACTAGGTGTGGATTCTTTTATAAAATTAAAAATGGAATACATTTATAGATCATGTGAGAGGAGAGAGAAGAAGTGGAGCTCAAGGGTCACAATAATAAGTTTCAAGTGATGAGGTCTATTTACATTACATAAGAATGAAGTGGATAATAGAACATGAAGTTCTTCTTGGACAAGTGTCCATCTGAAGCATTAAAAACACCTAAAATTGGCATATAGACCCTTCAACTACCTTCTTGAAATTGCCTTCATGATGAGGCATCTATTGACCACTCAAAACTAGACTAGAAAGACTTAACATATATGCATTGTCTTAAGGGGGTTAGAAACAATGTGTGATATCCATCATATGCTTCCCTAAATAATAGCCCTCTTCTTGACACTTGTGTTCACTATCTGTAGTCATTTATTAGTATTCTAGGCCTCATTCTTCACATTTGTCATCAAGATGACCTTTAGTTTCTTAACCAAATTTGTGTAAGACATGTTAATACACCTATCTATAACCTTGTTTCCTTCCACTCCATTAGGTACACCTCAAAAGGATCCACAATTGGACTTCTCATCTTCTTATTAGGTAGTCACTCCTGATTTTTTCTATCTATCTAAGACTGATTGTGATGAATGGTGTATTAGAGGGAATTTCATGCACAAATTGGGTTATAAATGAGCATATATAGTGGGAAAAAGTCTCTAAATACCTTTCTAAATGATTCTCATTCCTAAGTTCCCTTCTACACCTATAAAACATTCAAAAACTTGTAAAAAACCTTATTTTTACCATGTCCATAGAAGTGATAGTACATCCCAATCAAGTTTCCAAGATTTTGGGAGAGTATTAAACAATTATAAAAAACTTTCTAGGCCAAATCACCCCCTCTGAGTGCATCTCCTTGCATACTTTCTCCATTGGGTCAAAACTAGGGTTTTAGGTGCTTTGGACTGTTAACAATTGTTCATAAAAGTTAAAAATACAAATTTTGAAAAAATTACACAAATTTGAGGTATATGACCCCCTTCAACTCTCCCCAAGTTCTTGAGGCACCATTCATTCATTTTGTATAGATATGAGTGTTTGAAAATGTTCCTCGAGCTCTTTGAGTGCATTCTAGACACACCTATCATGGTTTTATGTCAAAAGTGATACCTCTATGTATTATCCTAAAAAATAAAGGATTAAATAAAACTTATAACTATCCATAAAGTCTCAAAACTTAATTATAAAGTTTCCATGGTCATGTGAATGAATTTAGACCCTTGAAGGACTTAGGTCTAGTTTTACGCCTAATAGGCCTAATTGTGCCTCATGACCTAAAACCTCCTTTAAGTGTTTTTTAGGACTATGGGTTACTATTCACATTTTCCATCTCTAATTAAAATTATTACATCATACTATAGTGTTTCATGACTCCTCATATCACTTTTCGAACATCCACACACCAAAACTAGAGTGTTCATCTTGACTGGGAGTGCCCTATGCCTGAGATAAAATAAAGGGCACTTCCCATATTTTCTAGCTAAATTGAGGCCATATGAGTATAAAATAGATATTTATGACCTTATTTTAAAAATTACATGGTTATATCACTCCTCTAGGGTTCTCAATACTTCAAAAATATAACACTAGCTTATTTAATTTGTGTACTATCTGTAGGGTCTATATGCAGAGTTGGGCTTGTTCCATCTCCATCTGAGTCAAAGTATTTCAATTTAGGGACAACATGGAAACATTTTGTGATATTTATGAGAGTTTAAACTATATTTTCATCCCATTTTACATCTCTTTCCACCTTCAAACCATATTTTCCCACTAGCTTAGGCTAATATGTAGACTTTCTAATTGTGTTACCCACTTCGGAAAAGGAGATTCATGTACATTTATTTCCATGTTATAACATTATATCTCATGTATAAGATATTATTTAATTCATAAATATCATATCACACTTGTTTTTAACTCATAGAGACTTGTGTTTACATTCAAACTACCTACTCCCAATATACTATGAGTCTATAGTCAAATTGTAAGTGACATTTTGAGAGAAAAAGGGACTCCTATAGGTGGTAATCTGAGCCAAACCAATGAACCTAAACTCCTTAAATTTATCTTTTAGTCACTAGTGTCATGTATTATTCAAATAAATTCACTTTGTCTTGAATCTTGCAATCATTGTGTCATGTTGTGTTGTAATACCATTTTAGCTTAATGAGTATTGTAGCCCACTAAACATCTACAGTGAAAACCTCCATGAATTAGAAACTTGTTTGCATTATCCTCTCACACCCATAAAACTGGTTTATTATATCAATACAATTTCCCTATACATTTTATATAAGATGGAAACTACTATACCTATCCAAACCTCAAGACACCTCACCATGGAAAGACCAAGTGTAAGGCAGATTCCTCATTTGGAGAAGTTAAGGTAAATTCTCCCTTTAAGCACTTTCTCAACCTTGGTTGACTATGAGTGTCAATGAAGGATATAAATGTGAAGGTGAATATTTTTAGGTTTTTAAACAATCCTCAAACATCACAAAGTCCCAACATGAAGTTCACACCTACTCACAATCACTGTTTTAACATTCTCACATAGTCCTGTAGGTGGCAATTGTAGGGTCACTTGACTATGTGATAAGAATTAGTATTACAACCAATATTAAACCTATTTGAATAGTTAAAACTAATTTTTACCACTTTTATAATCCTTTCAACACCTTGAAATATTCATGCTTCATTAACATGACTAGTTAAGGCCCCTTTACACTTGATTGTAGGTGATAGTCATAGGGTTTCCTAACTGTGTGAAATGTGTGAGAATTTTCACTCCATCAACCATGGATACATGAGATTAATATTTTAAAGGAGAAAAAAAAATTATGATATTTTTTAAACATCATGTTACCCTTGATCTAAAACCACTATAGGATAAGCTTTGCAATTGTGAAACATAGCCTATAGACCTGCAATGGAGTCCCTCACTAGAAAATGAGATAGTATTGATAATTCCTTGAGATCCACATGTGAAAAATATATTGGAAACGTTGTGATAAGTATTATCATACTCTTAAAGATCACATATAATAATTTTTTTACAAAGACCAATCCAAACAGAGAATATACTTGAAGGCCATGGGGATGTGTAGGTAGAAAAGAGGAACATACCTTATTATCAATGATTAATATAGTAAAAGAAACCAAAAATAAAACCATTATCATTAACTTAAAATACATAGAGAGTAATACCACCCACCAAATGCACTTTATCTGACTCAACTCCTCCTGGCCATACCAAATTGAAATTGATTGATCATTTTTGCTTGTCTAGGAGAGTGATAGGAAAGATAGGCCATTTTTTTCCATTTTCAGTCTTGTCTAAGCTTCCAAAGCATGTATTTTGACTATGATAATACAAATAGACACTCCTAAAGTTCTCCCACATGCCAAATATATTTTACAGGCCATATAACAACTAAAAACTGCCACTTTTCCCATTGATCTTTCATGTTTTAACATTACACCAATAATTATCAGTTCAAAACTACCATATTTTACATGTACCTAACATGTGGGATGTTTAAATACACTTGGACACACTTTTATTCTGATGGAAACCATACAAATCTATTAAACGACTCAAACTATGACCCCTAGATGACATATGACCAACTATACAAATATGACAAAAGATAAAACATATATTTGACCTTATTAAAGAACATGTGACACATTTTACACCTTATAAGACCCATATAAAAAATTTTACTATATAGGGGGTTGAACTAACTTGTGGTCAAATTAGTTAACATTTTGGTGATTTCTTAGGGGTGGCAAGCTGGCTATGCCAAAGACCAGTAGCATGCTCCTATCCATTGGGATATGGAGTCATCTATACACTATATGGTACTAAATTACCTCTAAAATTACACCACAACCAAACCAAATATAAAAAAAGAAACAAACACACAATAAAATAAATAAGAGATACACTTGTGCTCACATGAACACTTAGGGAAAATACAAACCAACTCAAACTAACTTAAACACAAACTAACCTAAATGAAACTCTTCTTCTTGGATCAAAGGGGAAGTTTTAAACATTTCTTGTTCCATGAAGTGAAGAAGTGAATGAGGCATTCTTCCTTTTTGTATTTTTAAATATGTCTCCAACTTCTTCATGTTGTTTTCCAATCTCCTTGGCGTGATCCTCAATGTAACTAGAGATGGTGAAAGCATATCACATATGAAGTTGATTTCTTATTTTTACTTAATATCCTCAATCTTATCATGGTACTCCTCAATTAAAAATTGACCCAATGATATCTCATCAAGGCATATCTCCTTTACCTTCATGGTGTCTTGAATAGAAATAAACTTCTTATTAGTTGCAAGCTCATTAACTACCACTTTAAAAAAGTTTGATACCTTGGGAGTTATCATGTTTTAATTCAAAGGACAAAACATTTTCAACACCATCATCAATAACATCTTCGACAACATCTTCAACAACATCTTCAACTTGGACAGTAGGATTTATAGGCATTTCAAGGGTCCCAAATTCATTACATATCTCATAAAATCTTTGACACAAATCATATTGCTCCATAGTAGTAGCAACAACTTTATCCTCGCTCATATTTTTAGGTTCAAGTTCTTGCTCATTCTCATGAACATCAATTGACTTAGCAAATATAGGGTTCTTATTAATCACCTCTTCTTTCATGTCTTGACCAAATTATTTATGGCTACGTGTAACAAGACCTTAAACATCTTCTCCTTCACTAAAGAAGATTGAATTGCACTTGTTTTCACTAAGGGGTGTCTTTATGGTGATTTCTTCTTCATAGTAACTTGAATCATCTTCTTGATCAGCTATATCTTGAGATTTCTCTTTTTCACTAATATCTCATAGGATTGGTTCTCTTTCAATAAGGGATGGGGTGGGAGGGTGATGGATAGGCTCATGTATTGGAGAGGAAGTATGAGATATTACAAAGGGCTCATGAATGGGATTGTGAATGGAAACTTATTGAATGAACTCATGGGGAGATGATAAGTTGGATTTGTCAATATGAAAGACACCTTCTTCAAAAATATTTTCACTTTAATCATATCCTTTTTTAGGCTCTTCAATAGCTTTAGGCTCATTTTCAAGCTATTGGTTTTCTCACATTTTTAGTCTATCTATTGAACATTATATATAACTTTTTTCCAAGTATAACTACTCATTAATATCATATTGGGTTTCCTCTTCAACTTCATTCCACATATTTATCAAATTTTGAAATAAACATCTCAACCACTCCATGAGATGGCTAGGGAGCACATCAAATGCTTCATCTCATGTTCTCATCTCTTCTTCATTATCTATCAGACTTGGCATGAGTGTCAATAAGGATTTGGCATGAAATAGGATTGAAGTAAGAGGAAGAGGGTAATAATAGGAATTATGGCCAACTTCAATTTGTTGAATTATTTTGCTATCTTGATCATGTAAGAACTCATATCTTGTTTTAAAATATATCAATTTCTAATCAATGGGGTCACCTAATTCCTCATGATAAGGATGATAGGAATCAACTTGAGATGGATATGGGGACACTTCTTGATATTCTTCTTGATATTATTTTTCATATACTTTTTCATAGAGATGTCCAAGAGCATCATGTTCATATAGAGGAGTGATAGGGTGATCATAGGGTTGACATTGCTCATAAGACTAATAAAAATCTTGGTAGGGCTATTAAGGGGTATAACATGGGTTATAACAAGGTTTATGGGGAGGTGCATAGTGGGGATTCTCAACATAACCAACCATATCAACTTAATTAGTTATATGAAACACAAGAATTAATCAAAATCTTTAACAATAGATACATGGGATGCTTAAAACTAGATGATTTCATTCAGAGTCACCATTGGTGTTTTCTTGAATGCTTACAAAAGCTAATAATTGGAAGAACACACCAAAAATTCTTATACTCTTTTGGACCTTGGTCCCACTGGGCATGCCAAAACTATTGTCACCAAATCTTTCACCCTAGAGATGGTTGTTCAAGCCTAATCTAAGATTTGGGCAACATAAGATTACCTCTAGGCTTGTGGGTTGCCTATAGTAGAGGTAAAACTCTAGGTTTGAGGGCTAGCTCCTTAGATACGACATTTCTTGCTTATCACCTACACTACTTTCTTACTTGGATAAAAATATATAGAAGTAACATAACAATAAACTAATCTAATGAGGTGATACACCATAAATATCTCCACTAGATTACCATACACTTTTACTAAGAAACATGATTCACAACACTAGTCTAAACATCCTAAATTCCTCTAACATTAGTATTTCAAACATGGAGGTGATATGAATTGAACTACTCAAGGTGAGTGAATTATAGGTTAGACACTAAGGCTACTCCTTACACTTAAATATAAACAAATACACTTGACTACACTTCATGTGACTTGTTAGAGTGAGAACTTATTACATCAAACATAGAAGGTTGAGAGAAATCAAGGATAGATACTAATCACTTGACCTTTCACTAAAACCACTTCAAAAAATTAGAAAATATTGTTTGTGAACTCAAAACTAGATTGTAAATATTTATTTCAAAGGCAAAATATAATATCAAACTAGCAGGGCTTCACCATACTAGGTGTGGATTCTTTTACAAAATCTAAAATGGCTTGCATTTATAGAGCATGTGAGAGGAGAGAGAAGAAGTGGAGATCAAGGTTAAAAAAAGTATCAAGTGATGATGAATAGTTAAATTATATAATAATGATTTGGATAATAGATCATGAAGGTCTTCTTAGACAAGTTCCAATCTAAAGCATGAAAAACTCCTCAAACTAGCATAGAGACCCTTCAACTGCCTTCTTGAAACTACCTTCATGATGAGGCTTCTCTTGATAGCTCAAATCTAGAATAAAAAGACTTGAAACATATGCAATGTCTTAGGGGGATTGAAAATAAGATGTGAAAGTCATTAGATGCTTCCCTAATTGATATCCCTCTTTTTGACATTTATGTTCACCATCTGGAGTCATTCATTGGTCTTCTAGGCCTCATTATTCACATTTTTTATCAATATGACCTTTATTTTCTCATCCAAATCCATGGAAGAGCTATTAGGACACCTGTTTAAAACCTCCTTTCCTTCCACTCTATCAAGTATACTTTAAAAAGATCCACAATTAGACTTCTCATTTTCTCATTAGGCAATCACTCCTCATTTTTGTTATTTGTCCAAGATTGATTATGATGAATGGTTTATCAGAGGGAAATTCATGCATAAATAATGTTGTAAATTAGCATAGGAAGTGAGAACAAGTATCTACAAAACTCCCACAATGATTCTCATTCTTATGTTCCCTTTTACACCTAAAGAACATTCAAAAACTTGAAAAAACCCCTATTTTTACCATGTTCATACAAGTGAAAGTATAGACCAATTGGGTGTCTAGGATCCTAAGAGAGTCGTCAACAAGTCCAGAACACTTTCCAAGACAAATTACCCCCTTTGAGTGATCTCCTTGCATACTTTCTTCATCAAGTCAAAACTAGGTTATTAAGAGGTTTTTAAATGCTTTAGATTGTTAATGATTTGTCATAAAATTTAGACGTATAACTTTTGAAAAAATTACACAAAGTTGAGGTACACTACCCCCTTTAAATATTTCCAAGTTCTTGAGGCACCATGCAATATGTTCATATAGATATGAGTGTTTGAAAATGTCCCTCGAGCTCTTTGAGTGCATTCTAGACACCCCTATCATGGTTTTATGACAAAAGTGACCCCTATGTGTAGTATTTTAAAAAATAAATTATTAAATAAACCTTATACCTCCCCATGAAAGATCATAACTAAATTGGAAAGTTTTCATGCTCATGTGAATGAATTTAGACCCTTGAAGGGCTTAAGTCTAGTTCTAGGCCTAATAGGCCTAACTGTGCCTCATGACCTAAAACCTCCTCTAGATGTTTTCTTGAGATTGTGGGTGAATATTCACATTTTTCCATCTCTACTTAAACTACTTACATCATCCTATAGTGTTCTAAGACTCCTCATATCACCTTTACAACATCCACACACCAAAACTATAGTTTTCATCTTGATTTCAGACTCCCATGGCCTCAGTTTGGCCAAAAAAATAGGGTAAGTGCCATTTGTTTTGTATTAGATAGAGGGAAACCTAGGTGTTGATGACATTCTATGTAAAATTACATTTTAAAATAAATCGTCTAGGGTTCTCAATACTTTAAAAACCTAAGACTACCTTGTTCAATATGTGTGTTGTCTGTAGGGTCTATATACAAATGTTATAGTAGTTTTTTCTTTTTTATTTAATTTAATAATTAACTTACTCAAAACTTACTTAAAAACAGGGTTTATGATGAATACTTGGATATAAAAATATGGTTATGTACCACTCAAATCTAGGGACTGAGGGAACTTCTTTTTTGCTTGGAAGAATAACCTATACACAAATAAACAACTTGGACAAAATGGATTAATATATAGATGGGTGAGATGCCTAATTAGGAACCAGTCCAAGGAAGTTAGGAAATTCCTCAAGTGGAATCCATCTCTCTAATTTCATAATTAAGTGGAAAAATCAACACATAAATTACAAAATATAAAGATGTGATAACAATAATAATTATGATTTAATCTTCATATAAGCTATCCATGTAAGTAAAGTCTTCATCCCAATAAGCCATAGCAACATTCACATCCTCTTGTATAAAATAAAATTGGTCATTAGTGGATTAAATAGAGGGATAGTAAACAATGGTGAAAAGTTTTATCTCAAATTCTATGTCAGTCTGATCAATGAAAAGGGGTTGGGATACTATAAGTAGATCACTGATATTAATGACATCATGCACACTGCTTAGTAGAGTCATCTACATAACAAGTCCATGTCTAAAATGATAGAAAGTTAGAATGAATTAAAGATAGGGGTTTAAGATAAAAGTCTTAGGTTTTAAAGACCAAGTAAAATGGATTAATGTCGATCTTGAAGGATCGGTGCTAATTTTGTAGAACTAGTGCCAATTTAGAATGAATCAACATTAATTTTATCTAGAATTATACTTAATTAAAAATAGGGACTAAAAATATGATAGAGGATACTAAAATGACACAGATGGATATATGTTGTATTATAAGGTTTGGATAAATAGATAGAAGCAAATAAACTAATGAGAAATGAAATAAACATGACAAGTGCTTACCTTGAACCTATTTGCAAGTAGAAATAATTCCTTCTCACAAATGTTAGTAGTCCTTCAAGCTCATAATGATGGATACAGATTGTATGTACTATAATTTCAATAGAGTGTTGATAAGGTCTCCTTAGTTTCTCCAAAAATTCAAGTAGTATTTTGAGATTCAGAGTTTTTTTGGGCCCCAAGCCAAAGGGTTGGCTAGATATAAATGGATCAACACTAATCCATAGAATTGGCACCGATTAGGGAGAATCAGTAATGATTCATCCAAATTGGTAGCTAAAGGTTTTATCCATGTTGGTTTGTTCTAACCATAAGTAAATTTGGTTTTGTGATCATGAGGTTGTTAGGGACAGGGTTATACGTGGGTAAAGTGGTTAAAAGGTTAGGATTCCCTAGGTTTAAATAGATTTATGTGGTTAGGGAGGTGAAAAGGTAATTTCTAAAAGTAAATTACCAGGTAACTAATGGTAAACAAACTAAACCTTAGGATAGGGATATTTAGGAGATTAAAATAATAATAAGGGCCTATGACACCTAATAAATTATATATATTATATGAAATTATAGTGTATACATTTGACTCTTTTTATGGAGTGGTATGGAATATGTGTCATGAGACAAAAATCTAGAGAGGTCCAACACCCTAGGTTTATGTGAGTACGTAACCCCCCATAACTTGGGAGATGGCATAAGATGTGGAGTGGGTGATAGGTTTAAAAACTAGAATAGTGGATGGGATGGGTAGATAATAAATGAGATTTGATAATATAGATGAATAATATAAAATATATGTTTTGTATTGACATGATGGAAGGTAATATAGGTAGAGATGCCCCAAGGAAAAATCCTATAATAAAATGCCACAAATATAAATTAGTAGGATTAAATGAAGGATAAACAAGAGAACAAGTGATAGGACTTGGATTAATAAATCATCTAGTGTGTTATACAGTGTACGTACTACCTATAAACAACTATTCTCAAGAGAAAATGCACTCTCAAGACCCATTAAGGGGAGATACCTAAAAAAGTACATGCCTTATGTAGGCTATGGGACCAATAGGGAGTCTCAATCCATAAACTTAAAATGGCATAGGAAAAATAATAGTGTAGGTGTGGAAATGTACTAGGATGAAGTTAAGGAGTAGGACTGGATGTGTGTAAACTACAAGTAGTGAAAAAATAGGCAAATTAACATTGATCCAAAGTGAAATGGTGTCGATCCAAAGTCAAGTATATAAGAAAATTTGACGTGTAAAAGGGATCATTTTCCATTGTGTGAAATGAAATGATGCATGAGAATTCAAACAATGATTATTATGCAAGATATAATGGAGGGTAGTAACAGTGGTTTGAGGTGATGATGATGATTGCAGGATGAGGTAGGCCCCATTATTTGAATTTTTTTGAATTTTTTGAGATTTTTTTTAGGATTAGGATAAATGCTAAGACTATGGTAAGATGGCACCAAAGAATAAACACCAATTCTTATGAATCAGTGATGATTCACTAGGAATCAACATCATTTCACTTGAAATGATGTCGATCATGACTGAATAGTGCTGATCTATAAGGGATCGATGTCGATTCACACAAAAGGGTAAAAAGTCTAGATTAGAGTATAGGGTTTATACTAAGTAAATTTGTTAGGGGACTTAATACTTGTAGGGGATTTTAGTAATATAAATAGATTCTACTATATATATGGTATCGAGTGTCACCTCTACTATAGTGACTGTAGGATTAACTTAGTGATGATGACTAGGCACACTTGGAGGCCATAAGCTTGGGAGGAGTGCAGTACTACCAATGTATTCATTGAGATGTGAGCTTGCTTGTTGCTTTGATAGAGTGATGGGATGGGATGATTGGGATGCTCTGGCTACCCATAGGAGAGATGACCATTACTAGGGAGGATATGAATAAGATTTTACATCTCTCAGTATAGGGAGCAAAAATAGTGCCTATATATGAGTAGGGACATAGAGTAGTAATGATATTCCTAAATGGTGGGGATGCTATAGATATTACTTTTATTGTTGGTGGTTTTGTATTTGAGCCTCTATATGAAGTCAATGTAATAGGGAGGGGTCTTCTGACCATGATGCTACTGGTGGTCTCTTGCTATGCACTCCTAGACTCATTAAGAGGCAGGTTCTTATGGAGCCTAATAGGTGTGGTCATAGATATATTAGATAATAAGATAGTATTTACCTAAGTATCTACCTTACTATCATAGGTCTATAGTGATTTATGGGGCTAGAGGACCTAGAGGAGGTATGGGTTGGATGTGATCATATTTTTGTTGTGCTAGGCATATGAACACATCAGGGTGGTGCATCACATTGGTCCCCCATGGATACGATGGTATGAGACCAAGTATAATGTTGGCTTCCTATGATTGAAGGTAGATTTAGCTTGATATTTCATATATGGTATTGTTCAAGACCTAGTGTATTACCAAGGGGTCATAGAGGGGTTGCAAGATGGAGATATCATTAGAGGTACTATCTCAAATTTACTGTGTGGCATGGAGTAGAGGTAGAGATTTCAAATATTTGGAGAGAGAGGTGGGTGATGTTAGGAATAAGTGATTAAAATTAATTAATTATGTAATAATATGTAACATGAAAAACATTCCTCATAATCATAATAACAAAGACATATGGAAGAAAAATTTAGATCTAAGAAAAAATACACACATAACACTGATTGTTTCAATTATTTTTGATTAAATTTAAAAAGTGAGAAATAGAGAAAGAAAGGTTGGGGATTAGTGATTATATGTACCTGGATTGGTGCACACCATATCCAAATGAAGTCAAGAACTCCTCTTTGGCTAGGGAGGACCACCTGTAAGTAAGAACACACTACCATAAAATATTTGTTAGTAGATTGGTGAGTGGGCTGCCAAACAACTTGCTTGTTCCAGGAAGTCACAAACTTCCTAGGAGATGACACTCCACTATTTAATATAAAGAGTTAAAAATGAAATGATAAAATAAAAGAAAGAAAGAGAGAGAGGGAGAATTACATGTACCTTTTCTATAACCTGTGTGTAGTAGTCAGTATCATAGAGTAATAAAAATACCATTTTGGTTTCTTAGAGGGTTGTTCAGGCTGGTTCAGGGTGATTTGGGTAAAAGGGTAGTCACCAATGTCAGTAGGGTAACTGATATAGGTAGTGGTAATATGACTGACATCAGTAGGATAATTGATGTTAGTAGGGGTGATGGAGTTAGAAATTCACAAAAATCTTTCTTGAGTGTAGGGAAGGATATTTGATAGGTTAACGGGGTTGGAAAAGAGTTGTATGAGGGGTTAAAAAGATGGTAAGAAGTCTAGGTGAGGAGTTTGGTTTGGTTAAGATAGGGGTACGGAGATGAAGGAGTTTTTAAACTCCTCCCTGGGGATGGACATGACTTATGTAAATGTTAATAAAAAATAATTAAAATTCATAGAATATAGGAATGCTTAAATGATATAAGTACCTAAAGAAATAATCTTGATAAAGCTTTGTTAAGGTGACCAACTGAATGGAGATGAGTGTGTGCCACCTGTTCACCATAGTTCAAGCTCTTTACATAATGAATTAATTCCAATTCAGGATTTGATTGGTATAGAGAAGCTATGAGCCTAGTTACAGTGGATATTTAATAAAAGCTTGTTAAGAGTGATTTGAATATCATGAGTGAGTTTTTTCTTGAGAGAGAGAATGTTTGTGGGGGGTCAAAATAGGTTTAGAACATTGGCTAAGTAATTGACAGCGATGATCCCACTGACATTAATCTTGGGTTGATCGACATTAGTCGAGGGTTGACCAATGTTGATGGAATAAGAATAGGTTAAAAGGGCTATTTTTGGCTCCTTTCTTCCATTTTTCTATGTCAAGTGTGATACCCATTAAGAAACGGTCAATATGAGAGGTTGGGTATAAGGTAACTGGTTATAAATTTGTTTGTAGGGTAAGAATTAGTTATTTATGAAAGACCAAGTCCAATGGTGACTCACAAGGGGAGAATTGGTCTTGGGGCAAGGTGGCACAAGGAATATTCAATTAATCTTAATTAATTAATTAAATATGTGGGGTAAATGCATGGGTTAGGAAGACTTGTTATAAAGGGGGTCTAAGGGGGGTTTTGACATAACATGTTATACACTTATGTAATATAATTTTGGTGTCTACATTTTCCTTTTTTATCTTAGTAAGTTGTGCCAGTAAGTTGCAAGACAAAAATGAAATTTGAGTGGTCTAGGCATGGGGTGTGATATCCTCCCCCTCAAAATAGGAACTGATTGGGAAAAACCCAAAATTAGTGACTGATTTGACAAGGAGTAAATGGGATTGGTTGGTTATGGGTTAGTAGTGTAAAGATGACATCATGGTTAGAAAGTACTAAAATGTTGTGTTGATAAGGTGAAAATAGGTGTGGTCATGGAGGATTTTAGTTAAAGTTATCAAGGCACAACTTGTTAGTGATAGTTGAGATGGTAGGATCAACCATAACTATATTTCCAATAGTCAAATATGTTCTAAGTATCCAAGGTAGGAAGTGCCCCTAAAAACACAAGAGGTCATAGGTGATAGGATCAGTTAGTGGTGATCCAAATCAACTAATAGTCAAACATGTAAGGTATTGTCAATGTGTACTAGATAGCATGAATGATCAAGACACCAAACTTAGATGTAATGAGTGGGTACATAATGAAACATGTGTTTGGGTAATAGTTGGCATGAGTAGAGATGAAAATAATCCCCATGGTCAAGTTTGTAAAGATAAGGTGTGTGTAATGTTGTCCTAGAATGAAGAAGGCACTGTAAAAAGTGATGTGTAAGCATGAAAATTCTATTGCATGGCACCAACATTGGCCAAGTTATACCAATATTGGTGGTAAATTAGCCAACATCAACAGCCTAGGGTATAAATGACCAATGTTGGTAGCTGATCAAGCTTGACAAAAAGGGGCTAGGTGGCTGACCAATGTCATTTGCATGTTTATTAGTCAGAGAGCAAGAAAAAGCCAAACAAGTAGAGAAAATGGTGGGATGAGGTGGAGACCCAGCTAGAGGCATGGAAGCATAGGCACTAGTCATCCCAGCCTAATAGAGGTAGAGAGATGAGGTAAGGTCCTGTAAACTTTTGGTTTGTGTTTTTATTTGCTCATTTTATTGATTTGAGTTGAGTGGGGGGTGTAATAGGCTGGTAGTGAGTAGTGGGTGGGTAGTGGGGAGGGTAGGAGCATGTTTAGGCTTGTTTGGGTGGGTTTTAGGGTAGTTTAAAGTTAAATTTGGTAATGGGTAATGGGTGGGGTTTAGTCTTAGGGATGAACTAGTTGCCAACATTGGTGGAAGTCTACTAACATTGGTTAAGGTCTTCCTACTGATATAAGTGGCAAAGGTACTAATGTTGGCATGTTGTACACTAATATTGACAGTCTAGGCATTGATGTTAGTCGATAAGTGATCAACATCAGTGGCCTTGTTAAAGTAAAAAGGGTAAAAATGGGGAGAAAAAGAGTTGAGAATCTATGAAGCCTTAGAGAATAGGCAAATTATGTAGCATAGAGTAAATTTAGCTCAGTTGAATAGTGAGAGATTAGCTGAAAGGCCTAGTTTAATAGAGATAGGTTGTAAGGCCTTGGGTAAAAAGGGATAGGTTGGATAGTTAGGTGGGTAGATGATCAAGCTAGCCCCAGAAGACCCCATGTCTACTAAGTACTACCTACATAGCCCAAAAGGGCCTTAGGCCGATGTAGTTCTCCCATGAGATAGGGAAAAATGTTAAGGTAGTGGTTAGAAAGGTCTATTAATTAATTTTTTATATTTGTGGTTGTAGGTGAGGCATGAGTTGACCTTGAGAGATCATCTTCTAACACTCCTGATGAGGATCAAGAGAGATATGTTAGTAAATGAGTGGGACCACATGGCTATAGTTGGTTTTGGTAGAGTTTAGTGGTATTCTCAAGTCACTTAAGATGTTAGCTTGATGATCGCACTATTTGAGAGGTGGGATAATACTACCAATACCTTTCACCTATCGATAGGTGAGATGACAGTCACACAAGAGGATTATATAGGATCCTTAAGTTACCACTGTAGGGTGAGCATATTTTTGCATATATGAGGGAGGAACATCATCTTAACATCTTGATGATGATTATCATCATGGTGTACATGTTACCAAACACATATGGTGGTAGATTTCAAATCACCTTGATAAGGGTCCTGGCTTAGATGATAGAGCAAAGGATAGTTTTTGCATGGGGGCCTGTATACTTGGCTCAATTGTATAGAGAGTTATGGGTTTGCATCTACATAAACTCTATAATTTATGTGTTGAGAACCTACTACATTATTGGGAATATGAGCACATCATAGTTACATGGCGACTAAGACTATTGTCCATGATTATAGTAGGATTCAAAGTTGGGTTTAGATGATGGAGAGATGCCATGGCGCAGACATGGGTTAATGGTGTTGTGTGGGATATCACACACTACAGAGGGATACTAGATGGCTTGATTTCAAGAGATATTAGCTAATGCCCCTATTTGATGTATTTAGTTTTTAGAGGTTAGGGGGAGGATCTCATTAGGTAGTAGAGCACACTTGTTGGAAATATTGTCATTGATGTCAAAGGTCTAGCATTATTGGTGATAAAGGACCCATTGCATTTAATGTTGTTTATAATAAATATATCTTAGCTAATATGAGTTAATATTTATTTAATATTAATGAATATATTTTTGGTTGCATATGAGATAAAAGAAGGGCCCATGGAGAAGTTGAAGAGCCATGGGGTAAAGACAAAATAAGGACGAGATGCATTTTCCCATGAAGAGTCATCTTAGGGAATACCAAGAGTCACCAAGTGAAGACAAAAGAGTAAGGGTGCAATTTCTCATGAAGGGACACTTTGAGGAATATGAAAAGTCACCAAAGATAAAGAAAAAAGTGGGAAGGATGTTTTTGGTCATGAAGGGTCACCACATGACTTTTCAAAGGCTTAAATATGAAGGATCATCCAAGATTGGCACCATTTTCCATGAGGATTGAAGGGTCACAAAGGCGGAAGGCCAAAGGTCATTTGGAAAGCTATAAATAAAGGCTTGAGAAGCTATTTGTAATATGGTTGAGAGAGGTTGATTTGATATTGTAATATCTAGCTTAGAAGAGCAATTGTGAGAGATGAATATTATTTGTTATATCTAGCTTAGAAGAGCAAAGGTGAGAGAGAGGAAAGAGATGTTGTATTAAACTATAATTTGTTGAGATAGAAACATTGAGAGATAGGTGTGTGGTATACACAAAGGGGTTGGTGCTCCTATGGGTTGGTGCTCACGAATAGTGGCTGGGTTGGTGCTCATGAATTGTAGCTAGGTTGGTACTCAGCAAAGGGGTATGGTGCTCCTGTGGGTTGTTTCTCATGAATATACTTGAGATTGTTCTCCGTGGTTTTTCCCACATTGGGTTTCCACGTTATAATTGGTGTCTCTCTCTATCTTGTGTGATGTTTATTGTTTGAGTTTTATTTCATATCTTGAATGTTTGATTAAATGGAATTTGATAAAGAGAAAGTTTTAATAAGATATATAATATACAGATTCACCCCCCCTCTTAGTATATTTTGTGCTTAATAATTGGTATCAGAGCAAGTTCCTTTTTGAAAAGTTTTACAGCTTGAAAGTAGATCGAGAAAGCACGATGGCTGGGTCACAGGAAGGATTTTCTACAAATAAGGCAACTTTGTTTGATGGAACAAATTATGATTTTTAGAGCATGAGAATGAAGGTTTATTTTATGGCCCTTGGATTCAACATATGGAAAGAAATGGTAGAGGAATATGAAGAGCCACAGACATCTACAATTACTCCAGCAAAAAAGAAGGCAAGTGAATGTAATGCTAAAGCTTTAAATGCTATTTTATGTGGTTTATGTGAATCTAAATTTGTTAAAGTTATGCAATGTAAATTTGCTCATGAAACTTGGGTAAAACTTGAGAATATTTACAAAGGTGATGGAAAGGTTCAACAAGCTAAGCTGCAGACTTTTAGAAGGTAGTTTGAAATTTTAAAGATGGAAGAAGAAGAAGATATAGCAAGTTATCTTTTGCGAGTTGATCAATTCATAAATCAGATTCAAGGTCTTGGAGAAAAATTGAATGAGTAAACAGTGGTGCAAAAGGTTTTGAGATCTCTACCAATGAGATATGATGAAAAGGTTTCGACAATCAAGGAGATGAAGAATTTAGCCAAGCTAAAGATGGATGAGCTTCATGGTATTCTCACGGCATATGAGATGCAGACAGAACAAAATAAACCCTCAAAGAGAGAAGTAGCTTTCAAGACATCAAAGAAGGAGAAAGCTAAGATTCAAGAATCAAGTGATAGTTCCAGTGATGATGAAGATGACAATGGAGCACTTTTCATTCACAAGTCGAAAAGAGGAATAGGTAAATATCAAGGAAAATTACCTTTCAAATGTTTTAATTATGGAAAGATTGGACATTTTTCAGCTAGATGCCTAGATAAGGCTAATGATGATGATGAAGAAAACCCTACATACAAGAAGAATTTCAAAGGCAAATCTAAGAAGGGATTCAAGAAGAAGAGCCTGTATTCTAAAGATCTTAGCTCAGGCAAAGATAGTGGAGTCAGCGATTCAGAAGAAGAAGAGATTTTATTCATGGCCATACATGAAGATGATCATGAAGAAGAAGAGGAGGAAACTGAAGTGAATATGGAAGGAGAGCTCATTTGTGCCTTAGAAGAGTTAGAAGCTATTCATAAGAAGAATCGAAGATTAAAGTGACAGATTGAGAAAAATGAACAAGAGTCAAAGGAAATGATTGAAGATCTACAAGCACACTTTGAAGAAGCGAAGAAGAATGAAGAAGACCTCACAACACAGTTGGAAATATCAAGAAAAGAATGTCAAAGGTATGTTATTGAAATTTGCCACTTTAAAAGAAGATATTAAGAAAATAGTCAGTGATAAAGTAGTTAGTGATTCAAAATTTGAAGATAGCAATAACATGCTGAATAAGATATTGAAAAGTCAAAAAGCATATTCAGATAAGACAGGGATCAGTTTTGAAAAGAAAAAGAGTAATGCTAAAGCTCTTACACAAGAGGAAACAAAAAGGGGAGAAGTGAAGAATACATAGGACATTCCAAACAGAGAAGGCTGGAAGGAACAAAGCTACAGAAGGCTATCAAGTCAGAGATATACATACAGGTCTTATTTTTATGGCTATTGTTTTTATTGTAATGGATATGGTCACAAGAAATTAGAATGTAGAAAAAGAGCTAAAAATTTTAGAAATAAGGAGAAGGAAAGTCAAGTAGAGTCAAGAAGAAGCCACAACTCTTTTGATCCTCTATCAAGCTTTGATGAAGAGACCATAATATGCTATAAGTGCAACAACTTCAGACACATAGCTTAGTATTGTATAAGCATGTTCAATTCAATCAAGAAGGATCAGAATCTCAAAGCTCCATTCATTAGGGAGAAAGTTCAGACATGTTCATGGTAGAAGAAACAACATGAAGATTCTACGATGATTCAGATAGCCCTACATGTAAGAGGTAAAGATCAGCCATGGTTAATTGATAGTGGATGTTCAAGGCATATGACAGGAGATAAAAGTAAATTCATATCTCTAAAGAAGATCAATGGTAGTACAGTGAGATTCAGAGATAAAACCACTTCTAGGATAGCCAAAAAAGGTACTTTGAGTTTGGATTATGGTAGAACTAAGACTAAAAATATTTTGTATGTAAAAGGTCTTAAGCATAATCTTTTGAGTGTTAGTCAAATATGTGATCAAGGATATACATAATAGTTTCATAAAGAAGGTTGTGAGACTAGAAGAAAAGATTAAAATGAGTTAATTGTAGATGCTCAAAGGACAGGGAACAATGTATATGTTTTGTCAGATATCTTCTCAAAGGCACGATCAAAGGATACATTCAAAGATTGGCGAGAGGAGTTGGGAGTAGTTTCTATTACTTCCTTCCATTGATGTTCAGCATCAAGTGAGGGGGAGCTAAGTGTTAGCTCTAGGTAGGCCCTTTGCCATTGATGTCAAAGGGGGAGAATAACAGGTATAGGTGCAAAAAATAGGTACAGGGAATAGGTATAGGCTGCTACAGTAAGGGGGAGTTACTGTATGTTTTTAGATGACAGGATGTACAGGTGATAGGATGTGGCAATTTCAAGATTGAGGTTGCCATCAATGATAAAGGGGGAGATTTTTGGAAATATTGTCATTGATGTCAAAGGTCTAACATTATTGGTGATAAAGGCCCCATTGCATTTAATGTTGTTTATAATAAATATATCTTGGCTAATATGAGTTAATATTTATTTAATATTAATGAATATATTTTTGGTTGCATATGAGACAAAAGAAGGCCCCATGGAGAAGTCAAAGAGCCATGGGGTAAAGACAAAAGAAGGATGGGATGCATTTTCGCATGAAGAGTCATCTTGGGGAATACCAAGAGTCACCAAGTGAAGATAAAAGAGTAAGGGCACAATTTCTCATGAACGGACACTTTGAGGAATACGAAAAGTCACCAAAGATAAGGACAAAAGTGGGAAGGACGTTTTTGGTCATGAAGGGTCACCACATGACTTTTCAAAGGCTTGAATATGAAGGGTCATCCAAGATTGGCACCATTTTCCATGAGGATTGAAGGGTCATAAAGGGGGAAGGCCAAAGGTCATTTAGAAAGCTATAAATAAAGGCTTGAGAAGCCATTTGTAATATGGTTGAGAGAGGTTGAATTGATATTGTAATATCTAGCTTAGAAGAGCAATTGTGAGAGATGAATAGTATTTGTTATATCTAGCTTAGAAGAGTAAAGGTGAGAGAGAGGAAAGAGATGTATTAAACTATCATTTGTTGAGATAGCAACATTGAGAGATAGGTGTGTGGTATACACAAAGGGGTTGGTGCTCCTATGAGTTGGTGCTCATGAATTATTGCTAGGTTGGTGCTCAACAAAGGGGTTGGTGCTCCTATGGGTTGGTGCTCATGAATACTAGCTGGGTTGGTGCTCGACAAAGGGGTTTGAAGCTCTTATGGGTTGGTGCTCATGAATTTTAGCTGGGTTGGTACTCAGGAAAGGGGTATGGTGCTCTTGTGGGTTGTTTTTCATGAATATACTTGAGATTGTTCTCCATGGTTTTTCCCACACTGGGTTTCCATGTTATATCTAGTGTCTCTCTCTATCTTGTGTGATGTTTATTGCTTGAGTTTTATTACATATCTTGAATGTTTGATTAAGTGGAATTTGATAAAGGGAAAGTTTTAATAAGATCTATAATATACTGATTCATCCCCCCCTCTCAGTATATTCCATGCTTAACAACACTATGGGTCAGAGGCAGCAGATCAAGTTAGCTCAAGATGATACTCATGGCACAGGTCAGGAGATAGCTCATCTTTGTGTATCATGTTCCACTTGATTTCCATAGATACATGCATGAAGACATCAAGGCACTACTCCCTTTTCCATTGCAGATAGATGGACCTAATTTTGAGGAGCTACTAATAGGCACAAATGTGGTTGATGATAGATGCACTAGGGCATATTGGGCATGGTGGACAAGACTACACCTAGTTGTACCAGTTAGGAGGCTAGCTCCATAAATGTAGGGTTTAACACATAAGAGAGATGATGCTTTAGAGACCAAATATGTGGCCATATAGGAGAGGGATATGGCTAGTAGGCTAAGGATGTCATGATTCAGGATAGAGATGTGGCATTACAGGCTAGAGATGATGCTATTTAGGCAAGAGATGCAGCCATGCAGACTAGAGATGTTATAGATGTAGAGAGGGATACAACATTATATGCCAGTGACATGGCCATTTAATAGAAAGATGTTGTATTCCTTTCATAAGATTCATCATAGGTAGAGGTCCTAGGGTTATATGATCAGGTGGGCCATCTTCAGAGTTAGGTGGCCAGTCTATAGGGATGAGTGACCTCATTAACAGTAGAGAGAGATCAATTAAGGTTAGCCACATGGGCATTGGTGGTTGATCCTCATCCTCCTCCATAGGCAATAGTATAGGTAGTAAGATAGGTAGGTGCCATGGGTCCCCCATAGACTATCTCTTATGAGATACAACATTGCACTAGATGAGATTGCATACTATGAGAGGGTGATCCATGAGTTTCTTTAGATTCCTAGATTTGTAGAGTTTAGGGAGCAAGAGTGGTTAGAGATATAAACCTCAGGTTCTAATGTATGGAGATAGATATAGGGAGAGGGTGGTGGTGATACCACCTCATCACGTCCACCATAGTTTTGAGGAGGCCGTGTTGATCCTGATTTTGAGAGATATTTTTGTATTTATTCATTTTTTGTATATATACTAACCTGTGAGCTAATGATGCTAGATGTATATGAGAGAGATGAAAGATGTTGATATTTGTATATGGTGTATATTGATTCAACACACACACACACACACACACACACACACACACACACACACACACACACACACACACACACACACACACACACACACACACACACACACACACACACACACACACAAGATGTTTTATTTGATGTGATGATGATGTAAATGGTATTTTCATGTATATGTTTATAGTTTTGAATGAATGTTTATGATATTGATATAATGATGATGTTGGTTTACTAGCACTTCTATGTATGTGATGGCATATGCATAGTAGATGAGATTTTCATGTTTAGCTTTCCCATATGTGATGGTATATGAATAAAATGAAATGGTTGTGATTATGAGATAAAGGATTATCACTTTCCATATGTGAAATGGTATATTCTTGGTTAATTTATATTTTTATCATGCTCCATATGTGATGTTTTGGTCATTGTTTATTTCCTATGTATTGGTATTTAGGAAATTGTTGTTCATGTGCAATCTTAGTATTTACCATATATGTGATTGGTTTCATACTGAAAATGAGCGGTTTGGTCTTGGTCTATTTCTTATGAATTGGTTTCTAGGAAAATGATGGTTAAGTTGCATTATTAGTACCTTCCATATATGTAACTGGGTGTATACTAAAAATGAATGTATTGGTCATGTTTGTTTGGCTTTTATATTTTCCATATGTGATGGTGTATGCATAAGTGATGGTTTTGGGAATTGTGACATTATTCCTATTTATTGCTAGTTAGGAAAATGGTGGTCATATTGCATTTTTAGCATTATCCCATATGTGTGATGGTATATACTAGAAATGATTGGTTTTAGGCATTGGTTTTTAGATAGGTGTAGGATTTAGATGTTGTTATGTTTATGAGTTGAGATGGTGAGTCTTCTATTGGAAAGTGTATCTATAAAAGAAAATTCAACATGTGAAGTGAAAGGTAAAAGAGAGAGACAAGGTTCTCGTTATTGACACAAACCAAAATAACAATGTAAATAGGCTCCAAATTTTGAACCTTTTTTATGTATTACATTAGTTGACCATTCATTAGTTAGAAAATCATGGTTATGGCCTTATGTTAAGTAAGCTTAGAGTCCCTTGAAAATGTGTTTTTAAGGGAAAAAGGGTGTAAAATGGAATATGAGTAGTGAGGTAGCGTAACCTTTAGGTTAACAATGGTATGCCATATTTTTGGGTTGCTTGAGAGCGACTATAGACAAGTCCATGACATAAAGTTATTGTGTTGCCTTTTATTTTTTATTTGTTTTTACTTTTGTTGTGTAAGTTGATTGATGCAGGAGCTCACAATGGGATGAATTTGATCAATAGGGAAGATTTTGAATCATATTTTCCTTTGATAGTGGTTTTTTTAACTTAGCCATCCTTCAAGGGTATGGTCTAGTCTTTTTTATTTTGTTGGTTTTAAATAGCTGTCCTTCAAGGGAGTAGTCTATTTGAATGTATCTATTCTTCAAGGGAGAAATCTACTTTTTTAAGAGCTAGGCATGATTTGGAGTAGTTGATGTAACCCCTATTATTTTCTTTTTCTTTTGCTTTTTTGAGTCTTTTTTTTACTTTAGTCATGGACAAGTTTATAGAGGCTTATAGGTTTTCCATAATTAGGGACAAAACCAAAACATTTTGTAGGTTAACTAAGTATGGAGGAATAAGGGTAAGGTGAGAAGAATATGAATATAGTGGGTTTACTCAAGGGATGAGCTTAAGTTAAACAAAAGGTAAAGTGTCACTTAATTAACAAAATAATGGTCGTAAATGCAATGCATTTAGAGGTTCAAGTTTTGGTCATCCTTCAAGAGAAGATAAGTGATAAGCTCCAGAACCATATTTATGAGTGATAATTTAGGGTCTTAGCCAATTGGGAGCAAACTTGCCCCATTTTCTCTTTTCCAAGTTAGTCACATGTTGATTTTCCTTTAATATGAGATCTCCAATATTGAAATCATCCTCTTTAAGGTTTTTGTCATAGGCATGTTTGATATGCTCCTAGTAGATGTGGAGATGGTTAAGGGCTGTGTGATGGCATTCATCAAGCATCTCAAGTTGAGCCAAATGTTCTTGGAAAAATCCATCATTAGTTAGAATGTCTTGTAGTGAAATCCTAAGAGAAGGAATTTGGACTTCAAAGGGAAAAATAACTTCTATCTCATAGACCAGGGAGAAAGGTGTAGCTCTTGTAGAAGTGTGAATGCTAGTATGGTAAGCCCATAAAGCATAGGGGATGTGAATGTGCCAATCCTTGCCAATAGTGTTAACCACTTTCATAAGGATTTTGGTCAAAGTTTTGTTAGAGGCTTTAGCTTGCCCATTGGCTTTTGGGAAATAGGGTGAAGAGAAGTTGAGTTTGATACCAAAGGCATCACAAAGTTGCTAGACAATATTTTTTTTGAAAGACTTACCATTGTTAGTTATGATTTTGTAAGGTACACCAAAATGACATATGATATGATGGTTGATAAATTCAATAATTTTATTAGCCTTAGTGGATATGAGAAGAATTGCCTCAACCAACTTAGTGAAGTATTCTATTGTTGTTGTGATTGATGGGTGATGAAAAGAGGAGTGGTGGTTAATCTAACCAATTAAGTCTAAACCCCATTGAGAGAAGGGCCAAAGTCCTTAGCAACTTATAAGGCATGACTAGGAACATGAAATAGGTTAGTGTGTTATTGACATTTGAGACAACATCTAACATAGTGAGTACAATCATGAGAGAGTGTTGGCTAATAATAGCCAAGGTGAAGGAGACGTTTAAAAATTGCATGACCATTAAAATGAACACCAAAAATTCCATCGTGAACTTTCTTAATAGAAAGGAAATCTCTTTACTAGTGAGACATCGAAGGAGGAGACCATTAAAACCTTATTTATTGAGAAGTCCCCCTAACATAGTGTAACATGCAACATGCTTTACAAATGTACATTGTGCATTGTGAGAGAGGTCAAGAGGAGTAATAGAGTAAGAGAGGTAATTTGTGAGTTGAGTATACCACAAGTCGTGAATTGTTAGTGATATTCCCCATAAAGAGGATGTTGGAGGAAAGGTAAGAAGGAAAAGTTAGGTGATCTATAGTGATGTAGATTTTGGAGGAAGAGGGTATGTGGGAGGTGAAAGAAGCCATTATGTCTACAAACTTGTTAGTTGAGTGAGGAATGGTCTGTAAAGGTAATGGTCATATGATTCTAAAAAAGTATCTACATGATGTTTGTACCACTGTAGAGTGTCATTCTTGTATAGATAAGAACCATTGACTTGGTTGATGACTAATTATGAGTCATCAAAAATGATTATGGATTTGATTCCTAAGAAGATAACCATTTGAATCCCTAGAATTAAGGATTCATATTCTACCATATTGTCAATGCAGTCAAAGTCTAGTTTAAATGATAAAGGCATCAGCTCACTACTAAGAGGGATGAGGATAACCCCACTCCCCCACTATTTTGATATTTATACCCATCAAAGAACATCATCATTTGATAGGGGATATGATCAGTAGAAAGCACAATAATAGACTCATCAGGGAATTCAAGATTTTAGGGTTGGCAATCAAGGAGAGGAGTGAAAGCTAGTTGGTCATTGATGGCTTGCCCTTTGATGGACTTATATTAGATGAATTCCAAATTTAATTCAACCAAAATCATAAGCCACCAAGTGATGCATTGGTTATGATAAGGTTTAGAGTGCATGTATTTGAGAGGGTCAGTATGGGTGATAACATAAGTTTTGTGGTTAAGGAGGTACTGTCATAGTTTAGAAGATATAAATACCAAAACAAAGCACAACTTCTTGATATGAGTATAATAAGTTTTGTAGTCAATAAGAATTTAGATTATGTAATATATTACTTGCTCATGGTGGTGATCATCCCTATGTGCTATCATAGCTCCTAAAGAATGGTTAGTTGAAGAGATATAAAGATAGAAGGGTTGGTCCTCTTTATGTGGAATAAGGATAGGTGGAGAAAAGACATACTGTTTGAGTGCATCAAAGGCTTCCTCATGATTTTTATCCCAATGGAAAGGAAATTAATTTTTAAGAAGATGGTGAAAAGGTTGATAATGATCTGATAGCTGAGAGATAAAGTGATGAATCAATTGGAGTTTACCTTAGAGGCTATGGAGCTGTTTGAGTGTGGTTGGTGGATGAATTTCAAGGATTACCTAAACCTTAGCAAGGTTGACTTCAATACCTCGAAGAGAGATGATAAAGCCCAAGAGTTTTATGGAAAGAAAGCCAAAGATGCACTTATTTGGATTGAGTCATATGTTATACTAAAAAAGGTGAGTGAAAATGATTTTAAGGACCCCCAAGTGATCCTAATGAAGTTTAGATTTCTCGATTAGGTCATTGAAATAATCCTCCATAATTGTGTGTAAGAGGTCATAGAATATATAAGTCATGGCATGCTAATAGGTAACATTAGAATTTTTTAGTCCAAAGGGCATAACTTGATAACAAAAAGTTCCCCATGGGGTGATAAAGGTTGTTTTGTGTTGATCCTCAGGGGCAACTAGGATTTGATTATATCATGAGAATCCATCCATAAGTGATAACATCTCATGGTTGGATATTAAATCAACAAGCTGATCAATACTTGGTGAAGGAAAGTCATCCTTTAGACAATTAAGGTTGAGGTCGTAGTAGTCAGTACAAATTCAAATTCTCCCTATTGCTTTCATAATAGGTAAAATGTTAGAAACCCATTACAGGTAGTTAATAGGTTGGATGAAGTTAATGGAGAGGAGGCATTAGAGCTCATCCTTGACAAGGATATCAATATGAGGATACATTTTGTGAAGATTTTGCTTAACTGGCTTAGCATCATGATTAGTGACAATATTATGGGTTATGATTGAGGGGTTAATACCAGGCTTGTCTTTGTAGGACCAAGCAAAATCCTTACTATGGTCATAGAGAAATGTGGTGTAGTCAGTTTTTTTGGAATAATCTAAATATTGGCCTATTTTAAGAATACGAGGGTCATCATGAAAAGGCAAGTTAATGTCTATGGTTGATTCATTTAACATAACTTGTGTCTTAAAAGGGAGCAATCATTTGATGTAGGAATCATCGATACCCATATAGGTAAGAATATCATCATCAGTTGTATAAGAGAAGGTGTTAATTTTGGGAGAATCCTCATCAATCATGTGAGGATGTATGAGAGGAAAGGACCATATTTCCCTACCTTGGCAATGGGTAAGGGGGCCCAAGTGAGTGACATTTATTGAGAAAAAAATTAGGAGGTATAGATACCTCTAATTTTATGGATGATGGTGGAGAAGAGGAGTTGGAAGGAGATACAAGTTCTTCAATTATGGGAATATAAGAAGTATTAATGGATTGAGTTGGGTCAACATAACCAATGCCATGCATTTATTTAGAATTATCAATGGTTTGATGGGTAGGGTATTGAATAGACATTTGAGCACCTTACTCATAATGTCCTAGGCCAAAACCTTTCCAAGCACACCTATAAAGATAAGTATGTGTAAACCTAGGCTTGCTTAAGAAGGAAAAGTTGTAGTTCAACTTTTGAAGTGAAGAGGATGAATTACCCATGATAAGAGATTGATCAATTCCCCTATATGTAAAGTTGGTTTTGAGACAAGGTGGACCATATGGGATGATCATAACAATACAAGGATCATAGTTAGAAATCATGTGAGGTTTTCCATACTCTTGAAGGGTATGGAACATGTCAAGATTTAATAAACTATATTTACCAAGTGATAATCACTTGAAGGTTTCCTCCATATGATCCTTGTTGAGAACCTTTGTAGTTGGTATAGGTCTGTCTGGGGTAGCAAAACATGTGGAGGATTTAGAAGTGGGTTGTGGAGGTGATGATGTGTTGAAAGTAAGAATAACATCATTTGGGCTATAGGTCATGTTACATGTCTTGAATGGAGGTGGATCGGTAGGAATGACATGAACTTGACCATTGTATTCAAACTTAACATAGTGGTGCAATGTGGAAGGTACACATGCCATAACACGTATCCATGGTCCCCTGAGAAGTATGTTGTATTAAAATTCACCCCCTATAATATAAAATAAATTGAGAAGGGTATGAGGACCCACACAGATGTGCAAGACCATGGTACTAACAGTTGTAGTAGTAGAGTCATTAAAAGAATGTAACACTACATCCATTTGTGACAAACCATTGTTACGGAGTGATAATTTCTTGTAAGCATGGGTTGAAATGATGTTGATGCTAGCTCCCCCATTGATTATAACTCTCTTGACATGATTTTTATCAATGTAGGTAGTGATAAAGAGGGAAAAATCCTAATCTTTAAGATGCTAAGAAGGGATCTCTAAATCACTAAAGGAGATCATAGAAATGGTGTTGAGAGAATTGATGAAGGTTGCAAGGGGTTGAGGGTCTTCAAGTTGAAATTAAATTGCTTGTAAGACATTAATGAGATCCTATCAATGTTGGGATGAGTTTTGAATTAACTCATATAGATAAATCTTCACCAGGGATTGGAGAAGTTGCTTCACCATGGAGTTTTGGATAACTCCTGATGATGACTATTATGGGACACCCAAGATAGAAATCTTAGAATTTTAAGAGGGGAAATCCTTTTTAAAGGGGTGAGCCCAATAAGTAGAGACCTTTTCCTTTCCTTTGTCTTTCTAATTTTGTGATTGTGTAGTCATATTGATCATGTTAATCTGAAATACAAGTGAAGGAGGTGATAGAGAAGGTACAATAACATCTTTGGGTTTAATGTAAAAAGGGGTTTTGTGAGGCATTATAGATGTCAAGAATTGAATTTTAGGAGTTTCAACTAATTTAAAATCCAAGAGAGCATTGACATCTAAATGGTGATGAATGATTGTTGTGAGAGATTTGCAACTCTCAGTATCATGCCCTAAAGAATGATGATATAAACAAACTTGTGAATCATTGAACCATAATGGTTCTGGTCCAAGAGGATCAAATGGTTTGATGTGGGGAAGAGTTATTGCTGATTATTGAAATAACTAGCATAGGTAGAATACTTGGGAGCCTTGAAATGGGTTAACACTCATTGTCATAGGTGGAGTGGACACCTTTTTGAGTTTGGTGGTGATGGGTGTAGTCTTGTGTGACACCCTTTTAGGTGGTGGTGATCCCACATGCTTCATTATACCTTTTTAAGTTTGGGTAAGAGGATGATATATGTTGAAGGTTTGTGAGTTCATAATGGAAATAATAGAGGTAATGTTGCTTTATATTTTACATGGGTTGGTGACATTCCCACCAAGGTAGAGGGATGTGGACCCAAAATAGATGGTAAGGTTGAAGGTGGAAGAAGGGTAGATTGGTGAGGTTTTGAGATTTTACCTTTCTTATTTGCTTTAGGGAGAGAGACACCCCCTTATTTTTGAGGGGTTAAATCTAACTTCATATGCAGATGATCTAGATTAGAAATTGGTTTTTTGCCTAAAGATCTTACCTATTTCAATGTGGCAGACACATATGAGGTGGAGGGCTTTGAAGTAGAAGAGGAGGCTTATGAAAGCTTAGGTGAAGCAACACACACCTTATAAAAAACCTTAGGATAAATGGTTGTGAGAGGGTTATCCATGAAGGGAGATACTTTCTATGTTGGATAGGGCATTTTAAGGTGATCCCAAAATGTTGCTTGATCTAATTTCTTAGAATTAAGGAATTCAAGATTTTCCACTAAACGTGAAAATGGTTTAGATGTCATTAGTGTGGGTTCAATTAGTTTGTCTTTGGATGATTGAGAGAGAGAGAATATTTCTTTGCCTCTGATATTTTTGTCTAAAGATGGGACAAAGTTAAAACAAGGTCATCTTCTTTAGTAATAGATGAAGAAGTATGTTTCTCTATAGTAGGCAGAGAATGAGGAGATGAGGGCTCCTCAAGGGGATAAAGAAATGAAATGATTGTTCCTTCAACATGTAGACAAGGAATAGACAAGGTAAGATCCTCTATGGGTAAGAGGAATGGAAAAATGGGTTGGTTTGGTGGTGGTTCAATGATTGCTTCATCAAATGTTAAAGTGGAGAAATCCAACTCATCTATTTGTGAAAGAGGAGTGGATTAGTCACTTTATTTTATGGGTTGAAGAAGTAATAAAGGATTTATCTCACTATTTGTTTGAGGGGTAGGAGAAGCATGATCTCCATTTTGTAAAAGTGTAGGTGAGGTAAGTGCAAAGGTAATTAGTGACTCCTCATGGGTTAATGGGAGTGGTAAAGGTTGTTCTTCCTCACATGAAAGAGGAAGAGGAGAAATAGGTTATTATATCGAAAGAGGATGTGGAGTCATACCAAATTCTACCATTAGTGGGGTAGGAGTAGGTAAAATAGGCACCTCCTATTATGGCAATGGTTGGGTTGAGGGAGAGATCACACTGACTATATGAATCTTATGATCCGAATAAGTTTGAGGAGTAGTGTGGAATATGTTTTGGTTGGGTGCATGATTAGGGAAGGGTTGTTTGAATATGTCCATATTCTAGTTTGGGGGAGTGTTTGGATTATCTAAAATAAGATCACCCCTATCTAGCATATTTTGGACAATATTTTTAAGAGTTTTGCAATCATTGACAATGTGGCCTTTGGCATGATGATAGTTGTAGAACTTATCCTCTTTGAACCATGTTGGAATGGGTCGAGAAGGATCAAATCAAATTTGAGGTTTGATGGTAGGAAGGTTGATAACTCCTTAGTTGAGTAGATTTTCTAAAATGGAGGTGTATGACTCCCCAATAGGAGTATACTATCATTTCTCATACCATTGTTGAAAGAACTTTGTTAGGTTGATTGTATTGTGGGTTGAGTCATGCTTGTAGAAGAAGAGGATTTCACAACCACAACATTTGTAGACCCTTTAGATTTTTGATTTGGATGGGAATTTTTAGATGAAGAAGGATAATTTACTTTAGAATTAGAATTTTTACTACACAATTTGATCCTATCCTCATCTATGGTCCATATTTCAAGCTTTCACACCATTGTGAAAGATTCATTGAATGTGTGAAAGGTTTACACCTAGAGTGTGTATGAAATATGTTTTGCACATGCTCTAGAGAAGATCTCAATGAGCCTAGATTGAGGTAGGGAGAAGGAGAGTTGGTTTATGATACTTCTCCAATGAGCAATGAAATCATTAATAGCTTTGTCATCAAATTACCAAATAGAATAAAGGTCTGTTATGAAAACCTTTTTGGAGATATTATTGAAAAAGTGAAAAAGGAAAAGTTGTGCAAGTTAAGTGAAGGAGAATAGTGAATGGTGCATGATGGAATTATACCAATCCAAAGTAGATCCTGAAAAAGACATAAGGAATGTGCAAAGTAATAACACATCATCATGTCCTATCAAATAGCTAGCCTGTCTAAATGCTCACAAGTGTTGCTATGGGTCCTCTTTGCTTTGAAAAAGGGCAAATTTTGGGAGTTCCCATTGGTTTGGGTATGGATGAACTGGTATAGAGGAGTGAATGGGTTCATTGTAGATATGATCATAAGATAGAATATTCTTTGATCTAGATACAGATGTCTCAAGGTTGTTCATTTTATCCATGAGTATTTTGATGAGTTTGAGAGGAGGATTTGTTTGAGAAACACCTCCTACATTATAAGGAAGAGAATAAGAAGTTGAAGGCATATATGACACTACATGTTGTGGTTGTGTTGAAACAACATAAGGATAGTGAGTCATAGGTTGAGGCATAGAAATAAATGGGGCTTTCCCAATTGAAGTAAGGGAAATGGTTTGATATTTGGTTATAGGTTGAGTGGAAGGCATATTTATGCTTTTTGAGGGGTGAGTTGTGATTCAGGTGTTAACAAGTGCAAGAGTTGATGGGATGGGTACCACCAAGTTATAAAATGGTGTTGAAATAAATTTCACCCCTTGTGCTTGTGAAGATAATCAAGTTATGATAGGGTGGAGGTTGGATTGAATGGTGGGTGATGATGCACTTGGAACATCATGCACAATTGGGTTATTGGTTGATGTGATGGTTTGGGTAACCATGGAAGGTCTAGTCAAAATTGGATTTGATACCATCAATGATGTTGGAATTCAAAGGAGTGGGTCACCTAAATAGGTTTGAGTTTGGATTGTAACAAGGTAATGTTGGAGGGTGGTTACTTTACAATCAAGAAATTGAGCAAAATCTTTATCTTCTGCAACTAAAATAGGGATTTGATTGGGGCTGCATGTTCTTTCCATATCTTGTTCCATTATAGATTCAAAAATAGAAGGGGTAGGTGGAAGTGGTTGATGGCATACATAATAAATAAGTGTCTTTGCTTGGATTTATGTTAAAAGCATGTAAAAGAATACACTAATGGTCTGAATACACTATGTTAAGATTGGGTTGAACGTAAATGAGTTTTAGAGAAAGTTTAAAAGGCTGTGTGAAGTTGCTATTTAAGGTAGACTTTAAATTTAAAAATTTACACAGTCACCAATGTTAGTCACTTATGACTGATGGTGGTTAAGGTAGTTTCCGACATCGGTTATATATAGCCAATGTCGGTCATTATGGAAGTCTGGAAAGTGCAAAAAAATGAGTTTTTAGGATTCAAAGAGTGAAATCTAGGTGTCTGAAAGGTCTTAAAGAATATGTATGAGAGTGATAAACACTTAGGAGGTCTAATTTTTAGAGATTATTTGACTCTTGTATTTGTCAAATTTGGTTTGATCTCATGAATAAGAGAATAAGACTCTTCATAGACTCAAAAATATAGAAAATGGAAAATAACATGCATCCACGAATATTAACTATTAGAGATTAATTTTTGTCATATTGGCTTATGCCTTAAGTAGAGAATGAGAAGAAGAATCAGCTATTGTAGGTACTAGAAAGTAGTCTAAGGAAGGTCTCAGGTAAATTTTAGTTTTCAAAAAGTATGTGTGTTAGACTAGGTATGTATCCTATGCTAGGAGCTTTCTCTCCCCACTTCATAAGCCTAAAGCTAAGCCAGGTTGCTTAGCCAAAATATACCATTTGCTTAGAGTTTATACTCTACCAGAGAATAGAGTGGGTTCTTCCCTTGGTAATGATGTCCAAGTAGAATAATTGGGTAGGGTAAGGTGATCCACTAGATGATGAAATCCTAATGGGCCTTATCTCAAGTATGTTAAAGTTCTTATTTTATGTTTTTGGTTTGGATGTGTAACATTTGTGACCTATGATTCATTCATAATGCTTTAATTAACTAGATGTGTTAATTATGCAACATATAAAGAATGAAATGCAGTATGTTTTAAACCCAAATTGAAATTATGTTAATTTAGATGAAAACAAAGAGGAATAGGAAAAGAGGATGATTTTCTCTATCCTATCTATGCATGCAGAAGAAAAAAATTCTTTTTAACTTGAAAAATATACTGAGTTTATTTTGTGAAGCAAAAAGAATGACAGAGAGAGAAGAGTTCAATTTACCACTTCTAAAACAAGAAAATTAATAAAATTGAATTTCTCTTTATGTTTTTCCTTTTTTCTAAGCAATAAGAGGAGAGAGAAAGTTCAAAAAATGATAAATTCACTACTGTGCACTTAAATGAATGCTTGAAAAACATATAATGAATCCAAGGAAAACTCCAAGTGTCCCACCGGGTGTGCCAAAAATGTTTCAATTATTTTTGATTAAATTTAAGAAGTGAGAAATAGAGAAAGAAAGGTTGGGGATTAGTGATTATATGTACCCAAATTGGTGTGCACCATATCTAGATGAAGTTAGGAACTCCTCTTTGGCTAGGGAGGACCACTTGCAATTAAGAACACACTACCATAAAATATTTGTTAGTAGGTTGGTGAGTGGGCTACCAATCAACTTGATTGATCCAGGAAGTGACAAATTTCTCGAGGGATGATAGTCCACTATTTAATATAAAGAGTTAAAAATGAAATTACAAAATAAAATAGAGAGAGAGAGAGAGAGAGAGAGAGAGAGAGAGAGAGAGAGAGAGAGAGAGAGAGAGAGAGAGAGAGAGAGAGAGAGAGAGAGAGAGAGAGAGAGAGAGAGAGAGAGAGTTGCATGTACCTTTTTTGTAACTTGTGTTTAGCAGTTAGTATCACAGAGCAAGAAAAATAGAATTTTGGTTTGTTAGAGGATAGTTCAAGCTGGGTTAGGGTGATTTGGGTAAAAGGGTAGTCACCAATGTTGATAGGGTAACTGATATTGGTAGTGGTAATGTGACTGATGTCGGTAGGATAATCGATATCAGTAGGATAACCTATGTTGATAGAGGAAATGGAGTCAAAAATTCACAAAAAGCTTTCTTGAGTGTAGGGAAGGATATTTGACAGGTTAATGGGGTTATAAAAGAATCGTATGAGGGGTTAAAGAGATGGTAAGAAGTTTGGGTGAGGAGTTTGGTTTGGTTAAGGTGGAGGTATGGTGATGAAGGAGTTTTACAACTCCTCCTCAGAGATGGATGGGACTTATGTAAATGCTAATTAGAAAAAATTAAAATTCATAGAATATAGGGATGCTTAAATGATATAAGTACCTAAAGAAATACTCTTGATAAATATTTGTTAAGGTGATTGACTGAATAGAGATAAGTGTGTGCCTCCTATTCACCATAGTTCAAGCTCTTTGCACAATGGATTAATTCTAGTTTAGGATTTGACTAGTACAGAGAAGATATGAGCTTGGTTACAGTGGATAATCATCAAAAGCTTGTTAAGAGTGTTTTGAATCTCGTTGGTGAGCTTTTGCTTGAGAGAGAGAATGTTTGTGGGGGATAAAAATGGGTTTATAATGTTGCTTAAATAAATGATGTCAGTGATCCCACCAATGTCAGTCTTAGGTTGACCTATGTTGATCTCAGTTTGACTGACATTAGTCGAGGGTTGACCAACATCGATGGCATAATAATAGGTTAAAAGGGCTATTTTTGGATCCTTTCTTCCATTTCTCCATGCCAAGTGTGATACCTATTAATAAATGGTCAATATTCAAGGTTGGGTATAAGGTAATTGGTTAGAAATTGGTTTATAGGGTAAGGATTAGTTATTTGTGGGAGACCAAGTCTAATGGTGACTCATAGGGGGAGAATTGGGGAAAGGTGGCTAGGCAAGGTGACATAGGGAATATTCAATTAATCTTAATTAATTAATTAATTAAATGTGGGGTAAGGGCATGGGTTAGGAATACTTGTTACAAAGGGGGTCTAAGAGGGGTTTTTAACACAACATGTTATACACTTGTGTAACACAATTTTGGTGTCTACACTGATATAACATGGTTCACTCAATATGGGATACATCCACCAAGAGGATCTCAATAATATTATAAACAAGAGTAAAAATAACTCTAAACAAGAAACCTCTCATAGAGATAATTTTCTCTAGTCCAAATTCACACCACAATTCCTGAGATGTAAAGCTACACCTCAAAATTGATCACATTGACCACAAAAATAATGTAGAGCTCAAAACTCAATCTAAAATGCAATGAATAATGTGTTACCCTCTCCCCAATTTATAGTTTTCAAAATTCCTTGAAAAATGTGCCATAATCATAAGGATAACCATACCCCCACAAAACAAGGCACAAAATAAGGGAGGTTTTAACCACATAATCCCTTGATTCTCTCAACACCTTTCAATCATACCCACTTCCCAAAAACATGTCAAAAAAAACCAAGTGGTTAAAATTCATCCCACCATTGTAAAAGGTAAATATTTCATGTTAAAATTGTCCTGGTAATTTTATTTTTACCTTAGGGGTGTTAAAATGAAATCCACATATAACTATCTCCCACTTAGAGTTCATTTCCCCTTGAACAAAATTAAAAACTCCTCCATGATCTTCATGAATACCAACTGAAGCTAAACATAACCTCAACTTATCTAATGTGACTACCTTAGTCATCATATCCATAGGATTCTGGCTTGTATGTATCTTCTCTAGCTTTACCATGTTTTCCTTTAAAGCTATCCTGATGAAATGATACCATAAATATATGTGCTTCATCCTCAAGTGGAAAGCAGAGTTCTTGGTTAAATGTATAACACTAACTATCACTATATAGTTCCCCAACCTCCTGCTTATGCCCCTACTCATTAAGTAACTATTGTAACTAAATCATCTCCTTACTAGCCTTTATAGTATTAACAGACTTAGCCTTTGTGGTTGATAAAGCCACAACCTTCTGTATTCAGGAAATATAATTAACCATTGTATCCTTGATAGTAAATACATAACCTATTGTACTCCTCTTACTATCAACATCCTTGACCATATATAAATCTACATAACCATGCAAAGTGGTGTCTGATCCACCAAAATATAATTTTTTACTTATGATTCCTTACAAATATCAAAGAATCCATTTCACTGCTTGCTAGTGCTCATAACCTGGATTACTCATGTACCTACTTACTACTCCCATTGCATGGGAAATATCTAGCCCAGCATAGAGCATAGCATACATTAGGCTACTAACTAATGATGAGTAAGGTACCTTGGACATATTTAGATTTTCTTCTTCTATCTTGGGACATTACTCCTTTGATAATCTGATATGGCCTACCAAAGGAGTCCCAACCGACTTAGCATCCTACATACTAAACCTCTCCAAAACTTTCTTCACGTACTCTTTCTGGGATAAGATTAGCTTATTCTCCTTCTTGTCTCGAGTTATCCTCACACCAAGGATTTTCTTAACTACACCCAAATCTTTCATAGAAAAGGAATCACCAAGATGTTTCTTGAGTACTTGAATTTGTTGCATGTTCTTTCCTACAACCAACATGTCATCTACATACAAGCATAAGATAATATAATTACCATCCTCAAATCTATTGACATACACACAATGGTCAGAATGACACCTGGAGTAATCCAGTTCTAACATAAAACTATCAAACTTTTCATACCATTATTGTGGAGATTTTTTAAAGCCATATAAGCTCTTTTTTTGTTTACACACCAACTTCTCATTTCCTTTGACCTCATAACCCTATGGTTGTTCCATATATAATTATTCCTCCAAATCACCATGAAGGAATGTAGTAGTCACATCTAATTGTTATAAATGCAAATCCTCTACTGCAACTATACCAAACATAGTTATACTATAAGTCATTTTAATAATAGGAGAAAAAATATCATCAAAATCAATACCTTTCTTCTATACAAACCCCTTGGCCACCAACTGGGCCTTGTACCTTTTCCTTCCTCCATCTTCTTCTTTGTTTTTGTATATCCACTTGTTCTGTAATGCTCTCCTTCCCTTGGGTAGCTTCACCAAAACCCACATTTGGTTTTCCATGAGAGAACTATGTTCTTCTTCCATGGATTGCTCCCACTTCTTCTTAGCATTCACCTACATTTCTTCCTCAAAACATTCTAGTTTTCCACTATCAATAAGTAACAAATAACTCAAATATGGGGAAAAATGTTTAGGATCTTTTCTTACCCTAAGAGACCTTATTACTATAGGAATTTAGGGTTATTTTGTAGGAGGTTCCTAAATTGTCTCCTTGGACACTTTACCATTCATAATATCATCTAACACTATGTACTCTTTTTATTCCTATTCCTACAACTGATCCTTATACATTACTTTTTATTTAAAGACAACATCCCTAGACTAGAATATTTTCTTGTCTCTATGACTCCAAACTCAGAAACTAAAGTCATCCTCACCATAACTAATAAAGGTGCATATCTCAAAATTACCCTCTAAGTTGGTCCTATCCTTATTGGGAACATGAACCAATGCCTCACATCTAAAGAACTTAATAAAAAAATAATTAACTTTATTACTAGACCAAGTTTCCTCAGGTATGTCTCCATCCAAAGGCACTAAAGATCCTATGTTAATTAGATATACTACTATGCTAACTACTTTTTCCCAAAACATTAGGGTCATCCTTGCATGTAACCTCATGATCCTATCATGCTCCATGATTGTCTTGTTCATCCTCTTTGACACTCCATTCTCTTGTGGTGTCCTTGGAACTATCCTTTGCCTACAAATTCCATTCTATGAATAACAATCATCAACTGTTTTGCTACATACTCTCCTCCATTATCTGACCTGAGACATTTCAACTTGAGACCTGTTTCATTCTCAAATAAATATTTCCATCTCTTGAATGTTTCAAACACATCAAATTTCTTCTTAATGCAATAAACCCAAACTTTCCTAGTTGCATCATTAATAAATGTAACATAATAATTTGAACCACCAATAAAAGATACCTGAACTGGCCCCCATACATCTGAGTGAACCAAATCCAACTCATTCTCCTTCTTTGTATTTCCAACCCTCAATAACTTAACTCACTTCTATTTCTTGTACACACAATCATCATAAAAGTCCAAATCAACCTATTTCAATCTAGGTAACTTATCTTTCAATATCTCGATGCCTTCCAACTCATATGACTGAGCCTATAGTGCCACAAAGTTGCATCTCCATCTGTAAAAAATAAATTATAGTGATCAACACTACTAGTCAAATATAAAGTGCCAATTTTCTTACCTCTTGTAACCACAAGAGCACCCTTGGTAACTTTCCAAGAGTCTGCTAAAAACATCACTAAACAACCTTCACTATCTAATTGCCCTACTAATATTAAATTTTGCCTTAATTGTGGGACATGTCTAACATCCTTTAGTAGCCATGTGTTCCCATTATACATCTTCACCTAAACATAAGCTTTACATACTGTACTACATGGTTCACCATCATCAAGATAAACATGTCCAAAATATCCTTGAACATAATCCATAAAAAGATGCCTATGTGGGGTGGCATGAAAAGAAGCCCTTGAATATAATACCCAATATTTAGAAAGATTATCCAAGGAAAGAATTAATGAATCCTAACTAACATTACCTATTTTCATATTTACCTCTTTGGTCTCCTCATGTTTGGTCTTCTTGTCTTGAAGTTCCCAATATTCCTCCTTTGTGTGTCCACTTTTCCTACAATGCCAACACACCATCTTGGTTCTAGATTTATATCTTCCTTGACCCTATGAATTTTCATGGTTTGCTTTACTTCTATCCTTTTGTCTCTCTCTAGTCTCCACCATCAAATCATTCCTTGAAGATGATTCCTCAATGTTCTTCCTTTGTATTTCCTCCCTACGAATCACACCTATAACATCCTCAAACTTTAAACTTCCCTTAGAATTGATGACATTACTCACAGCCATAACCAAGCTATCCCAACTATCTAATAAGGAGCATGAAATCAATAAATCCTTAAATTCATCTTCAAATTTAATACCAATATAAGTTATCATACTCACAACCATATTAAAATCATTGAAATGATCAGCTACAGAACCATTTTTAGACATTTTCATATTAAATAACCTTTTCATCAATAATATTTTATTAGAGGCAGAGGGTTTTTCATATAACTCCCCTAATTTCTTCATCATACCAAATTTAGTCATCTCCTCTAAAATATTGAAGGCAATCAAAGATGTAAGGCACACCATATGGCTCTCAGTGCTTTTCTATTGAGAAAATTCTAATCTACCTAATTCATACCTAAAGGTTGTCCTATTTTACCCATAAAAGGGAGATGAAGATCCTTTTGAAATAATTAATCTTCCATCTACATCTTCCATAATATAAAATTCTACCCATTGAATTTATCAACTCTAGATCTACCATTATCTGCCATAGCTCCCACTCAAGTTAATATCTTTCCCTGTAACTCACCACTTTAAGAAAACCACTAAAACTAGCTCTAATACTAGTTGTTAGGAATAAGTGATTAAAATTAATTAATTATGCAATAATATGCAACACAAAAATCATTTCTCAAAATCACAACATCAGAGACACATGGATAAAAATTCATATCTAAGCAAAAATACACACATAACACTTATATAACGTGGTTCACCCAATGTGGGCTACATCCACCAAGAGGATCTCAATAATATTATAAACAAGAGTAAAAGAACTCTAAACATGAAATATCTCATAGAGATAATTTTATCCAACCCAAATTCATAATAGAATTCTTGAGATGCAAAGCTTCACCTCAAAATTGATCACACTGACCGCAAAAAGAATGCAAAGCTCAAAACTCAATGCAAAATGCAATGAATGATGTGTTACCCCTCTCCCCTATTTATAATTTTCAAAAACCCTTGAAAAATGTGGTATAACCATAAGGATAACCACATAGCCAAAAAATAAGGCACAAAATAAGGGAGGTTTCAACAACATAATCCCCTAATTATCTCAACACCTTTAAACCATACCCACTTCCCAAAAATGTGACACAAAAAAGGAAGTGGTTAAAATTCATCTGAACATTTTAAAAGGTAAATATTTCATGTTAAAATTGTCTTGATAATTTTAATTTTACCTTAGGGGTGTTAAAATGAACTCCACATTTAACAGGTGATCGGGAAGAGGATGGAGTAAGTACAATACTTCTAGTTTAGGTGGGTGCATAGATAGTTTGGATTAGTGTAGGACATAACATGGGCCCCATGTGAATACAAACAAGATGAGATGGAGCCTACACTACCAGAGCTAGACACTATATATGTTTCAATAGATATTGAGGAGGAAGCAATAGGATCAGACATAGAGGATGTAAGGTATACTTTAGCATTCTTAGCTTGGTGGGAAAGACAGTGGGCTATGAGGAAAGATAGGGTGTTGTGACTTTACTAGGAGGGAACAGATGAGGAAATGGATGATGACAAGGATGATGGAAGAGGAGGGGAGGAGATGGGAGATGAGAGGGGCTTGGGAGAGGATGGGGGAGAGGAGATAGAGGATGAGAGATTGACATTACAGATATCATTATAGATAAGGATACACTGAGGGTCCAGTGTATTAACTTATAGGGATAGGTGGCCATAATATAAGGGTGCTTACCATGTTGTAGATTGAGTGGGAAACACTCTAGACTAGATTAGATGCACTATAGGTGGAGTTTGAATCATTACAGTTGAGCCATGACCAAGCAATGGAGGCTCAAGATCACTATCAAGCAAAAAGGGATAACTAGTAGAGGGGGGATAGAGACTAATCGGTATGCATAGTTTAAGGGATGGTTGGACCTATCATAGGGTAGGTGGGTATAGTGATCATTGATAGGTACAAGGAGATAGTGGTGGAGATGCGCTATTATGAGAAAATCATTCTACATTTGCATCTAGAGACTCCATACTATGCTACCCACTTATCCACATAGGGTAGGTCATCTGAGAATACTCACATAGGGTCAATTAGCATGGGGAGTGTATCTCATGAAAGGGATCAGAGGAGGGATAGAGATAGGGGAGGATATGGGAGCGAAGATGGTGGTGGAGCTCTAAGGAGCATCCATTTAAACAGGATATATTTTACTGAGTAGCTCTTTATTTTATTTATTCATTATATTGGCCAAAGAGACATAAACATGTATATGGATATTTATGATGTATATTTTTATTATTATATGTATATATGATTCATGATTATGAGTTGTGATGTTCATATGGATTTTGCTTATGGATTATGTTATCTGGATGTTTGTATTAGATTATGTGATTATGGATTTAGCTTATTAAATGTTGTGATAGATTATGATTTGCACATGTTATAGATTTATATTAATTTTTTTTATGAATTATGGTTATTATGGATGTGAATTAGATCATGGATGATGGATTTTATGGATTTTATGTGATGTGATTATGGGTTATGGATTACATAATTATGAATTTGATTAGATTATGGATTATATATTTTATGCTATGTGATGATGGATTATGAATTTATGGATTATATGTGATATGATTATGGGTTTATATTATGGATTTGATGGATTTAAATGCTATATTAAAATTTTTATATATCATGATTATGTTATTATGGATGTTAATTAGATTATGGATTATGGGCCTTTAAAAAATGTTTATGGATTATGGATGTGTATTAGATCATTGATTTATGGATTATATATTTTATGCTATGTGATGGTGGATTATGGATTTTAAAATTTTATGAAATGTTAAAATGCTTATAAATTATGATTAAGTTATTATGGGTGTGAATTAGATTATAGATTTTATGAAAAGTGTTTATGGATTATGATTATTATGGATTATGGATTTTATGTGATGAGACATATAAATTTGTGGATTACTAGATTAGGATATTCATTGATATATACACCAAATATATAATTAATTAACACAAATTTTATTTACAAATGGTTTTATTTCTTGTGATTGGCTCATACCAAGACTTAAGAAAACCACTTGAAATGAATGTATGTGCATCCTTAACTGACTACTAACAAATAGCCTAACAACCTTACGTCAACTAAGTTTAGGATATTATTGGTTTGAGATGGACATTTCTAAGGATTTTTTTTGATAGAAAGTGGATTATTTTAATAAAAATATGCTTTCATATTGCATACCCAAAACTAAGGTCAATCCTAGAATCCTTTTATGCCAATCCATGTAGATTGATCAATATGAGAAGTCTACTAAATTAAAGAAAGCTAATCAATGCGGGAAGCTTTCTTAAGATATTTGATGCATGATAGCCATCTTTTTAGGGAGTGGTATATATTTTGAGAGATGACTTTTAAATTAGTTATTCTTTGAGGGAGTATTCTACATTATATATATATATATATATTATAGAAATCTCTATCTTTCAAGGGATCGGTCTATTATTTTTGCTTATTTTGTAGATGCTTTATTTTTGTTTTGATCCTAGTGATATTATTATTTTATGGATTGGACTTCGGCATCCTAGAATAATTTCCCAAAGCTTTGTTACATAAGATAATACTCTTATTCTCAAAATGAATTAGTGATAAGGAGGGATTTCAAGGAATAATGATTTGGAGCTCCTTGCCATTATAGGAAAAGATTATCCATTTAGAGCATGCTATGAATAAAAATGGGGTATTCATATTCAAGGTTACAATAGATAATGTTTTTAGATAACCACATGACTCTACATATCATTATTTTGTATAAGAATAATAGGGATATGGTTTTGTCAAATCAAACCAAAAGAAACTAAACAAGATAGACCAATGTGATTAAGACTTATTAATAGTATAAAGGACACAAATTAAATACTTTAAGAGACCTTCATTTTTATTTTCCATCAAGAGAGGCCAAGCGATATGACCTAGATCCATACTTATGGGTGATAGTATATAGTCTGAGCCAATTTGTAGCAAATTTTCTCCATTTGATTTTTTCCATATTAGTGACATGTTAATTTTATTTTAAGATAAGGTCACCAATATTAAATTCACGTTATTTTAGATGTTTATTATAAGTATGATTTATTCATTCCTGATATACATGGAGATGGTCAAGGGAAACTGATCGATGTTCATCCAAGAGTTTGAGTTGGGCTAATCATTTTTGACAAAAATCATCCTTAGAAATGACATATTTAAGGGAGATATGAAGAGAAGGAATATGAACCTCAAGAGTAAGTATAGCTTTAGTACAATAGACTAGGGAGAAAGGAGTAACACCCATAGGGGTTCAAATAATAGTTTGATAAGACTATAAGGCAAAGGGAACATGAAAATCCCAATTCTTTCCTACTTCATTAATGATTTTAGTTAGGATTTTGATAAAAGTCTTACTAGATACCTCAGCTTGTCTATTAGATTGAGGATAATAAGGTGAGGATAAACTTAGCTTAATGCTAAAATAATCATAGATATCTTGAACCTTTTGAAAAAAATATATTTTCCATTATCTATGATGATCTTCTGAGGAACATGAATGTGACAAATAATATGTTGACTAATGAACTCAACAATTTTGTCTACTTTGGTCAAGATAAGAGGGATAACCTCCACTCACTTAGTAAAATACTCAGTGGTGGTAATGATAAATCCATGATGTTGGGAAGATTTAGGATTGATCTAACCTATAAGATTAAGTCCCCACTAGAAAGAAGGCCAAAAGTCTTGTGCTACCTGTAACACTTGATTATGGACATGGGATAGGTTGGGATGTTGTTGACACTTACTCATTTATTAACATATTTGAAACAATCCTAATTTAAATTGGGCCAATAATAACTAAATCATAAGATTCTCTTAGTGATGGTGTGACTGATAAAATATCTACCACATGAGTCATCATGAGCTTCTTTGATAGCGAGGGTAGCTTCATAATTTTAGAGATAATGAAGAAGGATACCATTGAACCCACACTTATAGAGAACACCCCTTAGTATGAAAAAATGCATGATACTATGATATAAATCTCACTTTCCATTTCTAGATAGATATGGAGGAATAATCCCTTTTGATAAGTAATCAAATATCTGTGCATACCATAAATTTAATGGATTTTCCTCCACGCTATGGATGGAAGGAAGATAAATTGTGGTAAAATAAGGTTTATTAACCTTGTGTATAAGGACAAATAACTTATATTCTTGAGATGAAGATGGGATAAATGATGCCAAAAAACCCATGATATCCACAAACTTGTTAGTTGACTGAGGAGTGGATTGGATAGCATAATGCTCAAAAGTAGCTAGCAATTGATCAACCAAGGTCTTGTATTTATAAAGGGTATAATTTTTACATTGATATAAGTCATTAATATGATTGACCAAAAGATGGGAATCACCATAGATATTAAGTGTTTTAATACCCAAGGCTAAAGTAATTTGGAGACCTATTATCAAAGCCTCATATTCTACCATATTATCAGTGTAATCAAAATAAAGATTAAAAGATAGAGGTATAGGTATTTCCTAGGAGGGATTAGGATAATTATAGATCCCCCACCATGTTTACATTTTGATCCATAAAATAATATAGTCATTTGGTATTTGCAGATCTATTTGAGATGTGGAGGCTATGAATTCATCTGGGAATTCATAATTAATTAGTTAGTTATCAGTAAGAAGCACCTCAACAAGCTAATCAACAATGATTTGACATTTAAATAATTTTTGATGGATAAATTCCATATCAAATTTTTCTAAAATCATGAGCCATTTGGCCATTTAATGATTTTGATAAAGCTTTGAATGCATAAAATTTAGGGATTGATATTCATGACCACATAGGTTTTGTGATTGAGTAGATAATGTCAAAGCTTTGAAGATACAAAGAACAAGGCCAAGCATAACTTCTCTTTATGAGAATAATGTATCTCATATTCAACAAGTGTGTGATTGATATAGTAAAACACCTACTCTTTATGCTGCTCATCATAATGGATAAACATGGCTCTAAGGGCTTGATCTGTAGTGGAAATATACAAGAAAAGGGTTACCCTTTTTTTAGGGGAGTGAGAACTAGTGGTAAAACAAGGTAAATTTTAATATCATCAAATGCCTACTGACAATCAGAATCCTAATTAAAATGGATATCTTTCTTTAGGAGGTGATGGAATGGTTGACATCTATCGATAGTTGGGAGATAAAATGATGAATAAACTATAATTTACCTTGTAGAATATGGAGCTACTTAAGATTAGATGGGAATGCAATTTATAAAATGGATTTGATCTTAGTAGGATTGAATTATATCCATTGCATAGAGATAATAAATCCTAAAATATTACCCGTCAATACTTCAAAAATGCATTTCTTAGAATTTAGAGGGACATAAAACTAGATTAAGTGAGCGAAGATTACCTTTAGGACTAAAAGATGTTCTTTTTGTAATTTTGATTTATCGAGGAGATCATCCACATAATCCTTAATAATTTTATGGATAATATCATGGAAGATATAATTAATGTCTCTTTGATAGGTGGATCCTATTTTCTTTAGGCTGAAAGGCATAAATTGATAGCATAAGGTCCCCCAAGGAGTAATAAATGAAGTTTTATGTTGATCTTCTAGTGAGATAAGGATCTTATTAGATCTAAGAAACCATCCATAAGTGATAACATTTCATGACCAGATATTAAATCCTCCAATTGGTCAATATTAGGGAGAGGGAAAGCATCCTTATGATAAGTGAGATTAAGATCACAAAAGTTAGTACAAAGGTTTAGTCCCCCTTGGGATTTATGATAATGATGATATTATATACCCATTGAGGGTAAATGATAGGCTAGATAAAGTTAACAGATAAGAGACATTGTAACTCTTTTTTAATTAAGGGCATAATGTGAGGGTGAGTTTTTTGAAGATTTTGATTTATAGGTTTCACATCAGGGAACATGACAATGTCATGGATGACAATATCTAGGTTGATACCAGGCATGTCAATATAGGACCAAGTGAATGCTTCACTATGATCTATTAAAAATGTAGTGAAATCTTGGTACTCTTAAGGATCCAGATATTACTTACCTTGAATATTCATAGAGCCTCACGAGATTCTATGTTAATGTCAATAATAGCCTCATTTAATAGAATAGAGGCTTCATATAGTATGGATTTATGTATATAGGAGTTCTCTACACCTAAATGAGTTAAGATCGACTCATCATCCTAGCACTAAAGAACATGGATGGTAGGAAAATCTTACCCTATTATGTTTTCGTAGGATAAAGGGATGGTTTTAACCTCCACATCATGGTGATAAATGAGAGTTTTTATGGTAATGGAATTGACTAAATTTTTTTGGGGGAATGGATACGACATTGTTTGTCAAATAAGGGGTGTTCAAGGGTGAGGATGGAAAGTCATCTTCAAAGATAGGAAGGAGAGTAACTTCTAGGTTAGTTTTGAGATTTTTGTTAAAATTGAGGCCATGATTTTCTTGGGGTTTCCTAAAATCTCCTAGCATAACCTCGTGTGGACCTTTTTTGTAGTGTCCTATGCCAAAACCCTTTCAAGCACACCATTGCAGGTATGTATTTACAAAGTGGGCTTTATCTAGGAACAATTTTTTTGAGGTAAATGGTTTGGCATGGGTTTAGTTACCAGGACTTAAAGAAGGCTAATCAATTCCCCCATAGATCTAATGGTTATGGAGAAAAGCTAAACCAAAGGGAATAATCTCTCCAAGGTTAGGATAGTACGTAAGTTGTTTGTCCAAATGCCCATATTCTTGGGGAGTGGGAAGAGTATTGAGTGTCAATAAATGATACTCTCCAAATGATAGCTAGTAAAACATGGAATTAATGGACTCCTTACAAATATTTGATGCAAGAATTGTCATACTAGAGGATGCCTTATTGGATGATGATGGGGTAGTGTTTTGTAATGAAATTAAACTGTCATTTGGTCAAAAGGTGAGATTGTGTGTTTTAAATAGATGGGGATCGATTAGGACATTATGTATTTTACCTTCATGTTTGAATTTAATACATCAATGCAAGGTGGATGGGATGTAATGCATAACACATATCTAGGGATGACCTAATAGGATGTTGTATTAAAACTCCCCTTCTATTATGTAAAATAGTTTAGGTAGAAAATTTACACCTACTTGAATGTGAAGGACTACCACTCGTAATGTAGGGGGAAAAATATCATTTAATGCTTGTAAAATGGTGTGGGATTGGGCTACAATAATTTTAGGTAACTGTAGTTATTGAAATGCATGAATGATATGATATTTATACTTTCACCATTATCAATCATTACTCATTTGATTTGAGTTTGATCAATTTGGGCAGTGATAAATAGTGGGGGATCCTGGTCATCAGACTATAATGGTGATATTTTTGAATCATGAAATGTTATGGATAATGGATTTTGAAGCAATGTGATAAAAGTTTATAAAGGATGGGGTTGATTAGCTTGTATCTCAGTGGCTAGCAAGGCTTCTATCATAGACTCATAATATTATGGAGAATTTTGGACAAGTTCATATAAAGACATATTGATTGGGAGCTGATGAAGATATTTTAGAACAATTATTTGTATGAACTCTAAAGTATTATTATTTTGCACCTTCCCTAAAATATAAATTTTAGGTTTTAGAGCAGGTATTATAGGACTATTTTTTATAAGAGTTGGTGCTTTCACAATAGTCACTTTGTTGTGATTATGGGTTTATGACCATAGGTTTAGGATTGCATAGCTATGTGAATCAAGTCTATTTGAAATAAAGGAGGATTTGTCATATTCTCGAACTCATCCACATATAAAGGGTTCAAGAGGGGTTGATATTGAGCTTTATCAGAGGGTTTATCTTCTTTATAGCTCATTTTGATACTATTGGTAGTATACAAGTTCCTGAGGTGGATGTAACCCTAGTAGTTTGACTATGGGGATAGTCATGATCTAACTATTCCATTAAAATATCATCTTCTTCTAATAAGTTTTGAACCATAACTTTTGATGCATTATAACTTTCTATATCATGACCTGCTATTTGATGATGCACATATTTCCTATTTTCTTGATACCATATTGGTCTCTACACATGAGGGTTAATGGGATTTATGGGTGGTAGAGTGACAAGGGAGGTCTAGAGAACCTGATCGAGAATTTTAGAATAATACCCCTTCAATAGATCTAGACTAGGTTTTTCAATCCTCTAAGGCATTGGTAGGGAAAAGGTATTTGAATTCCAACCTTGACCTTTTGAATTAGTTGTTTGAATATTACCTATAGTGGGTACTTTGTGCTTAAGATAATCCCTTACACCTAAAAATTATAGATAGTAGGGGTTTAAAGGATTGTCTATTGGTATTATCATAGTGGGAAGATCCCTTTGTGATGATACATGCTCTTTGTAAGAGGATTCTATGATGGTAACTTTTAGTCTTGTTGAAGGATGGTTTCCCAATATAGATGCTTTTATTTGAATTAGTGGTAATAATGCCTTCCTTTTCTGAATCTGATTGGTGGTAGTGTGGATATCCTCTTTAGGGAGTTTAGTCCTAATGGGAGGATGTTGTAAGGATTTTTCTCATGATTCCCTAAGGTTTTTGAAACCTATAACTTTTCCCTTGATTTCACTAAGATTTAGTTCCTCTCGAGTAATGAGGGGAACTGGTCTTGAGCTGGTTTGAGGTAACATGAAGGTTTCTTCAAAGGATAGTAAACTAGAGGGGATGGGTATGCTAGATGTAGGTATTGAGATGACATGAGGAATGGTATACATATCTTGAAAGCTATATAAATAATCTTTTTTTGGATAATCTTTTCCTCCTTTATTTTGAGTTGATCATTTTAAATGTTTTTAGATATTGTTTCCTCAAGTGGATCCCAAATAATGAGATCCAAAAATATTGAAGATGTTTTTAGGATAACTTCACTTAATTTAGATGGTTTGAAGGCACATCCTATAAGGAGATTGGGGACACATGTATTACCAACTTCTCTATGCAAAAGTTGATCATATATTATGTTATTACATGAGTTTTGTGGTTCAAGGTGGATCCCAAATTTGCCTGTACAAAATTAGACATGGAGGTGTGGTTAGGGAATGGTTACCTAAAGATGTATATAGACTGATTAGGGGGTGAATTAGGGTTATCTAGTTTTAACTCCCCTTGATCAATTAAGTTTTATATTAGAACCTTAAAATAATGACACCTATTGATGTCATAACCTATTACACGGTGGAAGTTGCAAAAGTCATTTTCCTTAAACTAGCTAGGCTTAGGGAGAAAATCATCAAGAGGTCTCACTAAAGGAAGTTTGATGAGATATGCCTTTAAGAGCTTATCCAATATAGATGCATAAGAATCTCCTAAAGGTGTATACTATCATGGAGGAAAACATGTTAATGGTTTTTGGGACTGTGTTTGAGAAGTAGAGGGTTTAGATTGGCCTTTTGCTAATGGGGGTGTTGATTTTATGACTATGGCATTATCATCTCCTTTGGTATTATTTTTTTTATTCCCTTTAGAAGGATCAAGTTTGAAGTTTCTACTACAAAATTTTACTTTCCCTTCTTCTAAAGTTATAATCTCTAATTTATAGGCCATCGAAAAGGCCTCATCAAAGGTTTTGAAGTATTGTACCCGTAACATCAATGCGATATGTTTAGCACATGTTATTATAAATAATTCAATTAGTTCAGGTTGTGTAAGGGAAAAGGTGAGTTAGTTTATGAGACTCCTCCATCTAACCATGAAATCAGTGACAAATTTGTCATAAAACTATCAGATGGCATAGAGGTCAGTGATAGTTACTTTTCTTGTAATGTAGATAGACAAGTGATCTAAGAATATTTGAGCTAGATACCCAAAAGAAAAGGAATGCTAAGGGATCAATCTGTATCAGTGTAAGGCTGGTCTAACTAGTAACATAGGAAAAGTCCTAAAAAGAAGAGTGTTATTGTGAGCTATAAGATAACAAGCATGTCTAAATGCTTGAAGGTTCTACTAAGGATCCTCCTTATTTTGAAATTTGGTAAATTTTAGAAGATTCCACTGTGAAGGGTATGGTTTAATGGGGACAACTAGATTAATTGGTTCATTATAGATTTGCTTATAAGTGAGCATATTTTTCTACCTAGAGGTAGAGGCTTACAAATTGGCCATCTTATTCATAAGGATACTCATAAGGTATAGTTGGGTATTGTATTATGGGATACCCCCAAAAATATTTTCTTATGGTTGTTGATAAGTAGAAAACTAAGTAAAAAAGGGTTGGGATAAAGGATAACCTATTGAGGTGGTCATGATTGGTTGGGATACTACCACTTATTATGGGGCTTGAAAGGGTATATAACTAGACCCAAGAGCTTGAGAAGGAGCTATGTATTGGGTGTTGAATGGGATATATTATTGAGGAGGTTGACTTATATGATCTTATTATAAAGCTAAGTTTGGGGATTTGAAGGTATGCTAGTTTGGATAGGTGGAAGGGTTGTTGAGATTGAGATAACTATATTTTAAAGTGTCATGGTAATAGGTAGAGTAGACGTAGGTTGAGGTGAGGTGACATTATGAGCTTGGGTACTAGTTGGGGATAGAAAATTAAATGTTATCAGAGGTGGATTATTAAAGGTTGCATAGTTTTAGTGTCAAAACTTGTTGGGGGATGATTGTTATGGGAGGGCACCATAGTTATGGTAAACCCTTCACTCTCCTCTAAAGGCATGCCATAATCATTCATGGAAAACTATGTAGAGGGGAAAGTGGGATGTGTATATCTTGAGAGCTGAGGTAATGGTTAAGCATAATTGGATTACTATCCAATATGGTGGTGAATTTAGGATTTCCCTAAGTATAATACTAGGGAATACCTTCCACTATAGACTCAGGGCAAGTAGGAGGAATAAGAGAGTTATCCATGGATGAGGATAAAACTATAAGTTATATTTTCTTTAGCAACTACTATCATATCAAAACCATGTATTGATGAAGGAAAAAGTAAGAAATAAAAGCAAAAAACACATAATAGTCTTTTCAATTATCTCATATTTAGTAAAAAACAAAGGCACACATGCTACAAGACATTCTTAAAGAGATTTTAATTTTTAACTTTAAAGTGTGATAAAAGAAAAGAAAGGTTATCAAAGTCCCTAATAAATGATAATATAGGGATGGTTTCAAGTTTTTTTAGGCTCAAAATATCTCTATACTAGAATTGATTTGTGGCTTGGTATTGGGGCCTACCCCCTCACTTCACAAACCATAACATAAGGGTGTTGGGTACTTATCTAGTATATATCATGTAGAGTAAAGTACTCTACATTTTATTTTGAGTTTTAGTTATGCGCTTCAAGTTTTGTCCCTATGCATTCCAATTTTGAGGCAGTGAGGGTTTTTCTTTTTGCATGGGTTGTCATTTTTCCTAAAAGTGTCTAAGTCTCAAAGTCAAGTAGAAGCTACCAAGTGTCATCAGCTGGGACACATTTTATAATTTCTATAAGTTGTGTGGAGACCACCACGTGTCCTAATATAACTTAGTGGAGTGTGACAAGTGTCAGCATCCACATTTCAAGTTTCTTATGAGTTTTAAAAGCTTCTTTTAAATAAGCTTCTCTCAGTATATGCAGAGGGTGCCAAATGGCAACTATGGATTTTTTCAATATGTTTTTATAAAAGCAATGGAAGCTACCATGTGTTCCTAGCTAAAGCTCAGCAAAAGTCACCAAGTGTCAACATCCACAGTTTCTTCATTTTGTTTCATTATTGAGTAAAGACTGTGGTGGGCCTTGAGTTTTATTTCTAAAGTAAGCGGAAGCCACCAAGTGTCATCATCCGTGTGAATCTAAAATGAGTCCTAAATGTTTCTACAGTGTAGCTAAAGCTCAGCAGAGATTGTCATGTGTCATCTTTCATAAGACTCTTAAAAATTATCTAAAGATTTTATATATAAGTGGAGATTGCCATGTGTCCCTTGTTAAAGATACATGAAAAGTGACACCTATCCCCATTCCCCTTTTGAAGCTGCTCAGGCAAGAAATGTTGTGGGTCCCATTTTTTGTAAGTTGATAAAGTTTAAAAGTAGCAGACTGTGATAGATGTTAAAGATGGAGCACTCCTAATACAAAGACACAATAAAGAGTATAAGTAATGAAGAAAGTGCCATGTGTCTTTTGCAAGTGCCATAGAAGCTGCCAAGTGTCATTTTTTTGTGCCTCCTAAATAATGAGATGGTTTTCAAGTAAAACAAATAGATGTTGCCAAGTGTCCTCACCTATTTCATAGTGGGAAGCATCACATGTATCTAATTCAGCCAATGATCATGTGAAGAGACTAAACGTTCTAGATCCAAAAAATATCTTTTGTTAGACACTTCCAGTTAGGTTTAGTTCAGTTAGGCTATTGGGATTTGATCATGCAAGGAGACTAAACATTTCAGATCTAAAAGATATCTTTTGTTAGACACTTCCAATAAGTTAGAGTTTAGTTAGACCATTGGGAAGGGAACGTGCAAGAAATCTAGAGTGAGTCCTATGCTATAAATATGGGTGCAGACCACGATAAAAAAAAATCATCATCAGAAGAGAGATAATTTTCTCAAGAGATTGTTATCAAGAAGTTTTTTAGACTTTCTTGATGTGGCTAGTAATATCATTTGCCTTTATTTTGTTTTCCCGATTCAGAAAGTTTGTATAACTATGCATGTATCTGTGCCTTTTATGTGACTCAAAAATTAATAAGAAGACTGAATTCTATGCCTTTGTTGATATTTTTTATGTTACTACAAAAATCATCTAAGTTGTGAGCCTTTGATTCTATTTTTTTCATCTTTTACATTGATCATGCATTGTTTACTCTTTAATGTAATTGAATCCTAAAGATAGCTTCACTGTGCTTAGTATTAAAGATCAAATTAAACTTAGGCACATCACCATAGTTAAATTTTCTTTCATTGCATTGGTGATTCCATTTAATTTCTATCCTTTTTTTCACAATACATTTGAGATAAAGAAGAGCCAGCTTCTTTAAAATCTAGAGGTCATTTCAGGTCACAAGTCCCACATTCCTAAAACTTCCCATTATTGGTGTTGGAAATAACACAATTCTAAGCATTAATAGTTTTTGGCACACCCAGTGGGACCATCTTGAAGTTTCTTTCAAGACCGTATGAACCAGAGAGGTATAAGGAGTCAGAGCTATGGACCAGTAACAAGAGCTCAATCTACTATGAATCTAGGTATTCTTTTACCACCATTGATAACTAATACAAGAAGAAGGGTCAATCAATTTATAACAACACTAATAAAAAACAAGGGAGCACCTATAACCCCAAGGAATTATGCATGTTAGAACACTGGCAGTCCTTTGATTCTCCCAGTACCACCAGCCACTTTGGATCCTATTCTAGTAAATGCCCTGAAAGCTTTGCCCAAATTTAGTGGGAAAGATTTCAAAACACCCAAAGAACATCTACAAAATGTGTTTGATGTCTATGCAATACATGTGATCACACAACATAATGTGGCCATAAGATTGTTAGCAGCTTGTTTTAAGGGGAAGGCTCTAGACTGGTATAGATCTTTGACCCCAAATACATTATCTACATGGGATCAGCTTGGAGATGTTTTCTTTGAAAGATTTAAAGAAAAGGGTGATAAATCTTCTTTTTTGAAACAATTGATTACTATCAAAAGGGCACCATAAGAAGCAATGACTGATTTTGATTCAAGATTTCAAAAGACTTGAGAAAGAATTCCTGCTACAATAAGACCATTACCAGGTATCGCTATAGTATTTTATCTTAAAGCCTTAAATTCAGATATATCAGTAATGATTCAATCACTTGGAGGTTAGAGTTTGCCAAAAGCCTATGACTATGCAGTCAGAGCTAAAAATAACATAATAGATGCTAGAAAGTTACCCCCAAGGCCTCCCATGCCCATGTTTCTAGATACTACCTTACCTTTGCCTCAAGAATCCCTTAATCCCATAGCCCCACCTATGACTATGTATACATTTCCTCAACAACCTGCTAAATAACTTGCCCCTGTCTAGTCATTTGAGATGGATGATGTCAAGAACATCTTAAGGAAATTTTCTAATGAGATAATTAACCTTAAAAGACAATAGAATCCTTATCCTAGACCCCAATATCAAGGCTACCAAGGAAATAGACTTCCACCATAGCCAAATCAGTATCAGGGTCCTCAAAGGCAAACTAACCCTCAGCCATCAAACCAATTAGTTGTAGTCCCTACACCCTCACAGACTGTTCCCCCTAATCCAAACAGGGAGATTGTTCAAGGGTAGAATAATTATGTAGATGGCACTAATGCTTGGTGTTTCCCTTGTAATAATGCTCATATGCCCAGAGATTATCACATGGGTAATCTACAACAAAAGATAGCAGAGAAAATAAGAATGGATGGACAATTTACAAATACTTCTGACACTCAAGCCTACTAATCCTATGGTATGCAAAATTTAGTCCTGATGGCTTAGATGCAAGGGATGTCTTTACAATAGGAAGAAGAAATAGCCCCTAAGCATGCTTTGTTTTCATGGGTTGAAGATGAAGAGTCAATATTATTAAATGAAGCTTCTACTTCCAAGAAGCCAGTGGTACAATCAGATTACTACACCAAATCAAAGAGAAGGATGATGGAATAGCCTAAAGTCACAAATAATGAAATTATGGGGAATCCTCCATTTCAAGGTCATCAAAACACAACTGCTAGATAAGAAATACTTCAACCAGTGTAGAACCAAGTAATTTCTAGACAAGTTCAAGTAAAATCAAGGTACCCTTATTATCTAAGAACCCAAACACTAGGACCAATGAATGTGTTAGATCAGTTGGAGAGGACCCCAATACATGTGTCAATATGGGACATATTAGCTATTCTTGAGTAAAAGACACTATTTCAAGAAGCTTTGCAAGGCCAAGTAGTGCCTAAACATATTGGTACCAAAGAAGGACCTGTTGATAAAGAAAAACTCAAAGACACGATTCCTCTGCAGATAACAACCCTTTTAAACAATGCACCAGACGTAAGCAAATCCAAACCAGAGCCCTTCTATTTGAATTTGATAGTTGGAAAGAAAATGTTACATAATGCAATTATAGACTCAGGGACCAGTACTACAATAATTCCTAAACAAATCGTAGATGCTTTAAAAATAAAGTATGAGTCACTTACTAGAGGAGTTATGCAGTTGGATGGAAAATTGGTGCAAATAATAGTGAAAATTAAACAACTCCCATTATAATTATATACTTGCCCTAATATAATTGTCAATTAAGATGTGGTAGTCATAGATATACCCCCTGCATTTGGCCTATGTTTATCTAGAGATTTCACAGCCAAGATAAGAGGTTATATGTCACTTGATTGGTCTCACCTCATCCTAAAAACTAAATATGGTTCAAAAATGAAAATACTATATCAGTCACTATCTAAGGATCACATCATCAATGAACCAACCCCAAATTTAGAGGTAGCTCATGCTATGCTGAATAAAGAAGAAAGGTTCTTTGTTGAAGAGTTAGGTGACTAGACTAAACATGACCAAGAAGAGGAAAATAACTAGTTGTTAACTATGATGCAAAGTGACTGATATAGAAATTATGATTCTAATGGTCTGGGCACTTATGTCATATTTGATGAAGATCATGAAATCCCAAATGTTTTAAGAGAAGAAATGCTAAAGACTCAAGAATCTGAAAAGGACTCAAAAATTTGGACCTTAAATTTTGATGGGGCTAAAAGTAAAAATGGTGCTAGAGTAGGAATTTGTCTTGTTGCTCCAAATGGTGAATTTTTTTTAAGAGCTATCTGTTTCCAATTTGCCTGTACTAATAATGATGTTGAATATGAATCCTTAGTACATGGGCTCATGTTAGCCAAGAAAAAGGGAGTAAAGAATCTGATAGTAAAAGGAGATTCAGAACTAGTGGTGAAACAAATTAGAGAAAAGGAAATAGCCAAAAATGTAAGGATGAGATCCTATAGACACTGAATTTGGGACTTAAAAGATGATTTTGAAGCTTTCAATATTGAAGTAGTTCTTAGAACTCAAAATTCTAAAGCAGATAGGATGGCACAGATTGGCTCACAGTTTGACCCAGGAACTGGTCTATTAGTCAACAATGAGTCAATCAAAGTTATAGTAAGGCCAACTATCCTAGACAATGATGAAAATTGGTAAGTCTTTGAAAATGATGCTCAAATACTCTCATTTTTTCAACATTCAGGAGAATTTGTTGATCAATTTCAACCCAAAATTGAAGAAGCATATGGAGACCAAGTTATTGAATTAAAGACCAATAAGATTCCCAAAGGCTTGATTATTTTAGAAAACCTATTTGATCTAGAAGATGTAAGCCTAGAGAAGAAAAGGTTTCAAGCAAATAAATTAGATTATTCTGAGATACAAGTGAGTGAAGGGAGAAAACTAAAGATTAGAAATTTTGCAACCCAAGAGGAAAGGGAAAGACTAATTAGCTTGTGTGAAAAATATGACAGAGTAATACCTTAGACCTATGAAGACCTTCATGGCTATAACAAAGACATCATTCAGCACACCATAGAACTGACTGAAGGATCTAAGCCAGTCAGATAGAAACAGAGGCCAGTGAATCCCAAGATTGAACCTCTAATGGTAGATGAGTTGAAAAAACTCTTAGAATCTAAAATAATTTTTCCAATCAAACACTCAACCTAGGTATCCAATCTAGTACCAATTAGAAAACATAATGGTGACATAAGGCTCTATGTGGATTTTAGAGACCTAAATAGAGCATCTCTAAAAGATCAATATCCCCTACCCTCTATGGAACAAATTTTATAGGTTGTGGCTAGATTAGAGAGGTTTTCCTTGCTAGATGGTTTCTCTAGATACAATCAGATTTGGTTGGCTGATGAAGACCAACACAAGACTGCATTTACTACCAAATGGGGAATGTTTTCATATGCCAAGATGCCATTTGGCCTATCAAATGCTGGAGCCACTTTTCAAAGAGCAATGGATGTAGCATTTAGAGAACTCATAAATAAAATCATTCTGATTTATCTTGATGATCTCACTATTTTTTCCAAGAATGTTGTTGATCATTTTGATCATCTGGAATCTATTTTTAAGAAGTGTCAAGAGTTTGGAATATCCCTAGATCCTAAGAAGTGTATTTTTTTAGTACCTCAAGGAAAACTACTAAGACATATAGTATCCAAAGAAGGAGTCTCTATAGATCTAAAGAGAGTTTCAGCCATAACAAACTTGCCCTTGCCAGTAAATAAGAAAGTAGTTCAGTCCTTTTTAGGAAAGATTAATTTTGTCAATCAGTTCATATCAGACTTTGCAGGCCTAGTGAGACCAGTGACACTCTTGTTAAAGAAAGACTTGGTGTTCAAGTGGACTACAGAAGGAAGGTAAGCTTTTGAGGAGGTCAAGAAAGCAATTTCAATAGCCCCAATACTTAGTAACCTAGACTTCTCTAAGTCTTTTATAATGTATGTTTATGGAGGAGAGTTCAGTATTGCTACTATTCTAACATAGAAAGATGATCAACAAGAGGGAGAACACCCAATAGCCTTTTTATCAAGGACTCTTAGGGAGTATGAAGCTAGATACAACTTTGTGGAGAAATAGGCATGTGTTATGGTAAAAGCCCTCAAGAAATTTAGGCATATGGTATCAGGAAATAAGATTTTGATACTTGTGGCTCATCCTAGTGTTAGAGAATACATTATGGAGGGTGAAATTACTAAAAAAAAGAGCAAACTAGATAACAAAAATCTTTCAGTATGATGTAGAGGTTAGACCTACTAAGCTGGTCAGAGGTAGGGGGTTGTGTCAATACATGGCTCAAGATATGGAAAAGATGATAACTAAAGAAATAGAAAAGGAAACTATATTGAGGATACAAGATGTTGATTAGAACTCCTGGGTCACAAATAGAATCCATTTTATGAAACATGGGATTTTACCAAAATATCTCTCTCAGGACAAGAGGAGATACTATAGGCAGCAAGGGGTCCATTTTTTTTAATTGACCAAGTTCTTTTCAAAAGAAATACTGATGGCATACTTTTAAGATGCATAGAGAAAGATGAGTCTCAAAAAATACTACATGAATGCACCATGGAGTCTTAGGTGGACATTTTTCTACCAGAACCACAGCTATAAAGATAACTCAGGTAGGTTATTTCTAGCCCACTTTATTTATAGACTATTATCAACTAGTCAAAAAGTGCCAATATTGTCAGTATTATATGGGGATGAGAAGGAATGCAACAATGCCCCTTAGTCCTATAATTTTTGATGAACCCTTTGCTCAATGGGGTCTTGACTTCATTAGGATGATCAATCTAGTGTCGAGTATGGGACACAAATGGATTCTAACTGCCACAGATTATTTTACTAGATGGAGTGAGGCAATGCCACTCAAAGAAGTAACAAAAAATGTGATCCTAGACTTTCTGGGAGGTATCACTACTTACTTTGGGCCTCTTTATAACATAATTTTAGATAATGCTAAGGCATTTTTAGGGGAAAAAATATCTAACTTTGCACTAAAGAATGGAATCTATCTGAAAACTTCTTCAAATTATTACCCTCAGGGTAATGGTTTGGTAGAATCAACCAACAAGAACTTGATTAGACTTATTAAGAGAATAGGGACTGATCATCACAAAGATTGACATAAAGTGCTTAATATAGCACTGTGGGTAGATAGAATTACACCTAAACAAGTAAAAAAAATGTCCCCATATGAATTGGTCTATGGTAAGCCTATTGTAATGCCCCTGAGCTTGGAGATTCCTGCTTTCCAGTTATTAAAATAGATTGAAATTGAGGAGAATGACCCTATGCAGGTTAGACTCGCTGAGCTCCTAGAAGTTCAAGAAAAAAGGGATACAACACATGAATCATTAATAAAGTATCAAAAAATAATCAAAGACTACTTTGATAAGAAGACTTTAAATCCCCATTTTGAAGTAGGCTCAGTTGTTTTGAAATGGAATGCGCGAGCTGCCAAGCTGGGTCGACACACTAAATTTGAGGCATTGTGGATGGGCCCCTATAAGATTAAAACATGTAAACAGAAAAATTCATTTGAGATAGAAATGATGGAGGGTGAACCTGAAGAGATTCTTATGAATGGGATCTACCTAAAACATTTTAGTTAAGTTGTATCTCCCATGTATTATAGTTAGATAGTTTCCCTTTCCTTGTTGCTTTGTTTTCCCATTTTTATTTCTTTCTTTTTATTTTAATAAGTGTTCTTTGAACATGTGGCCATGACTCAGAGTCTTTTTAAATTTTTTCAAAACTCTTGCATTCATTAAGTCTCTCTCAAATCCCTAACATTCTCCAAGGTACCCTTACGCAACCACTTTCATGACGTGTCTGATGCATTGTCCCACATAGATTCAATAAAATTTACTAACAATTATCCAATTTTAATGCCATTTTCAAGACTTGATGTGTCATTAAATACCCAATAACAAGTGTTAAGGCTTAACAGTGTCTCAAATAGTCTTATGTCTACTAAGAAAATCCCTGTTACCTACATTATCAATTCATAACAAAACCTGCTTAGTAGAAGTGCTTTCCCTATTGCAAAGCTTCCATACTCATTACATAAGTTCACTAATTCTAAGTATAGATATAGATATGGAGGAGGCACAATCTTCACAAAAAGGGTATGGGATTTATGAATCCATTGATAAGCTTCTCATAAGCAAATCATATGCTTTGGCTCTTGCACAACCCTTAAAGACCTATCCACAGACTAGAGTCCCCAAAGTTGGTTATGCGATTGACTCAACAAAGGTGAAGGATTTTGTAGATAGAATCATAGACCCAACCCTTCAAAAGTCTAGAAAAGCTCTATGAGAAGGGGTACACCAAAGATGTATCTAGAGGGCCAAGGCTGGACAATACAACACATTCACAATGAGGATATGGACTTCCCAATTGGCACAATTCATTGTCCAAGGTATACATCCATGCCCTAACTTAGTTGAAATATGCATAGAATTATTTCATGCATGCTCAAACACCATACAATAGGGTCAATTCATGGTGTAAATTACACTGAAGGCCATTAGGGACATGTTGGCCCTATATCATGACAAAATAGCCACATTTCCCACCATTGCAAAAATGCAAAAAATGTGGGCAAATGTTAATAATCTATTGAGGTTTTTGAGATCAAAATTATAATTAGGGGATGACGATACCACTAAGCTAATGCTGCCAATAAGAAGGGCACAATTTTCATAGGCCAATCAAGAGGCACTATCCATGATGGATTTCATTTTTGGAATGAAAGAGGATATAATTGTCTATGAAGAACAAATGACCATTCTCTTCAAATTAAAAACTATAGCCAAGTCTCAGGAGTATCAGCTAGATTTCAAAGAGTAGATTGCTTATTCAATGGTTGACCAACTCACCCATTTCAAATCTAAAGGGGTTTTTAGGTATTCTTCTTATCTTTTTCACCTCATGTTGTATCAAAACTCTGGCATATTTTCCCAATATATGCATCTGAATATGTATGATCCAAGTTTCAGTCATAATAGGACCATTCCTATGTCTGCATGGACACATATCTTGTCCAAAACAAGTGATCCATATGAATTTTGGGAATTTTTTGTTGCCCCTACCTTTTTTCACCTAAGCTCAGAGCTAGTTGAAAATAGATTAACTCTAAGTGTCAATGGCTTCATGACAAATTGCCTTATTCCTTGTGACTACTTTTTTAGATCCCATCATACTATCATTAAGGTCCATGGTTTTAATGGAGAACCAGTGTTGCTACCCAAGATTTTGACTCCTAGGTTAGCATTCTTAGAGGTAACCCAACAAGTTTTTTTGGTTGATAATGATTATGGCACTGGGAAAAAGAAAAAGAAAATGTATGATATTTCATGGGTAGAGAAAAACATGGCCCTAGAGGTCAGAGATGTTGAGAACTTGTTGCTGAGGAAGCTAGCTTTCCTGGGTTTCTTTCTAATTGAAGATAAATGGGGATATGACCCAAGTAGTTTCATAACCTCATGGGTCAAGAATAACAAGGTCACTGCAGAATTGTGCATGAGGGTCGTCCCTTTTGGGAAAATAGAAGAAAACCTAAGGAAGATATTCTTGATTTATATGTAGAATTGATAGATTTGCCCTCAGAGGAGGCCCAACCATGGAAGACCTTTTATGTTAAAGAAAAGGATTTTAACCCTAAAATCAAAATGACTTCTTGTTTAAAAAGGGAATTGAAGAACAAAGACTAGAAACCCAAGAAAATAGAAGCCTATTGGAAGTATAGGTAGGAGATTAGTGAGGTAACTCACTCTTTTGGTAATGTAGATTTAGATGAGAAATAGGAGGAAATCTAGGATGAATGTTATCCATCTCCTATCTCTAGACCTGATACAAGCAAACTATAGACATAGGGTGGAGAGTCAAAAGCTAGAGTAGAATCCACTCATACAGTGTAGGCCCCAGGATAAACCTCATCTATAGTTGTAACTATTTGGCCCCAATCTCTTAGTGCCATTGAAAAACAAAAGAGTGTGGTATCCTCACCACCTAAAGCTTCTCCATCAGTATCAGCCTTTAGGGTTCCAAATTTTGTGTAATCACCACTAACAGTAGTGGTAAACGTTGAAGAGAAGGAAGCACAGTAAGAAGAAGAAAGGCCAAGGAAACATAAGAGGCTGAAACTTCAGCCTGATTCAGAGGAGGAGGTAGATCCCTCACAACATCAACCATTAAGTACATCTATTGCTCCTTAAGTACGTGTTTTTTCTCCTTCTTCTCAGTCTCTTTCTTCTTTTATAGGGGTGGCAATCCCAACTGGCCAAATAATATCCCCTACCACCTCTGCTATGCTAATATCCCAATTTTCCCCACCTATTAATACTTAGGCCACATCATTGCCTCACTTTCCCCCCTCTATCTCAAAGAGAATACCTTCACATATTTTTCCTAGCCAACATTTGGCTATTCCTTATGGCTTGCCATAGGCTTATCCTTTTACAGGTGGGTTTATTACCTCTCCCTCTACTTTCCAAGCTCAAGTAGACACTGCTAAGAAGGCTAGGGAAGCCTAGATAGAGAAAAAGAGGAAGAAAGATAATAAATCTCTAGCTACACCACATATGAGGTCACTATTTGACCCAATCCAATAGCAACTAATTGTGACTCATTTGCCACCTAATGTCATCAAGCCAAAATAATAGATGCAGCCTGAAGATTATATAATGAATGTAGTGGATATAGACATGTCACTCTTTAGACCACAAGACATGGTTGAGCTATTGAATGAATCCACTTCTACTATAACTACTAATTATTTAAAAGTATCAAAGAAGCTACAAAAGATGGAGGCTGATCTAGCTCAAGAGAACGAAAACTATAGTGGTCTGGCTATAGAAATCAAATCAAAGAATGATGAAATAGAGAGTCTCAACAAATAGTTGTAAGATATTATTTCTTATCAAATTCACCAAGCTATTCAGGCCCTAAATACTTCTTTGAAAGAAGAGTTATCTCAAGAGAAAGCTACAGTGATAGCCCTAAGGTAGGAAAAGGCAACACTATAGAAAGAATGTGAGGAAAACCTAAAAAAGGTCACTCAGTTCTAGCAAAAGCTGCCAAATGAAAAAAATAGTATCACTGACATACAAGCCCAACTTCAAGCTGAGCAAAAAATAACAAAACAATTGACACTTGAGTTGGCTAATAGGCCAAAACATGCAGGAGTCCTAAACCTAGTCAAGGAGCTATATGTATCAATATGGAAAAGAATCTCTGAGGAGATTACTCAGCTCAGACCCTCTCTAACTTTCCTACTAAATGCACATAAATTGTGTGAAAAGGTGGAGACTTCAGTTCAAGCCACTTTGTCCACTATCTCTTTGAGAGTGTTTGATTCTCAAATGCTACTACAAAAGCTATATGACACAACTAATGGAACGTTATCAATAGTAGGGATTAGTGATAGAATGATTACTGTGAAAAGGGTGAATGAAGTTCTCAGTTACAACTCCAAAATAATTAATTGCAAAGAGCTCTTGGACATCGTAAAAGAGGGCATAAAATAATGAAGCAACATATTAAAGATTTGGTGCGATTGGGTCTTCCCTCCCCTTTTCTTGATAGCAACACTGTGTTAATGGTTGATGAGATTAAACCTTTGTTGTTAGCCAGACAAAATGATCAGTCAATTTTCTAGGGTTTAATAGATGATTCATCAGTGCCAGAAGTGGAAGTTGTCTTGATCCCCATGTCCCAACTTGAATTCCAATTAAAGGCTGTAGTTCATATTTTGTACAATTTTTCACACAAGGACATCATCAACCTTGATTTAGCCTTCCAAGAAATGCAAAATAAATAGGGACTCTTTGATGATGAATGGTCTATTTATCAGATGACCTTACTAAAGTTGTGATTTTTTGCCACATTTTTATATGTGGGAGATTTTGGATTCTTTTTTGAGCAGGCTCAAAAGTCCTCGAGGTTGCCAAGAACTATAGAGTAAAATACTCTACATTTTATTTTGAGTTTCAGTTGTGCACTTCAATTTTTGTCCCTACGCATTCCAATTTTGAGGCATTGAGGGTTTTTCTTTTTACATGAGTTTTCATTTTCCATAAAAGTGTCTAAGTCTCAAAGTTGAGTGAAAGCTGCCAAGTGTCATCAGCCAGGACACATTTTATAATTTCTATAAGTTGCACAGAGATTGCCATGTGTCCTCATATAACTCAGTGGAGCATGACAAGTGTCACCATCCAAATTTCAAGTTTCTTATGATTTTCAAAAGCTTATTTTAAATAAGATTCTCTCAGTGTGCATGGAGGGTGCCAAGTGGCAACTATAGAAAGTTTCAATATGTTTTTCTAAAAGTAGCAGAAGCTACTACATGTCCCTAGTTAAAGCTTAGTGAAAGCTGCCAAGTGTCAACATCTGTAGTTTCTTCATTTTATTTCATTGTTGAGTAAAGAATGTGGTGGGCCTTGGGTTTTGTTTCTAAAGTAAGTGGAAGCTACCAAGTGTCATCATCTGTGTGAATCTAAAATGATTCCTGAATGTTTCTACAGTGTAGCTAAAGCTTAGTAGAGACCACCACATGTCATCTTATGTAGGACTCTCAAAAAGTATCTAAAGCTTATATAGACAAGCAAAGACCACCACGTGTCCCTTTTTAAAGATACGTGGAAAGTGACACCTGTCCTCATTCCCCTTTTGAAGCTACTCAAGCAAGAAATGTTGTGGGTCCCATTTTCTATAAGTTGATAAAGTTTAAAAGCAGCAGACTGTGACAGATGTCAAAGATAGAGCACTCCCAATACAAAGACATAATAAAGAGTATAAATAATGCAAAAAGTCTAGTGTATCTTTTGTAAGTGCCATAGAAGCTACCAAGTGTCATTTTCTAGTGCCTCCTGAATAATGAGATGGTTTTCAAGTGAAATAAGCAGATGTTGCCAAGTGTCCTTGCTTGTTTCATATTGGGAAGTGTCATGTGTATCTAATTCAACTAATGATTATGCGAGGAGACTAAACATTCTAGATCCAAAAAATATCTTTTGTTAGACACTTCCATTTAGGTTTAGTTTGGTTAGGCCGTTGGGATTTGATCATGCAAGGAGACTAAATATTTCAGATCTGAAAGATATCTTTTGTTAGACACTTCCAGTAAGTTAGAGTTTAGTTAGACCTTTGGGAAGGGAACGTGTGGGCAATCTAGAGACAATCCTATGCTATAAACATGGGTGCAGACCATGATAAGAAGAAATCATCATCAGAAGAGAGAATTTTCTCAAGAGATTTTCATCAAGAAGTTTTTTAGACTTTCTTGCTGTGGCCAGTAATATCATTTGCCTTTGTTTTGTTTTCTTGATTCAGAAAGTTTGTATAACTGTGCATGTATCTGTGCCTTTTATGTGATTGGAAAATTAATAAGAAGACTAAATTCTGTGCCTTTATTGATATTTTTTGTGTTACTACAAAAATCATCTAAGTTATGAGCCTTTGATTCTATTTATTTTCATCTTTTACATTGATCATGCATTTTTTGCTCTTTACTGTAATTGAATCCTAAAGATAGCTTCACTGTGCTTAGTATTAAGGATCAAATTAAACTTAAGCACATTGCCATAGTTAAATTTTATTTCGTTGCATTGGTGATTCCATTTAATTTATATCTCTTTTCTCACAATACATTTGAGATAAAGAAGAGCTAGCTTCTTTAAAATCTAGAGGTTGTTTCAGGTCGCAAGTCCCACATTCCTTAAACTTCCCATTATTGGTGTTGGAAACAATACAATTCTAAGCATCAACATATTGATTAACCAGGGTTTATACTTAGTCACCATACTGAGTTGGTTCTCCCCTTGGTGGTGAAATCCAAGTGGGATAGTCAGGATGAAGCTTACCACTAGGTGATGAAATCCTTATTAGTTCCTTTATATCAATGTTTGATGAATTAATTATGTAAGTAGTTTGGTACGTGTGTGAAAGAAGTGATTTCTAGGATAAATTAATTGCTTAGATTATTCTATATAAACTACCTACACAATTAAAAATGGATGCAATTATTTTTAACCTTTAAAAAGGAAATTAAAAACAATTTTGGATTTTATTTTGAATGAAGACAATAATGAAGAGAAAAGGAGAGAAAGATGGATAAATTCATAATGAATTATAATAAGAAAAAATGAGACCTTATGGGTCTCACTAAACATGCCAGAATGTTAAAATAGTTTTTTATTTAATTAACTTACTAAAAACTCAATGAAAATTAGGGTTTATGATGAATACTTGGAGATATGAATATGGTTGTACACCGATCAAATCCAATACTTGAGGGAACCTCTTTTTGTCTTGGAAGAATAACTTGCACACAAATAAACAACTTAGACAAAATGGATTAATAGATAGATGGGTGAGATGCTTAGTTCAGAACCAATCCTAGGAAGTTAGGAACTTCCTCAAGTGGATGCCAATGAACTGTTTTCATAATTTAGTGGATAAATCAACACTAAATTTACAAAACATAAATATTTGATAACAATAATGATTATGATTTAATCTTCATTTAATCTATCAATGTAAGAAAATTATTTGTCCCAATAAGTTGTAGTAGGATTCACATCCTCTTGTATAACATCAAGTTAGTTAATAGTGGCCTCAATAGAGGGAGAGTAAATAATGGTATAAAGTGTTAGATTGAGGGCTATGTCACTTTGATCAGTGAAAAGGGGTTGGGATACTATAGGTAGATCAATGATATTAATGACATCATGCACAATGCCTAGAAGAGTCATCTACATAATAATTCCATGTTTGAAATGATAGAATGAATTAAAGATATGGCTATCATATAAAAGTATTAGGCTTTGAAAACCATGTATAGTGGATTGATGTTGATCCTAAAGGATCGGTGCTAATTTTGTAGAATTAGTGCCAATTCAGGATGAATCAACATCAATTTTATCTATAATTGCACATAATAAAAACTAGGGACTAAAAATATGATAGAGGATATGACAAAGAGGGATATATGTTGTATTATAAGGGTTGGATAAGTATATAGAATCAAATAAACTAATGAGAAATGAAATAAACAAGATAAGTGCTTACCTTGAACCTGTTTACAAGAAGAAATAATTCTTCCTCACAAATGCAAGCAGTCCTTTAAGCTCATAATGATGGATGTAAATTGTATGCAATATGATTATGGTAGAATGGTGATAAGGTCTCCTTAGTTTCTCTTAAAATTCAAGAAACATTTCAAGATTCATAATTTTTGGGCCCCAAGATAAAGGGTTGGCTGGGTATAACTGGATCGATGTTGATCTGAAGAATCAACATTGATTGGGGGAGAATGGGTAAAAATTCAACCAAATTAGCACCTGAAGGTTTTATCCATGTTGGTTTGTTCCAACTATGGATAAATTTAGTTTTTTGAGCATGGGGTTGTTGGGGATGGGTTTATATATGGGTAAAGTGGTTAAAAGGTTAGGATTCCCTATGTTTAAATATATTTAGGTGGTTAGGGAAGTGAAAAGGTAATTTATAAAAGCAAAGTACTAGGTAACTAATGATAAATAAACTAAACCTTAGGATAGGGATATTTAGGAAATTAAAATAATACTAAGGGCCTATAACACCTAAAAAATCATATATAGTATATGAAATTATAGTGTCTACAATAGAGTTGGGCTTATTCCATCTCCATCTGAGTTAGAGTGTTTGGCTTTAGGTAATACATGGAAACATGTTGTGATATTTATGAGAGTAGAAACTATATTTTCATCCCATTCTACATATCTGCCCACCTTAAAATCATCTTTTCCCACTAGCTTAGGCTAATCTTTAGACTTTATAACTATGTTACCCACTCAAGAAAAGGGGATTCCTGTAGGTGTCTTTCCATGTTAGAACATTTTATCTCATGTGTAGGTTATTCTTGAAGTCATATAATCACACACTTTTCTTAAACTCATCTAAAATCTAGAGACTTATGCTTTCACTTAAACTACCTACTCCCAATTTACTATGAGTATACAATTAGACTGTAGGTGACATTTTGAGAGAAAAATGGATTCTTGTAGGTGGTGATTTGAGTCAAACCATTATACCTCAAATCCCTCAATTGATCCTTGGGTTAGTAGTGTTATCTCTTATTAAAATAATATCACTTTGTCTTGAATCCTATGATCATTGTGTCATGTTGTGTTGTAAGACCATTTTAGCTTAATGAGTACTATAGCCCACTAAATCTCTATAGTGAAAACCTACTTGAATTGGAATTTTTTTGGCATTATCCTCTCATGACCAGACAACCACTTTATAATATCAAAAGTACTTGACCCATCCAAACCTCAAGACACCTTACCATGGAAAGACCAAGTGTAAGGCAAAATCCTCATTCAAAGAAGTTAAGGTAAATTCTCCCTTTAAGCACTTTCTCAACCTTAGTTGACTGTGAGTGTTAATAAAGGGTCTGATTGTGAAGATGATTATTTTTAGACATTTCTAGGTTATCAAACCATCCTCAAACATTTCAAAGTCTCAATATGAAGTTCACACCTCCTCACAATCATTGTTTGAACATTCTCACATAGTCCTATAGGTGGCAATTATAGGGTCACTCGACTATGTGCTAAGAATTGGTTTTACAACCAATATTAAACCTCTTTGAATAATTCAAACTCATTATTAACACTTTGATAATACTCTCATCACCTTGAAATCTTCATGATTCACTAGCATGACTAGTCAAGGCTCCTTTGCACTTGATAGTAGGTGATAGTCACACGGTTTCTTGATTGTGTGCAATGTGTTAGGATTTTCAATCCATTAGCCATGGCTACATGATATTAATTTTGAATAGATAAAACCATGAAATGAGAGGTTGGAAACAAAATTTTACCATTTATTTGAAACCACTAAAGGAGAAAAAGCTTTGCAATTATGAAACATAGTCTACAAACTTGCAATGGAGTCCCTCACTAGCAAAAGAGAAGTCTTGCTCATTATTTTAACTCCACACATGTAAAATATAATATAAAACTTATGAGAAAGATGTTGATAATCCTAAATATCATGTAAAATAATTGGTTTACAAAGATTAATTCAAATAGAGAAGAAACTTGGATGCCATGGGGATGTGTAGGAAGAAAAGAGGAGTAGACCTCATTAGCAATGGTGTATAGAGCACAAGAAACCAAACCTAAAAATATTATAATTAATTTTAAGTACACAAAGAGTAATACCACCCACTAATTTCACTTAATTTGACTTAACTCTCTTGGCCATACCAACTAAAACTGTTTGACCATTTTCACTTGTCTAGGAGAGCGATAGGAAAGATAGGTCAATTTTTACCATTTTTAGACCTGTCTAAGATGCCCAAGCATGAATTAGATTATGTTAATCCCATGAGACATTTATAAAGTTATCCTATGTGATACATATGTTGTACAAGCCATACAATACTTGAAAACTACCATTTTCCCTCTAATCTTCTTGTTTTAACATTGCACCTATAATTGTTAGTTCAAAACTACCATCTCTGACATGTGGGATGTTTACATATAGTTGGACACACTTTTCTTCCTATGAAAACCATACAATTATATTAAATGACTCAAAATGTGACCCCTAGATGACATAAGACCAACTATACAAATATGATAAGAGATGAAACATATATTTGACCTTATTAAGGACCATGGGACACATTTTACACCCTATAAGACCCATATAACAAGTTTGACTATATAGGGGGTTGACCTAATTTGACTTGTGGTGAAATTAGTCAGCAAAAACAACTTATGAAAATATTCATAATCCTTCTAAGTGTCCTATGTTCAAGATATTGGTCCCAATTCACCTTGCATTAAACCACTTCTCTATTACACAAGTCAATCTTGTGTGTATCAAGTATTTAGAGGGGTTATATTGTTACAACTCCTATATCCAATACCTATAGATAATTCCAATTAGGGACATGAGAGGGATAAACCACATATTTATTCTAATAAAATACATAGGAAATCATTATGAATTTGAGAAAGTGCTATTTGTAAATCAAGTATGTAAGAAATAGGGTTAATCACTTCAAAAACCTTGAAAGGTCCTATGTATCTAGGTGCTAATTTGGTTGATTTGCTTGATTTCATGAACTATTTTATGGTTTATCATGAAGAAAGACTTTATATCCAATTGAGAATGATGTTAATGTTCTTTATAAATCAACATAGATTTTATGTCTATCATTGGCTCTAACGAACCTTTTTAAAATCATCCTTACCTATTCTTCAATTCTAACAAGCACTTCAAGCCTAAAAACTACAATATCCTCTAATTTATCATATTTGATAGGTGTCCTAAAATTTATTCCATATAAATTCTCAAAATGCACCATTTTAAAATTTGAATGTAAATAATTATTATATGTAAATTTAACTAGTAGAAGGTAGTCTTCCAATTTGTATTGTTGGTCCATCCAATACATCCTCAAAATATCCTCAAAATCCTAATTTACCCTTTTTGTTTGACCATCTATTTAAGGATGATAGGTTGTACTAAATTTGAGATGTGATTCCAAGTCTAAATTAATATTCTACTAAAATATAGAGGTCTTATGCATATCTCTATCTGAAATGATTTTTTTATAAATCTATGCAACATGTAAACTTCTTATACAAATGTGTTTTCCAAAACTAGTGCATCATCTATAAAATTGCTTGATATAAAATGTGCCACCTTGGTTGGTTTGTCAATTAATGCCAAAATAATATTATTTTTGTTTATAGACATTGGTATTCCTTATACAAAGTCTATACTAATGTCTTGTCATTTGCATTCTAGAATGTCGTGAGGGTACACAAATCCTACATGTTGAACATGTTTTGTTTTTACCCATTGACATTCTAAACATCTTGACATAAAATCAATTGCATCCTTATTGATTCCTTTCCAAAAATATAATTATCTCAACTCTACCATTAGTTTGGTCACTCTTGGATGACCATAATATGGAGAATTATCCAGTTCCTTAAGCACTATGAGTATAAAATTCTCTCTATAGTGCTTAAGGAACTGGATAATTCTCCATATTATGGTCATCCAAGAGTGACCAAACTAATGGTCCAAATGTTTCCTAACATGATCATATAAGAGTTGAGATCATTATATTTTTGGAAAGGAATCAATAAGGATGCAATTGATTTTATGTCAAGATGTTTAGAATGTCAATGGGTAAAAACAAAACATGTTCAACATGTAGGATTTGTGTACCCTCACGACATCCCCAAAAGCATATTTTACCACAATAAAATGGCCATTTGGATTTGGAACACCCAACACTAGTGCAAATATAAGCCTCTTTTTCAAGAACCATTTCTCTTTTCATTGTAAATAGGTGATAGGGTTAGCTATATTTAAAAATTTGGGTATAACATTTATGTAATACCCCACTAAATCCATAAAACTACACACCTTGTGAACATTTTTAGGTGTCGGCCATTCTAGGATAACCCCCATGTGAATCTTGACATGGTGACTTTATATCCAATCATGTATCCTTTTGATTTAAAATTCATTAAATATATATTTTATATATATATATATATATATACATATATATATATATAGGTATATATATATATATATATATATATATATATATATATATATATATATATATATATATAAATATATATATATATATATGTTTGTTTAGATGCTTTTTTGCAACATAATTATCAATTTTTAGGGTAATGAGGTTCATCCACATCATCTACCACTATAGAGGAGAGGTAGAGGTTGAAGTGGAGGAATGGGAAGTGGTTGTAGTTTTGGTGAGAGTAGTTCATTTTTTGAGGTTAATCCAAATAGGGATATTGAATCTAACTCTTCATATATACCCTATATCTTAAGGTCTAGTTATTCATTTGATGCACTAAATAAATCACCATGTATTTTTTATGACAAGACCTCTCATGAAGAAGAGGAGGTGAAAATTACTCAAAAAAATTGTAAGTTTTCAAGTATCTTGAATAAATTTACCAAAAACAAAGGGAAGGTACCATATAAACCTTATGAGGAGGAGTATTTAGGGGCTTTTTATCTTTAAATAAAATATATGGGAATCTATGATGCATAGTTCAAAATTTTCAAAGTATTTAGTTCATGTCCAATGAAGGAGAAACTTCAAGTAATGATGAATATTTTAGCTTTTTTGGGTAACAATATATGATGAAAACATCTATTATATTAGATTTAGGTTTGGGTCTCTTTATTTTAACCCCCATCATTATGGGACCAAAAAACCTATGAAGATCATGGTTCCCATATTACCATTCAACAAACTTGATTACTCATTCAATGATAAAAAAAATTGGCTAGGTTTAATTTTATCATGTCCGATTATGGTTTATTTTTTTAAAATGGAAAAATAATTAGAGATAAGATTGATAAGAGTTATAAAGTGCATAAAATATATGATCACACATGCATATACTGGATGTGTATGCCTATAATAATATTCTTGAATTGATAAATACTTTTAAAGAATGCATCTCATTAAAAATTAGTCATAAATTTATGGAATGTGGTAATGCTAAGGAGAATGACATGCCAAAAAAATTCTCTCATTATACAATGGTTGAGGCGATTAGAGACATTAGAGGACATGAAGATTTTATTAATTTTTACAACTATAATCAACCCACTCTTTCAAATTTAAGAAAATATAATAGAGAGAAAGACTCAAATTGATGATCTTTAATCATCTCTTTAATTTTGATATTAAATAGATGGATTTGTAAACAAAACTTCAAGACATTTTTAATGAATATTTCAAAATATAAATTGTTAATTTTTTTGTTAACTATAATAGAAACTTATTTAATAAATTATGTGTTTTATGTTTAATGTAATGAAAATTTATCATGAGTATTTATTTATGTTCATTTGTTCAATTTGAATATTTTATATCTATAATTTATTCCCTTAGTCTAAATGCCATTGTGTAGATGTTATCTATACAAATACAAGACCCATTTTTCATCATGATCATTCCATTCACCCTAATAGAATTAGTCATTGGGAAAGAGAAATTTTGGAAAAAAAATCGGATCCATAAATATATGTCCAATCGAGAACACAATCATAATGAGAAGGTAGTGAAATACATGAACCATAAGTTAGACACAAAAAATATGAGTGTTTGGATGATATGATAAATAATTTTTTTCTCATCATTCTATTCTTATTTGTGATGGTGTTCACATTCAAAAAGACAATGACAATGATGGTATTAATACAATGAATGAACCTAGTGAAAGCCCTGATGAAGATCCACTTGATGGTGGTGAATAGGTAAATTTAGAAGATGAGGGCACTAAGTACGTAAAAAATCTAGAAAAAACTCCATTGTTCAAGTTTTGGAGGCTAGAACAATAATGTTGAATACCACATAAGTAATTATGGACTTGAAGGTTAGATTTTGATGAAAAAACATTCATATTATATCACTACTATAGTAATATTTTTTTTATCTTTGTAAAATAATGATTTTGTCATATAAATGATCTTCTTAATAGATACATTAATTATTATAATTATGTAATGTTAAAAATGTGCTTATACATGTGAAAGTAACCAAAACATGTTCATTTACCTAAAGAAAACATAATTCATGCATCATTTAATGTGTTGTCCCTAAAAAATGTCACTCACTTTTGGGACAAGCTACAAACTATTTTGGCCCTACACAAACCAAAATTTTCTCTCTTCCCTTCTCAAAATTTGTTCTGAGCCTTCAAATTCCTCATTTTTCAAGCTTCTTCAGTAAAGGGATTAGTAAGTTCAATAGGTTCAAAGGCTTCTAAAGGTGATTCCAATCGAAATAACTAGTTTCCAACACTTAGTCATTTTTAGGATTGGTTCAGCGCCTTGGTTCAATAAAAAAATGTCCATCGGCCAGCATATAAGCAAGGATTGAACCATTGAATCATTGAACCTTGAACCATTTTAGTTCGATGGGTTTAATGGATTCAAAGGTTCAATGTCATCAGCAAGAGATGAGCACATTTGTCATAAGTTCAAATTTCAATCATTTCAAAGGTTCCACGGCTCTGAGTACTTAACAAGTTTCAAAGGCTTGAACCGTTGAACCTTGAACCATTTTGGTTCAATGGTTCAATGGGTTCAACGCCTAAATAGTTCAACATGCTTGGTTCAAGGATATCAAAAGGACTCAACCAAATAAAAATAATGAACTGATTGAATCGTTGAACCTTGAACCACTTCATAGGTTCAATGGTTCACGGGTTCAAAGGTTCAAAGGTGGCCTCAATCAAGGAAAGGAGCATGCAAAAGAAAAGGATGAGTAGAAGCTACCAAGTGTCATCTACTGAGACACCTTATACTTTGTTTCTAAGATTAGTAGATACTGCCAAGTGTCCCTTGTAAAGCTTGTTGGAAGCCTCCAAGTGTCAAAATCCGTAGTCCCTTCCTTTCTTTCCACTATTTTGAGCAAGGATCGTGGTGGGTCCCAAGTGAGTGACTAAAACAAATGAGATGTGATAAGTGTCATCATTAGAGAGACCTAAATGAGCCCCAAATGTTTCTATGGTATTACAAAAGCTTGAGAGCGGAAAGTGCCAAGTGTCAATGGTGGAGGGTTTTAATACAATGTAGTGAAAGATGCCACATGTCCTTGGTGAGAATCGGTGGAAGTTGACAAGTGTCATCTTTCACATGAATTTAAAGTGAGTCCTGACTATTTTTGAATGTGTTTCTAGAGTTTAGTGGATGCTTCCATGTGTCCTCACCTATTTTGGTGGAAGATGCCATGTGTCACTCGTTCAAATTAGTGGAATGTGCCACATGTCAAAGACAGAGAACCCTCAAACACAGAGACACAGAGCTAAGGAAAGGTTTCCTTTGAATAAATTATCTAAAGGAATTTCTCTAGACATTTTGTCTAAAGGAAATAAAAGAGACAATAGTCTTCTAAAAGAATCAAATCCTAAAGGCCACCTAGATGATCCTAGAGGGTAGGTATCCTTGTGGGAGGACACCCAACACTCAGAAATGGACCTTGTTCAAGACCCCAAAGGGAAAGTTACCTTCAAGAAGGGTTGAGCCTCAAAGGGCAGTAGAAAATTCCAAGTGTCACAAGTTAAGACACAATCTCTATTAACTGCAAAGCTATGGATGCTACCATGTGTCCTCACCCGTGTCACAGCAGAATGACAGGCCCGTAAATGTCAAATTTAGGGCGATTGGCTAGTCATTAACCTTTAAAAGAGGAAAGACATGTGAACATCAAATTTGATACAATGAAGTGTTAGTTGACCTTTACAAGCTTAAAATGTGGACTCAAATGCATTCAAAGACCCTAAGGCTAGTGTAGACACTGAAATTGTGTCTACTCCTTTATCGACTCCCCCTTGGCCCCCTTGGTCCACTTCTAAACATTTCTAACCCACACACTTATTAATTTAAAATAAATTAACTATTTTAAATTAATAACCCCACCCTTGACACATCACCCATCACACCTCACCCCACCTTAGATACCTCTCCTTGGATACCTCCATCACCCCATGGCAAATCTTAATTACCTAGACCCCATTTCAACCCTCCCACTAACCTCTCACACTCATTTAATCCACCTTTGGACCATTTTCCAATGACAATTAGCCCTGGCAGTTGGAAGAATGGGCAAAAGGCTAAAAATAGCATTTTTTCCCATTCTTTAGCCACTGACGTCGGTCAGTAGTCAGTCGATGTCGGCGGTATCACCGACGTCAGTTTCTTTAAAACTAAATTTTAGCTTCTGTTGACCCCCCTCGTGAATGTGAATTCTCTTGATCCAAGCTTTGAGTTCTCTTGCTCCTCAACTCCTTGTAGGCATCAGTATCCCAACAACACTCTCTAGGCTCAGAAACTCTGCATTAGTCACTCCACACCAGATTGAAGGTTGCACGAAGTCTCCCATAATAGCCATAATGAAAACAGGTCTTCTGCACTTCTGCTTCTTCACCAAGAGCTAAGTATTTCTAATGGTTTTTATTTTAGTACTCTTAGGATACATTAGTAATCAGTCCATTGTCCATTTCTAAGCACTATTGACACAACCCAACCTATTCTTCCCAAAAAGGCTGAAAAGCCTTCCCTCATCCTTATCTCTCTTTCACCCCTATCCTCTATTTGGTCCCTTTTTTTAGGCCACACTCTCTACCCTACAAACCCAACACAACCCATTAAACTCCCATAGACATCCTAGACCATTCTGTTAACCATAGACAGACTTGAAACTCATCTAAAGCCCCATAGACCCCACCAACATCGGCATCCAGGCCCATTACCCCTACTGATGTCAGCATCATAGCCGACATTGGCAACCTTGACCAATCGATGCTAGCAGAACTACCGACATCGGTGATTGTAGAATATAGGTACGCATTATCTTTATTTCCTTTGTTTAGTCTTTCATCATTTCTCTTTCTAGCAACATTCTCTTTATCAACTAGTGGACTGTCACCCCTCCAGGAAGTCTTTACACTTTTGGGATCGAGCTTTGCTTGGTAGTCCACCACCTATCTATTTAACCTTTTCTTTGTTTAAGCCTTTTTTATCCATAAGTGTCATCCTCCATAGCTAAAGAGGAGCTCCTTCAATCATCTGGATACGGTGCACAAACCTCATCTGGGTATCATCTAACCCGTGACCATTATCATAGTTTCTTTCATCTTCTGAGTGTGAACAAGTAAAAATAGTTAGAAAAATTCTGACATGCCCGATGGGACCCTGGAAGTTTTCCTTGGGTTCATACTTTTTCTTCTAAAAGCAAACTTTTCATATAGGTGCATTAGATCTCTTCTTGCATCCTTTTCTTCTATCTCTTTCGAAAAGACACCATTAACAAGTTAAAAGGAATCCTTCTTTTTCTTTCTTTCCTACATCTTAGAGTAGTGAAATTCATACTCTTCAGCCTCTTCTCCACTTGTCTGCATTCGAACACACATTTCAATTTGGGCTAAAAAAATATTGCATCTCATTTCTATCTGAATGCATTTTTAGCTCATCTAGTAATTAAAACTGCATCATGAATAAATCGTAGCACACTTATGTTACACATCCAGACCACTATCACAATCGAACATCTAAACATACCTGAGACAAGGTCCAACTAGGATTTCATCACCTAACAGATACCTTACCCTTCCTATTAATCTTACTTGGACTTCACTACCAAGGGGAGAGCCCACTCTATTCTCTGGCAGAGTATAAACTCTAGGGGAAGTATATACTAGCTAAGCGACCCAGCTTGTCTCTGGGCTCGTGAAGTGAGGGGAGCTAGCTCCTAGCACCAGGCCATGTACAAAACCTAATACAGATCTTGAGCACCAAAACTAACCTGAAACCAACTTTAGACTGCTTCTTCTAGGACCCATTCTAAAAGCCAACTTCCCAAACACACTCTTCTAAGGCATAAGCCAACACGACTCTAAAATTTATTTTTAGGAATTTAACATTTAGGGTCTACTTATCTTCATCTTCTTTTCTATTTTTATCTAGTTTTTTGAGCTAGTAAGGATGTATTATCTTGCATTGAATGGTTTTAACATGTAGTCAAACCAAAAATCTTGTTGACCACGCAAGGCAACAACCACTCCTGCCTTCGCCTTCCATAACAAGTCCTCTAATGGAGTATCATTCAGAAACTGAATGAACTCCTACCCAACCAACCCTGACTTAACCCCCTATTGTTCTCAAAGGGGACCAAGACTTTGAAAGGTTCCTTGACCTCAATGTCAAGGCCCTTCAGCACTATCTCATGAGAATTCAAATGCGAGACTCTTTAGGCAACCTAGTTTATGGGATGCCAACTTCCTTAGTTGAGACGATAGTCATATCAACATCTGTAATTCAACCCATAGACACTCAGGCCATCACCTCAACTAATAACCTAACCATGACCAATTTTCAAAGTGTGGCTTCTCCTTCTATTCCTAGACCTACTTCCATTGGAATTTCGATACCCCATCAACCACAAACTATTCAACAAAGTTCTATGCCATTCCAAAACTTAGTTGTCTCCATCCCACCTACTCTTGCACCCATCAACACTAGCATTGCTACTCATCCTTCGGCTAATGTTGCCACCATCCAACCACCTCTGGTGACATCAAGCCAAGTTGTGCCTCCTAGCTTCATGACACAATCACCCTTGGCTTCAACATCCATCCCTATGACTAGTTACCAATATGTTGCGCCTACACAAGTGCAATTGACTACATCATACGCCCCTCCTAATACCTTCCAAGTGCCTTACAACCTAGGGGGCACCCCACCTGTAAATCCATGAACCGATCTAATCAAGATGTTGATGGACAAAATGTCTAATCTTGAGACATCTGTTTCAGGTTCAAGAAATGTTCTCTCATATGAAAAAATTTGTAATGAACCCATTCATTCATCCCTCAGTCACAATCTAAATGTATCCCAGTTAGTGGGAACTTCCCAAGTTTACTCACTTCTAGAGTAAGGAAGACCCATAGCAACATCTGCAAGCGTTTAGACATGCTTGTTACCTTATAGCACATGATGATGCATTATTGCTACGCACATTTTCCATGTCACTTTCTAGTGATGCCTTCGATTGGTATAGCTCTATTACCAGTCACTCTCTTTTCACATTCACTCAACTGGCTCAACTTTTTCTTGACCACTTTTCGATCAACATCACCAAAAAGGTCTCCATCATAGACCTATACTCTATCAGACAGTTTGACGATGAATCAATAGCCAATTTTATTGCCTGTTGGAGAGGCTTAATCAACCAACTCTCCTTTTTCTTTACCTCAACCCAAGCTCATTGAGCTCTTTTCACAAGCGTGTGCTAAACATATTTCATCTACTTTATGGGTCCAAACATTTCACACATTTGACGAAGCTTTCACCATGGCTAGGAAGCTTGAACTACGTGCCGTCAAGAAAAATAAAGTCAAATTGCAGAGTGAAAATCCCAATGCCAAGTCAAATGACCCTTCCTCCAAATCTTCTTCCTCCAATCCTAAATCTAAGGGATCAACAAATGCTGTAGTTGTTAGACCATCATCTTCAACAAAAACCAACCAATCCGAACCTTCCACATCTCAAAGTATCACATGATAATTCCAACAATGATACGTACAATGTCAATATACTCTAATAGGAGAATCATACGCATCTGTGTTGGATAAACTTGTCAAATAGGGAGTCCTCAATCTCCCCCAAATTTGACCATCCCCTCAATTTGATCTCTCACATGCCATCCCTGCATGGTATAGGGAGAATGACTTCTGCGATTATCACTGTGTCAAAGGCCATGACACAGACAATTGTAAGACTCTCAAGAACATTATTCAGGACATGTTAGATAAAGGTGATCTAGTCTTGGATAACCCTAAACATGCCACCCAATCAAAACATAGACATCTTTAGACAACCTTTTCTTAACCATCCCCTAGCCAAAACAATGTGCAGACCATGGCTGATGACTCCCAAGAGCATAATATACACACAATAAACATGGTCTCTCTTCTTGTGCCTGACCAACCTCTCTCATAGTTTGAAGAGGTTAATCAACCCATTGGTCCTTCACAGGTGGAAGAGTCTTCTTCTCCTATTTATCCATCACACGGGGATGAACCTTCTTCTCCTATTAGTTCTCCATCAACCTCTTTTATATTGGAGAATGCTTTGACCATACCAGCACCACTAGCCCCACCTTCATCCTTCCTACTACCAATAGAGGACCCTAACCTTCCTACTCCTCAACCACAAGTAGAAGGCACAATCATCCCTACCCTCTATCTTCTTGAGGAGCCACATTCTCTGATTCCTTCTCCACCAAGAGAAGAACTTGTCTCTTCACCTACTTTGACTAAAGATGATCCAATTATGACTCCCTCATGCCTTGGGTTTGAGATCGCTACATCTAACACATTTTTAGTCTCACAACCACCCACAACTTTTAAAGAACCAAAGCCTCATCCAACATCTTCCCAACTATTCTCTCAATTAGTGGAGAAATTAGGACTTCTCCATTCAAGGAAATTAGAACATGAGGCATTATGGGAGTAACTCAAAGCTCCTCACCTTGCACGTCCCATCTCATCTCATGCTGTCGACCCTTTTGTGACAAAATCTCTAAAAGTTTTTAACAAGGACCAGACTTCTACTTCCAAACCTTTAAAAGCACAACCATCCACATCAGAACCTAAACCCTCACAAACATCCACCATATCAAAACCAATTAAATCCCTCAGTGTTTGCCCCATACCTAACCTCACTCACCTGCAAGTGAAGGTAGACTTGAACCTTGCCTCCCATAATAGTAGTCCTCCAATCAAACTAAAGAAGGCTACTAAACGACGGCTGCGAACTCCTCCTCCACCATCATCATTACCCTCCATTTTGGGCCCCCATCCTTCTACCATAATAGGAGTGCTCCCTACTCTAACCCCTAACCAAAATAAGTTGCCTCCATTACTCCCTTTACCCACCACAAGCCTACCTCCTCTAAAAAATTTGGCACCCCTCACAAAGAAAGTGTCATCTACGCAAGTAGTCACACCACCAACCCAAAAGGTGGTACGAAAGTCTCTTTCAACAACTCCCAAGCAGAAGTCATCAACACCTAGTGCATTAATAAGCACGGACCCCTTAGTGGGTTCATATGCTTTGATATTGCATTGACTCTTGCAAACTTCTAGCATAACTCTTCCACCTATTAAACCATTTCAACCTCTCAGATCAAAACCGTCTTGGTTCAATGACACTAAAATTTACCTATATCATCGCACATCGGGACATGATACCAAGAATTATTGTGCCCTCAAGGTTGTCATTCACCAATACATGGAAAAAGACACCCTTCTTCTTAAGGATACTATCGACGAATCTACAAAAATGTCTCATATCTCTCAAACCTCTTCACCCTCATCAGAATCCCATCAACAGACTATGGTCCCTTTACCTCCTTTGCCCCCTCTATTTGAAATTAACACCATCAATGTGGCCACTAGGTTACAAAAGGATAAGGCAAAAGAAAAAACTGCTATTCCTTGGACCTACCCATTTGTCAAACCTCTTCAACCACCCAAACCCAAAATTTCTATCCTGGGTACATCCCAACCCACTTCTTCAGAGGCAATCCGTGATTCTATGGTGAAATAGCTTCACAAAATGCCTGTGAAGATGACCTTATATGACCTCATTTAAAGCTCTCCACAACATCATCAAGCTCTAATCAAAGCCTTACAGGCAGTGGAGGTCCAACCCAAGGACCCTCAACCACTAGCTACCTTAGTCCAATCATTATCCCCCATCACCTCTATTACTTTTAGTGATTCTAAAATTCCTACCTCTAACTCGAAAGATCAAGACGCTGCCCTTTTCATCACAGCCTACATTGATCAAACTCACATTGAGTTATGATTGATGGGGGCACTAGCATTAATATCATTTCCACCCATGCCTATGACTAATTAGCCCTCCCAAAGAATTGTGTATCAAAAACTGATGCAATTCTTTGATTCTTTAATGACACCACCACCACTACCATTGGCATCATCATTTTACATATTCGTGTTAGTCCACAAATAGTCTCGGGGCTCTTCTACATCATTGAGGGAGAGTTCTAATACAACATGTTATTAGGATGACCTTGGATCCATGCCATGGCCTGTGTCCCTTCTACACTACACCGTTGTGTCAAATTTGAACACGACGGTCAAGTCCATGTCATTCCCATAGACCCATCCCCTTTCAAGATATGTAACATGACTTATCAACCCAATGATGTTCTCATTCCTCTCAAGACATCGACCCAAACACTACCTCCATCTGTGAAAGCTTCAACAAGTATGCAAATGGCGGTCACACCTACACCACCTCCTCAAGTGACAATAAAAGACCCTATGGAAGATATCTTTCAATGACTTTCACTTGGGAAGTATCATTTACTCACCTTGGACATGTTTCAGACTCTATAAGAGTATGGGCAATCTTCATCACAGTCCTAGTTATGACCATAGTATTGGAATGGTCATCCCTTATGGTCCTTCTAATCTTCAAATAAATCTCATCTATGGGGGGCTAGATCGAGCTCCCACTAATAGGAATTCTCTTTTGTCACCTCAACTATTCACATCTGACTTATCCTTTCTTGACAATCCAAACTTTGCTCATACCTATCTTTATAGGTGTGCATGGAAGGGTTTTGGCTTCAGGTGTTATGAACAAGGCTCCCACCAGCCTATCAAACCACCAAATGATGAGGCCATAAAGAATACCAAGAAGCGACATAGCCTGGGTTTTGAAGAACCTACTGAAGTTTCTAAAAACCCTTGCCCCAAACCTATCATAGACCAATCACCTCCAAGCTCACCTATTCCCCTATCTTCACCTATGGAGTCAGTGATTTCCATTCCTCTTAGTTTTTTTTGCATAAACACCATCCGCTTGGAACACCTAACCTATCAACTAGGAAGAATATCTAGGTCTCTCCTTCTCATTTATCCAAACATGATATACAATTAATCTGCAACCATCAACACTATCCAATGCATAGACGATAACACCATTCTCACCTACATGGGTGCCGATGACTCTTTCATTCAACACTCCCTTCCTTCTGAAATGCAAGTTATGTTAAATGAATCGACCATTGACATTAACCTCCCATCTTCTGATGTTCCTCATGTCTTAAAGATTGGTTAATCTTTAGACGCCCAAGAACAGATTGACTACACCAAATTCCTTTCAGACCATAGCAAAGCCTTTGCTTGGACCTATAACGACATGCCCAGCATCGACCCTAACATTGCCATTTATAACATCGTCACAAACCTAGAGGCTAAGCATGTCAGGCAAAAGCTTTGCAAGATGCATCTTTGAGTTGCACTCTTTGTCAAAGAGGAGCTTCAACATCTTCTCTCTATCTCCATCCAACCCATTGATTATCTGTAATGGGTATCTAATATCATCCCTGTCACCAAAGCAACTAGGGGGATCCAAATCTGTACTAATTATCACGACCTTAACCTGGCTTAAAAGATGATTTTCCTCTACCCAACATCATCCAATTTGTTGATCTTACAACCAGTCATGAGATGTTATCACTCATAGATAGGTTTTTAGGATATAACCAAATCTTGATTGCACCAGAAGATCAACACAAGACTACTTTCATCACCCCATGGGGGAATTTTTGCTATAGGGTCATGCCTTTTGGCTTAAAGAATGTAGGCGCCACATATCAATGTGCCATGACTTACATCTTTCATGATCTCCTTGACAAAATTATGGAAGACTATGTGGATGACCTACTAGGCAAATCTAAGCTTTGTCATGACCATTTAACCATTCTTAAAATCATCTTCACTTGCCTTCTTCAATACAATGTTCCCCTCAACCCCAAGAAATGCGTCTTTGAGGTTCTCTCAGGGAAGCTCTTGGGGTTCATCATTTCTCTCCGTAGCATTGAGATTGATCTCGCTAAAATTTGCACTATACTCAAAATGCCGCCACCCACCAATCTAAAGCAACTTCATAGCCTACAAGGGAAGCTTCAATCTATTCATTGCTTCATCTCGTAGCTTTCTGACCGATGTCAACCCTTTTATCACCTCAAGAAGGATGTCTCCTTTAAATGGGATAAGGATTACCAAGAGGCTTTTGAAGCCCTTAAATGCTATCTTGTCTCTCCACCAGTCCTTATTCCACCTAAAGATGAGCAACCCTTCTACCTCTACATCTCAGCAACAAATCATTTGTTAGGTGCCATGATCGCGCATCAAGATGAGCAACACTATGAGCAAGCGGTTTACTATATAAGCCAAACACTCGTTGACTAGAAAACTTGGTATACTCATACTGAGAAACTCTATTTGGCATTAATATTTGCCACTACCAAACTCTATCATTATCTTCTTAATCACAAAACCTATGTCATCACTCACATTGACCCCCTCAAATACATGCATTCTAAGCCATACCAAAACCAACGTATAGCTCGTTGGCTCATGCTTCTTGCTGAGTTTGACTTGGAATTCATCCAATAGAAATCTATAAAGGGGCAAATGATTGCTGACCAACTAGCGGATGCCCCTCTACCTGACAACTAACTTTCTCACTATGAATTCCCTGACGAATCTATCACTGCATTATCCACTGGTGACATATCCTATCAAATGACAATGTTCTTCGACGGATCCAAATGTCAACTCAGTGGGGGTGCAGGGGTCATTCTCATCCCACATGAGGGTGAGCCCATGCCCTTGTATTTAAAACTTGACTTTGAATGTACCAATAATATGGCTGAATACGAAGCCTTAATTTTGGGACTTCAAACCGCCCTTTCCTTAGACATCAAAACCATCAACATCTTCAGCGACTCACAACTAGTCGTCAATCAAATCAACGGTTTATATCTTTGTAAAAATGAAATTTTGCAAAGGTACAAACATCATATTGACACCCTACTAGAATCTTTTGACCATTACCTCTTGCAAACTATTCCTTGATCTATAAATAAGTTTACTGATACCATGGCTTCTCTCACCTCCCATATTCCATCTTCATCATCTTCATCAAGAATTTATGTCACAGTGCATCGTGTGCCATTGCCTTCATATATTTCCACTAACATCAACTTCATCAACACCATTGACTCTAGTTCACAGGATGTTTGGTATAAACAACTCATGGACTACTTAACTCATTCTATCATCCCTCCTGATCTCTCTAGCAATGCACGATGCACTTTTATCAAAAGCATAGCTCGATATACTATGCTAGGGGGTCTTCTCTATAAAAGAGGTTTCGACAGCCTCCTTCTTCGATGTCTAACCTCCACTAAAGCATCTCATGCCATTAAATAGGTCCATGAAGGGATTTGTGGTAGACACTTCAGTGGTAACTTGGTTGCCAAGTGAATCCTTTGCCTAGGCTATTATTGGCCCACTCTTCACCAAGACTATAACGACTATGTTCATCATTGCATCAAATGCCAGTAGCACGCTAACTTGCTCCACATCCCTAGCCACACTCTACAAGTCACTTAGGATTTTTGGCTCTTTTTGCAATGAGGCTTAGATCTAATCGATGAGATTAACCCCCATTCATCTCTTTGACATCAGTCCATTATCACTGCAACTAAGTATTTCACTAAATGGGTGAAAGCTATTCCCCTCATCTCCATAAAGGCTGACAAAATTGTCGACTTCATCAACACCCACATCATCTGTCATTTCAGTGTACCTCACAAAATTATCACTGATAACGGCAAGTCATTTAAAAACAAAACTATCTAGAAACTTTGTGACTCATTTGGCATCAAGCTCAACTTCTCCTCACCTTACTACCCACAAGCAAATGGGTAGGCCAAGGCTTCTAACAAAATCTTAACCAAAATTTTAATGAAGGTGGTTAATGACACTAGAAGGGATTGGCACATTCACATTCCCTTTGCTTTGTGGGCCTACCGCACTAGCATCTAAACCCTTATGAGTGCTACACCTTTCTCTCTAGTGTATAGAACAAAGGCTATCCTACCTCTTGAAGTACAGATACCTTCTTTATGCATCTCTTTGCATGACATTCTTTCTAATGATGACTTTTTCCAAGACTGATTAGCTCAACTTGAGTTACTCGACGAACATCATCTTGCTACCCTCAACCATCTTCATGTCTATCAAAATCGTATCAAACATGCCTATGACAAAAATTTGAGAGAACAAGATTTCAAAATCAGAGACCTCGTTCTCGAAGAAAACCAATATGTGACCAATATGGAAAGAAGTAAACGAGGTAAGTTTACTCCTAATTGGCTCAGACCTTACATCATAATGCACAAGTATGGATCAGGGACTTATCATCTATCTTCTCTTAAAGGCCGGCTAGAACTTGAGCCCCTTAATGCCTTACATCTGTGACCATTCTACTGTTAATCAAGTACTCGTTCACTTGATTATTTTACCTTGAGCTCATCCCTTGAGCAATCCCTGTCATTTTAATCCTCATTCCTTTCAACCCTGTTCCCCTAAATAAACACTATGTAACTCTTTTGTAAAGTATGAATGCTTTGTCCTAATAAAAGGGAGCCCTTAAACTTCTATAGTCTTGTACATGACTAAAATTTTGTCAAAAATAAATTGGGATGTCAAACAAAATATCAAAAGGTCATAAACTCTAAATGTAGATTGCTCCCTCGAAGAACAGTTGTATCATCATTGCTATAGCTAATAGACTGCTCTCTCGAAGGATAGCTATTCGAAGCCCTCAAAAATATATAAAGCAAAAATATAGACCACTCCCTCGAAGGATGGCTATGCCTAAAAATCTTGCTACAAACAACACTCTCTCAGAAGCTTTCCGCATTGATCAGCTTCACAAATGACCACAAAACAAAATGACATCCCCTCGTATACTTCTCGTATTGATTAGTCTACCAAAAAAAAATGTGTCATGGACTTGACTTGTAGTCATTCTCAGGGTCTCCTATCAAAAGAGGCAAAGTTATCCCTACTAAAAAGGGTTACCCTATCCTAACATATCACATCACTTACTCAAGGGATTTCAAGCTCATTTTAATGTCAAAGTGATTCGATTACTTCTCTAACACAACCAATGGTCAACGGCGTAATGCATGAATGGGGCTTTTGTTTCTAAAAACCCCCTACCTATGCTATCATTATGGTCCTTGTCAATGAAAGGGCAAAAATGCATTTCACTTCCTACATTCAACCAAATCACCTGTTAACCTAACCAAACCAACCAAACCTTTTTTAGACCACTAATGTTTTCATAGCCTATTCACACTAGTTTCTATGGAAAACAATACACATGGAAACTATCAACCACACAATTTATGCCAAGCATAAACCATTACTTGCTGAAGCATAAATCAACTCATTTCATTTTTAGCATACACCATTGCTAGGAATGAAAAACCATAACCAATGTTACAGAATACACCATCACACATCATGGAAAAGGCTGTAACATCATCTTCCCCTTATCATTCCAAGCATATACCATCAGACATATGAGAAGTGCTAAATCATTCTCATGACCAAACCCATCAACCACTTTTACCTTTCCTCCCTTTCAGGGAGAACTACATTGGCTTGAGGCCCTTAAAATAGGGGCTATGTAGGCAGTACTCAGTTGACATGGGGTCTTCTGAGGTTAGCTTGGCCATTCCTTCATCACATGCCATTTCTTTCATCACAACCAATCACATATTTCCACAACCATTAACATTATCATAAACCAATCACATTAGTTTCTATGAAAAACAATACACATGAAAACTAAAAAACCAAGATGCAAACCAATGTTACAACATACATCATAATGAAAAAGTTGTAACATCATCATTCACATCATAATCATCAAACATCATCATCATATAATCATTAAACATCATAGCATTCACATCATAATCATCAAACATAATCATCATATAATCATTAAACATCATCATAAAAATCATTACATTATGCATACATCATTAAAACATATAAAAAATGCTAAAACATTAAAACATCTATCACATCCATAACACATCCATAGTCCAGTCAAAATTTCATCATATATATCATCAATGTTTTACAATGGTACAATCTGTGTCTCTCTCTCAAAAAATAGAGTACATCTCACATCAACGACTCGCAGGCTAGTATATACATAATATCAAAAATGGCCTCAAGGCTGTGGGTGTGGTGGTGGTGGCAGTGGCCATGAAGACATTGTATCATCTCCACCCTCTGACCTGCATCATCTGTGAGTACCCAAAGTAGTCGCTCGTGACATGGATCTCAGCCAGCTCTGCTCAACTCTCATCTCAGAGTATCATCATATCTGAGGGAACCCCCTGATAGCCCCCTCATAATATGTGATCTCATCTAATGCAGTATTGTACCTAGGAATAGGTACAATCTGTGGTGGACCCATCAATCCTATTGTTGCACCCTACACTAAACCCTGTGGCTATGACTGATCTGGCTACACTGATGTTGACTGTGTTGGCTCTTGAATTGGCTACTAAAGTGGATGCTGAATAGGGCCCTACCCTCCAAACACCTGTCCTGCCAAAGCCTGTGCCTAGGCTGTGACCAACTGCCCCTATAAAAGGGTGATCTACCCTATCAAAGCAACCACCTACCCTATCAAACCTGTCACCTGTCCCTATAATGTCGTGACTTGGCCCTGCAAAATGGTCACCTATCTTCAAACTACATCCCACTCCTAGATGGTAGCATCTCTCTCCTGGTGGGCTACATCCCTCTCTCTGGTGACTGCCTACATATCAGGCTATAGCCTTGCTTTTACACCTATATACTCCCCTGCCCACCATGTCGAGTAGGCCTCTGTACATCTTAGATCTACTATCCCAAGGCCTGCTGATAAATCCTCAAAATTGGGCCCCTCTATCTCCTCTAGCAGTGGGAGTGGCACCTCAATGTCATCTCACCTATATTATGGGAAGGTGGGTGGCACATCCTGTAGCAGCCCAAACTGGCACCACACTCTCTCTGCTAGCACCCTCTCGAGCTCATTGGCTCATCTGTCTCTAACCCATCTCAAGCTTTGCACCCCAATAAGCTACTCTCCCTGGTCTCTGAAGGCTGAGTACACCAAGTATGGTCTTCAAATGATATCTACTGAGATCAGGTCCTCCATTACCCCTCTATAGTAGTCAATGTCCCTGACTACTCCATCCACCCACGTCTATGCCATGACCTCGTGCCATTGCCTAAAGCCAACTCTGAAGCCACCCTGAATCACAACTGAAAGGCTGAGAGGTTGGGTGACCACAATGTGCTCATATGCCTAGCAGTGCAGGAGGTGGCCTACACACAGACTGTACCACCACTGCCAACTAATACCCCAGAGCTCTCTATACAACTGGGCCAAAAAGATAGGTGCCCAAGCAAACACTATCTATGTCTTCAACATTTTTATCAAAACTATAATCATAACAATTAGAAATCTACCTCTCTCTACATCTGGTAGTGCATAAATTATGATGCCAATCATCATAAGGATGGCTAATCGATGTGCATCCTCATCCATAGCATACAATGGCTCATAGGCAAAATTGGCTGAGTGGTAGCTCACCTCAGCTGCATGCTCTCCAAATAGCATAACCATCTGAATATCATGTGCCTCTCTCGAGCATGCATATAAATCAGCTCCATGTACTGGTAGCCATAAAATCTAGTATACATCATCCACAGTCACTATCAGCTCTTCTATGGGCAAGTGGAAGGTGTTGGTGGAGTGATCCCACTACTTGATCTATGCCACCATGAGGCTCACATCCCTCACTACTCAACAATAGCACCGCAACCTACCTAGTCTTACGACAGTCATCTGGGCCCACTCCTCCCTAGTGATATCTCAACATATCTATGTTAGTAACGTCGGTAGTTGATCTCACAGCATCAACATTTGCCTTGCCTGCATCCAACCAACACACACAAACCCATGTTAATAAACAACTGACCACCATGACTCTTCTCCCCTTTTGGGAGAACTACATCAGCCTGAGGCCCTAAAGATCAGGGCTATGTAGGCAGCACTCAGTTGACATGGGGTCTTCTAAGGTTAGCTTAGTCATTCGCCCATTTGTCTACCTAATTGACTATCTACCTCCCCCTATATGCCTATCTTGACACTCGAAAAGCCCTTGGCATGGCTTCGGACCTTTGACTTGACAATTTTCAAAATCTTTTTAGACCAAGCAGCCACTGACATCGATTAACATGCTGACAATAACACATATCTAACTGACATCAGTCACTTAGTGACTAACATTGGCAGATAAATGATCGACATTGATCGTTGGTCAGCCAACATCGATGAACCCACTGATGTCGGTGACTAGTTTGGCCCTAGGGCCGAACGAGGTGAACCCTAAAATTAGGGCTTCCCCATTTCTTCTCCTTTTTCCTACCCAAACCCTCCTAAACCTACCTAAAGAGACCTACCTAGCCTACCCACCCTCCTAACTACCCCTCCCCCTCAATTTACAGCTGAAAACACTACAAAATTCTAAAAACAAATCAAATTCCAAATAATTCAAAAACCTCAAAATACACCCCTCACCTCATCCCATCGCCGCCGCCATGGTGGTATGATAGGTGCCGCAAGTGGTGGTCCTCTTACGGGGTCTCCTCCACCCTCTGCCATCTCCTCTAAGTTGATTTCTCCACAAACTCCTATAGGCCCACAACCAACTCTTCAACTTTCAATAAATGCTCCACTTCACTCCCTCTCTCCACCAATCACACTCTAGCACCTCACGCTACTGCACCGGTCACTCTAAGTCACTTTCACTCACTCAAATACAGAGCTCACTTTTACACTTGGTCAAATGTCACAAATGACTTTTGGTGGGTTGCCAATTTGATTTTGTCAGATTTGGTAGGCCATTGAAGTTGGCATAAGTGTGCCCTAGGCTATTGACGTCAGCTAATTTTTGCCAATGTTGGTCTCTTTTAGGCCACCAACATCAGTTTTCTCACTGACGTCGATGGCCTTAAAGCATCATTCCTCTTCAAAATGACCAAAATCATTACCACAACAACTAGCCCTCCTAGTAAAAGTCATCTTAGCCTCCTCTTGGGGCACACTTGATATCACTTTTTCTCTCAGCCTACCTTGACCACAGACCTTAGAGATCGCGACTATCTCCTCCAACCATGACCTCTTTTGAGACAACTCTGCCTTGGTTATTTTGCTTACCTATGCTACCTCACAAATAGTTAGAAAATTTTCCACAACCCCCACAAGTATTGGATCATGCTCCAGTTGATCCCCACTACTTGTGACATTTTTGTGTTTTCTAAGAGAACTTCTTGAGCCCGAGATACTTGGATCATGATGACCATTGAAGCTATAGATTAGATCATTTAACCCAATCAGCTACAACTAAATGTTAGGGACTAGTTATTTCAATTTTAGCACTCCTTGACCTTTGACTATGACAATTTGACCTACCTATTGCATGGAGTGGTATATGCACAATCCCACCTTTTGCAGCGTTCACACTCAAACTTCCCCATATCTATCCACTTTCTATCAAATCACCACCTAATATCAGGTTCCCTTCCCTCGAATCCCACTTTGAGAGGGAACACCTCATCCCATACTTGAGGCAACTTACTCCTATTTTTGTCTTGCAGTTCATCAAGAACAACCAATAAAACAAAAAGGGGCAAATGTAGACACTAAAATTGTGTCTACTCCTTCGTCGACTCCCCCTTAGCCCCCTTGGTCCACTTCTAAACATTTCTAACCCACACACTTATTAATTTAAAATAAATTAACTATTTTAAATTAATAACCCCACCCTTAACACATCACTCATCACACCTCACCCCACCTTAGATACCTCCATCACTCCATGGCAAATCTTAATTACCTAGACCCCATTTCAACCCTCCCACTAACCTCTCACGCTCATTTAATATGCCTTTAGACCATTTTATAATGACAATTAGCCCTGACAATTGGAAGAATAGGCAAAAGGCTAAAACTAGCCTTTTTTCCCATTCTTTAGCCACCAATGTCAGTTAGTAGTCGACCAACACCAGTGATATCACTGACATCAATTTCTTTAAAACTAAATTTCAGCTTTTGTTGACCCCCCCCATGAATGTGAATTCTCTTGCTCCAAGCTTCGAGTTCTCTTGCTCCTTCGACTCCTTATAGGCATCACCATCCCAACATCACTCTCTAGGCTCAAAAACTCTACATCAGTCACTCCACACTGGATTGAAAGTTGTACAAAGTCTCTCATAATAGCCATAACAAAAATAGGTCTTCTGCACTTCTGCTTCTTCACCAAGAGCTAAATATTTCTATTGGTTTTATTTTAGTACTCTTAAGATACATTAGTAATCAGTCCATTGTCCATTTCTAAGCACTGTTGACACAACCCAACCTATTCTTCCCAGAAATGCTAAAAAGCCTTCCCTCATCCTTATCTCTCTTTCACCCCTGTCCTCTATCTAGTCCCTTTTTTTAAGCCACACTCTCTACCCTGCAAACCCAACACAACCCATTAAACTCCTGCAGACATACCAGACCATTCTATTAACCATAGATAGACCTAAAACTCATCTAAAGCCCCATTGCCCCCACTAACATCGGCATCCAGGCCCATTACCCCTACCGATGTCAGCATCATAGCCGACGCCAGCAACCTTGACCAACTGACGTCAGTAGAACTATTGACATCAGTGACTATGGAAAATAGATTACAAAATATAGGTACACATTATCTTTATTTCCTTTATTCAGTCTTTCATCATTTTTCTTTCTAGCAACATTCTCTTTATCAACTAGTGGATTGTCACCCCTCCAGGAAGTCTTTGCACTTCTGGGATTGAGCTTTGCTTGGCATTCCACCACCTATCTATTTAACCTTTTCTTTGTTTAATCCTTTTTTATCTATAGGTGTCATCTTACATAGCCAAAGAGGAGCTCCTTCAATCGTCTAGATACGGTGTGTAGACCTCATTCGGGTATTATCTAACCCTTGACCATTATCATAGTTTCTTTCATCTTCTGCATGTGAACAAGCAAAAACAGTTAGAAACAGCTAGTGCCAAAATAAAGAAGAGACAAAGAGGGAAACCCAACAGGAGTTAATTTTAGTAGGTGAAGTAGTTCACTAGGTAGATATTTGGGGCCTATAAACATTGAAAGCATAGCTTGTTTGTCCCCTTTAGAATAAAGGTAGAGTAGATAGTTGCATGGCTAGCAAGTGATGGAATTAGTGATTTAGGCTCAGGTGTAGACACTGGAGATGAATAAACACACCATAGTTAAGGTAGCTACCCTACTCCAGCATGGTCTCCCTGACAGAATCAAAAATGCATCCAAGGCATTAATTGCATAGCTGGGTCGCTCCATGGGACGAAGTGCTAAGTCTCTCCTGGCCTCTATATAATGTAATCTCTCATTCAATGTAAGGGAGACCTTTTTGACCATAAAAGCTAAACTCTACCCAAATTGAAAGGCATCACTGAGACTTTGAGCTCAGATTGTTTATCATATTTCTTTGTTTGAATTAGAAAGCAAGTTACTTTTAGACTTTGTGCTATTATAGCTTGTATCATTCTAGGAGATTGTTCTTATGTCTATTTCTTGAATGTATTCTTGTTTATGCAATTTAACAAGCAAAACTAGTGGAAGTGATAAGGAAGGTGTCCTAAAGCTAGCTACTTTCATACTTTATACTGTCATAGTTGTCTTCAGTGTGTGTTTATTTTCTATTTCTATGTAAAAGACCTTGGGATGACTTTGTGCCCCCATTGTTCTTCATATCTCACTCTTGGGTAGTCAAGATGGAGACTTTGTGCTACATCTTAGGTTACTAGTTACCCTATACTCTGTTATCAGTCATTCGTTACCAAAAAGATTCCTTTTGTCTGCAAGAACAAGCACTTCTGAAAGAAGAGAAGTGCCTTCTATCGCTTCACCAAGATTTCTACTATCTAGGAAGGGATCTGGCTCTTGGTCGAATGTTAAATCTTAAAGAAGAGAAACATCTTCAGCAATCACTTAGGATTTCTCCTTTGATTTGTGAGCATCATCTCTAAAAGAAGAGAGATGGATGGTTTATCCTACCCCTGAGTGTTATTTTCTACCTATATATATATATATATATATATATATATATATATATATATATATATATATATATATCCCCCTTTATACCTATAGGGAACCTCCCCTTGATAAGAAGAGAGATTTGTCCCCTTTAGATGTGGTAAACCTGTAACATTGGATGACCAATCTCCCTATGGTGTGGTGAAGAGACCTATTTTGCTCACCAGTTAGCTGGTCGACAAAATATTCACTCAATAGTTTTTGGTGACTTTTCTAAGGAAGGACAAGTAGTTTGAAGCCTCAAGCTTCAAATTAAAGTAAGACCAGTCCTTTTTCATTTTTGATTTGCAATATGGGAACTCTATGCTATACCAAAAGCTAGAGAGCTCAAGGTGTTGTTGACCCTGTCTTTGAGTTGGCATAGCAAAAATATTTTGACTTGCTTTCTCCCCAACCTCAAGTTCAACGATCTAGGAGTGTCCCTCCTACCCGTACTAGGATACCAAGACAAGGTAGGGCTACTTTTCTTACTATTAGTAGAGCTTTGCATATCCAAGTTCCACCCAAATTTGTTATCCCTACTTTAAATAATCCAATCATGGTAGTTCAAGGCCCCTAGGATAACTCTTTTGGCCCACTAAATCTGACTCCACCCCTGCATGAACTTTCACATAGCTCAAGAAAGAATTCCCCTAAATTATTTAGGGATGGAAAAGTTCATCCCAATGAACATGTTGCAGCCTTCAACATATCCTGTGGCATGTTAGGTGTGGAATTTAAGGATGTGGTAGTTAGGCTTTTTGTGAAAATGCTACAAGGGGCTACTACAAACTGGTTCTACCATCTACAAGCTAGATCAATAACTAATTGGGACACACTCAAATCCAAATTCAAAGCTAGATTCAAGCTGGTAGAAGATGCTCATGCCTTGTTGGCCCAACTCACACAAATGAAGAAGGAAACTCATGGGCCTATGAGGGATTTCATAGCAAAGTTTGATAAGCTAAGGAACCAAATTCCTGTTATTGCTTAGCTGACCCCTGAAAACCTCAAATGATTCTTCATCAACTCACAACTATTTGAAGTGAGTTTTTTGCTAAGAAGAGCTGGCCACATAGACCTAGAGGTTGCTCAAGATTTGGCTATCAAAGTTGAAGATGACCTTATCTTGGCAAGAAAGATAAATAGAGATCCACATAGAGGTAAGTCTTCTTCTTCCTCTGAATACTCCCCTTCATCCACCACTGATCTAATGGTGCAGAAGCTAGTGAATGAATTGCTAGACCTCAGAAAATAAATGGCACAAGGAATGTCATCTGCTCCTTCCTACAGAGATGTACTAAGGAGGACATTCCCTAATTAGTCCTACCAGGGACACATTGCTAGGAACCAAGGGCAAACCAATAATCTTCCTCCCCCTTAGAGGAATAATATTGCCATTGAAGCACCTCTAACTAACTCAGCAGTTGGATATCTTGAAGCTGAATCAAATTTTTCATTCTAACCTGAGTTGAGTTCTAAAGATGACGCTAATCTCTTCACTAAGAAAGAAGAAGAATTATTTGGTGACTCCAATATTAGTTTCTTGAATTATCAAGACAAACCTAGAAGTGAAGGCAATGCAGCTAAAGGGTCATATGATGTATTCACTCAGTCTAAGAACCAACCAACTCAACAAGCTGATAAAGAGAAAGTAGAGGAGTAACCTCAACCAATAGTTTCAATTACTAAGTGGGGGTCCACTCTTCCTTTTTAGCCAAAGGACTCGATGACTGCTAGAAAGGTAAGTACCCCTAATATTTCTACACCTTCTACTTCAAATTTGTAGACTAGTCCTCCCCCTTCCAAAAATCAAAAAGATGAACTCCCATCCATTGCTCCTAGCTCGTTCCAGACATTTGATATCATTGACCATATAAAGAAAACCAAAATTTAAATGTCTAAATTTGAATTTTTGTAGTCCCATCCTGAGTAATTAGATAAATTAGTTTAGTTGTTAAAAACTAGAACATCCTTGTTGAACAAGAAATTCCTAAAGTGATACATGATCCACCCAAGAATGCACCCCCTAGGAACAATCTTGTCATTACCCCCTACTGCTCCTGGTAAAACTGAACCTTTTTATGTCTCATTATTGATAAATGGTCATCAACTAAATAACTGTATCATTGATTCTGGAACTTTAGACAATGTCATGCCTACCAAAGTGGCTGAATCCAATGTCTAAATTTGAATTTTTTCAGTCCCATCCTGAGTAATTAGATAAATTAGTTCAGTTGTTAAAAACTAGAACATCCTTGTTGAACAAGAAATTCCTAAAGTGATACATGATCCACCCAAGAATGCACCCACTAGGAACAATCTTGTCATTACCCCCTACTGCTCTTGGTAAGACTGAACCCTTTTATGTCTCATTATTGATAAATGGTCATCAACTAAATAACTATATCATTGATTCTGGAACTTTAGACAATGTCATGCATACCAAAGTGGCTGAATCCCTTGGCCTCACATTGACCAAGACATTTGGTAGATGTTTTTCCATGGAGAACAAGAAAGTACCACTATTGGAGAAAATTAAAGACACTCAATTTGCATTTTTAGCCTTTCCAGACAAGAGAATCAAGATGACTGTCTTGGTGGCTGACATCTCAACATCTTATGGCATTCTTCTTGGATGGAATTTATATAGGGATGTTGGTGGTGAATTGAGAATGGATCTATTAGAGGCAAGGATTCCAGTTAAAGGTGTTATGAAGAGGCTGCTCCTTGAGAAGGAAGCAAAATATGTGGTTACCTAGACCTCAGCACCTGAAGCTCAAATTATTTTTGAGTCTTTAGGCATGGGTAACTACTTTTTATCCATGGATCAATTCCATGAAACACTTGTTGAAACTCTTGAAGGTGACAACCTGAAGATTAGTTTAGCTGGAATAGTAGAAGAATTGGCTGAGCACAATACAAGTGTGCAAGAATCTCCCCTCTGGATCAATAAGAACCCAAAGAAAAATTAGTATCAAATGAGGTATGGATTTTTGAATTTGATGGCAGCTGCTCCTCCACTGAGTTGGGAGCTGGGGCTGTGTTAATATCTCCTCAAGGAGATATTTTTCCTTCATCTTATAAGTTGTAGTTCAGAAACACTAATAACATAGTTGAGTATGAATCTCTATTGCTGGGATTAAAAGCTGCTAAGGACAAAGGCATCAAACTCCTTCATGCTAAAGGATATGTTGAATTGGTGGTTTGTCAGGTGAAGAACCTATATCAAATCAAGAATGAAAGATTACACCACTACCATAATCTAGTTTGGGACCAACTTGAAAACTTTGATGCTTTCAACATCTTTGTAGTTCCCAAAGAATTCAATGACCAGGCTGATGCACTGGCTATTTCAGCTACTCTCTTGGTCCCCCACCTAGACTTCAAAGGAGATAGGTACACCATTAAGCTAGTATTTTAGCCAAGTGTGTCTAATAATTCCAATCATTATCAAGTGTTCAATAATGATAATCAAATCATTGCCTTTTTGGAGCAAAAGGATAGCTTTGAATGACTACATTTTGAAGGTAGTGAACCTCAAAAGTGTGAACCAGCTCCTGAATCAAATGCAGACATAGGTGAGGAGTTCTTGCAACTAAAAGGGAATAATATTCCCAAAGGCTTGGTTTCCCTTGAGAAATTATTTGACAAATATGATAGATTCATCAAATAGTAGAAAATAGATTCAAGATCCTCCCAAGAGTTTGATCAAGTAAATTTGGGAACCAAGGAAGACCCCAAGATGGTGAACATTAGGAAATGTTGTACTCCTGAGGAGAGGTTCAAGTTCACCACTTTGCTCAACTAGTACATGGACGTCTTAGCATATTCTTATGATGACTTGAAGTCACTCTGTCCTGATGAAATTTGACATGACATTCCTCTCAAGGCTGATTCAACACCTTACAGACAAAAGTCCAAGCATTATAATCTAAAAATATCAGGTACTATTTTATCTAAAATACAAAAGATGCTAAATGCTAGGATAATCTTTCCAATCCATCATTCTACATGGATCACCAATATAGTGCCTGTAAGGAAGAAGAATGGTGAAATTTGTCTCTGTGTGGATTTTAAAAATTTGAATCAATCATCCTTGAAGGATAACTATCCTCTGCCAATCATAGATCAAGTGCTTTAGATAGTGATAGGTTTAGAGATGTTATCAATGCTAAATGGCTTCTCAAGATATAATCAGGTTGAAGTTGGTAAGGTAGACCAGCATAAGACTACTTTCACCACACCTTGGGGCACATTTGCATATAGTAGGAGGCATTTTGGCTTAATGAATGCTAGTGCCACCTTCTAAAGAGAAATGGACATTACCTTCAAGGATGAGATGGGTAAGTTCATCATAGTTTATCTTGATGACTTGATTGTCTTTTCTAAGCATCGCTTAGATCATGTGTGCCACTTGAAACAAGTGCTAGAATGTTGTCGATAGAATGGCATTTCCTTAAACCCTAAGAAGTAAGTCTTTGGAGTAACAAAGGGAAAACTTATCAGACACATTATGTCTAAAGGGGGCATAAAGATTGACTAAGACAGAGTTAAGTCTATCCAAGGACTTACCTTGCCCACAAGTAAGACTGCTATTCACTCCTTCTTTGGAAAGGTGAATTTTTTATAGAGTTTCATTCTCAAGTTTGCTGAGAAGACTAGGCACATTGTAAACATGATGAAGGGAAAGACCACCTTCAATTGGACTAAGGAAGGCAAGTCAGCCTTTAAGGATATCAAGATTGCCATTGGCCATGCTCCAATTCTAGTTTGTCCAGACTATGACAAAGAGTTCACCATTTACAACTATGCTTCAAAACATACGCTTTCACCAATTTTGGTTTAACAGAATAAAGAAAGTGTGGAATCTCCCATTTATTTCATGAGCTATCCTCTCAAAGATCATGAGCTGAAGTATTCAAACATGGAGAAGCATGCTTATGTAGTGGTCAAGGTAGTAAAGCATTTCTATTTCTACATCCTCAATTCTTGAGTTATTACTTTGGTGCCTGATACCATAGTCAAATCCATATTAACTCACTAGGAGTTTGGAAACAAAAGAGGAAATTGGATTTAAAATATCTAAGAGTTTGATCTAGTCATCAAGCCAACAAAGCTAGTATGGGGAAAGGGCCTATGCCAATTGATTGCTAACAATAGATCAGAAGAAGTAAGGCATGAAGAAGAAGAGGTGGAAGACGCACCAACTATCCTCTTTGTCTCCACCATGAATGAGTGGTATTTAGGTATTGCTCATTTCCTTACTTATGGTGAGTGTCTTGCTCACCTATCTTATAAAAAAAGAGAATTATCAAGCTAAAAATTGTAAATTTTGTCCTCTGAAACAATGACCTGTACAAGAGGAGCCTTGATGGAGTGTTCCTCCGCTGCATAGACAAGGAGAAACAAAGCTAACTTCGGAAGTCCTTCCACAATTTGGCCTATGGAAGATATTTCTCTACTCCTGTGACTGCCCATAAAATTTTGCAAGCTAGGTATTATTGGTCAACTCTCTTTCAAGATGCATACAAGTGGGTAAGAAAATGTGAACTATGCCAACAGTTTGTTAGGAGACCCAAGTTAACTGCCCTGCCTCTCAAGCTAGTGGTCATAGAGGAGCCATTCCAATAATGGGGAATTGACTTTATTGGTGCTATAAACCCATATTCAAGTGCTAGACATGATTATGTCCTTACAACAATAGACTACTTCACCAAATGGGTGGAAGTTGTTCCAACCAAACATGAAACTTCAAGAGTAGTATGCAATTTCCTCAAAGAGAACATCATATCCAAGTTTGGGATCTCAACCAAGATTATCACTAGCAATGCAGCTTGTTTCACTTTCTAGGAGATTACTCAATTCTATTTCTACTATGAAATTACACTCTCCCACTCTTCTAATTACTTTCCACAAGGGAATGGACATGCTGAATCAAGCAATAAGAACCTAGTGGCTATCATCAAGAAGCTGGTGGATGACAACCAAAGGATGTGGCATAAAGCATTGGTTGATGCTCTATGGGTAGATAGAATTATGCCAAAGAGGGCAATTGGTATGTCTCGTTTCCAACTTCTTTATGGACTCAATGTTAAAATACCAATTACCCTAGAGTTGCCAACATTGAAATTGGCTAAAGCAATTGAAGATCAAACATATGAAAGCACCCTTGATAAGAGGATCATGTGCCTGACTAAGTTGGAAGAGCAGAGAACTGTAGTGGTGGATCAAATTACCACCCATCAAGGTTTGGTGAAGAAGCTCTTTGACCAAAAAGTAAAGAATCATGGTTTCCAAATTGGAGATCAAATCTTGCTATGGGACAAGAGAAGAGAACCAAAGGGGATGCACGTAAAGTTTGATTCCCTATGGAGGGGCCTTTTACTATTCATCAACTCAACGGTGAAAATAGTTTCCTGTTGAGGTATCGAGATGGCACTCTCTTTTCTCTGCCTCATAATGGGCAACATCTAAAGCACTTCAACTCTTGAAGTATCAGATGAGTCCCCTGTACATATGTATATTTTTATAGTCTTTTATTTCTATTTTGTTCTTTTCATTTTTTTGGAGCCTTTCTTTTTGGGTAACATGACTCCATATCCCAATGGCATAATTCAAGGCACTGGAGATTCTAGTTTCTACTCCCCTTAGCTATGTTTCAAGTTTCTAACTGAAGGTAGTTCCCTAACTGGAGCTAGCTATTGTCCCTAAAAAATGTCACTCATTTTTGGGACAACCTATGGACTATTTTGGCCCTACACAGACCAAAATTTTCTCTCTTCCCTTCTCAAAATTTGTTCTAAGCCTTCAAATTTCTCATTTTTCAAGCTTCTTTAGTAAAGCGATTAGCAGGTTCAACAAGTTTAAAGGCTTCTAAAGGTGAGTCCAATCGAAAGAACTAGTTTCCAACACTTATTCATTTTTAGGATTGGTTCAACACCTTGGTTCAATAAAAAATGTCCATCAGCCAGCATATAAGCAAGGATTGAACCATTGAACCATTGAATCGTTGAACCTTAAACCATTTTAGTTTGATAGGTTCAATGGGTTCAAAGGTTTAATGTCATCAACAAGATCTGAGCACATTTGTCAGAGGTTCAAAGTTTAATCATTTCAAAGGTTCCATAGCTTTGAGCACTTAACAAGTTTCAAAGGCTTGAACTGTTGAACCTTGAACCATTTTGGTTCAACGATTCAATAGGTTCAATGTCTAAATGGTTTTACACGCTTGGTTCAAGGATATCAAAAGGACTCAGCCAAATAAAAAGAATGAACCGATTGAACCGTTGAACCTTGAACCACTTCATAGGTTCAATGGTTCACGATTTCCAAGGTTCAAAGGTGACCTCAATCAAGGAAAGGAGTGTGCAAAAGAAAAGGATGAGCAAAAGTAGCCAAGTATCATCTGCCAAGACACCTTATACTTTGTTTCTAAGAGTGGAAGATACTACCAAGTGTCCCTTGTAAAGCTTGTCAGAAGCCTCCAAGTGTCAAAATCCGTAGTCCCTTCCTTTCTTTCCACTGCTTTGAGTAAGGACCATGGTGGGTCCCAGGTAAGTGACTAAAACAAATGGGACATGACAAGTGTCATCATCTGAGAGAACCCAAATGAGCCCCAAACATTTTTATGGTATTAAAAAAGTTTGAGAGTGGAAAGTGCCAAGTGTCAATAGTGGAGGGTTTTAATATGATGCAACGGAAGATGCCACATGTCCTTGGTGAGAATCGATAGAAGCTAAAAAGTGTCATCTTCTATGTGAATTTAAAGTGAGTCCCAACTATTTTTGAATGTGTTTTTATAGTTTGGTGGATGCTTCCACGTGTCCTCACCTGTTCCAGTGGAAGATGCCACATGTCACTTGTTTGAAGTAGAAAAATGTGCCACATGTCAAAGATGGAGCACCCTCAAACACAGAGACACAGAGCCAAGGAAAGGTTTCCTTTGAAGAAATTGTTTGAAGGAATTTCTCTAGACATTTTGCCTGAAGGAAATAAAAGAGACAATAGTTTTTTGAAAGAATTAAAGCTTAAAGGCCACTAGAATGATCTTTGATGGGAGGTACCCTTGCGGGAGGACACCTAACACTCAGAAATAGACCTTGTTCAAGACCCTGAAGGCCAAGTTCCCTTCATGAAGGGTCGAGCCTCAAAGGGTAGTGAAAACTACCAAGTGTCACAAGTTGAGACACAGTATCTACCAATTGTAAAGTTGTAGATGCCAACACGTGTCCTCACCCACATCACAACAAAATGATAGGCCTGTAAATGTCAACTTTAGGGTGATTAGCTAACCATTAACCTTCAAAAGAGGAAAGACCTGTGAATGTCAAATTTGCTACAATGAAGTGTTTATTGACCTTTGTAGGCTTAAAACATGGACTTGAATGCATTCAAAGACCCTAAGGCTAGGGCCAAAATAAAGAAGAGACAAAGAGGGAAACTCAATAGGAGTTAACTCCAGTAGGTGAAGCAGTTCACTAGGTAGATATTTAGGGCCTATAAACATTGGAAGTGCAACCTGTTTATCTCATTTAGAATAAAGGCAGAGTAGATACTTGCACGGCTAATAAGTGATGGAATGAGTGATTCAGGCTCAAGAGTAGACATTGGAGATGAATAAAAATGCCACAATTAAGGTAGCCACCCTACTCTAGCATGGCTCTCCCTGACAGAATAAAAAATGCATCCAAGGCATTAATTACATAGTATGGGTTGCTCCATGGGACAAAGTTCCAAGTCTCTCCTAGCCTCTATATAATTTAATCTCTCATTCGATGTAAGGGAGACATTTTTGACCACAGAAGCTAAACTCTACCCAAATTTAAAGGCATCACTGAGACTTTGAGCTCAGATTGTTTATCATATTTCTTTGTTTGAATCAGAAAGCAAGTTACTTTCAGACTTTGTGCTGTTATAGCTCGTATCATTCTAGGATATTATTCTTATGTCTATTTCTTGAATGTATTCTTGTTTATGAAATTTAAAAAGCAGAACTAGTGGAAGTGATAAGGAAGGTGTCCTGAAGCCAGCTACTTTCAGACTTTGTGCTGTCATAGTTGTCTTTAATGTGTGTTCATTTTCTGTTTCTATGTAAAGGACCTTGGGACAACTTTGTGCCCCCATTGTTCTTTGTATCTCACTCTTGGGAAGTCAAGGTGGAGACTTTGTGCTACATCTTAGGTTGCTGGTTACCCTATAGTCTATTATCAGTCACTCGTTACCAGAAAGATTCATATTGTCTGCAAGAAGAAGCACTTCTAAAAGAAGAGAAGTGCCTTCTATCACTTCACTAGGATTTCTACTATTTAGGAAGGGATCTGGCTCTTGGTTGAATGTTACTTATGAAAGAAGAGAAGCATCTTCACCAATCACCTAGGATTTATCCTTTGATCTATGAGCATCATGTGTAAAAGAAGAGAGATGGATGGTTTATCCTACCCCTGAGTGTTATTTTCTGCCTATATATATATAGTATATAGCCCCCTTTATACCTATAGGGAACCTCCCCTTGATGAGAGGAGAGATTTGTCCCCTTTGGATGTGGTAAACCTATAACATTGGATGACCAATCTCCCTATGCTATGGTGAAGAGACCTATTTTGCTCACCAGTTAGCTGGTCGACAAAATATTCACCAAACATAATGAAACACAACAAATATAATATTCATTAGTAATTTTATATGAAAAAAATTATGCACATACAAAAAATACATTATATTAAATAAATAGTATGTGAAAGTTAGAATTTTTCCCAATCCAAGGTGTAAGGAATGTCATTTCAATTCTTGTATCATTGGATATAAAAATTCAAGGAAGGTATTCTAGAATTTCCCATTGATCATCACACTTTAATATATTTATAATTGAAGATAACTTGTAGAGATAATGAAATTGAATTCCAATAATATAAGTAATGATGAGGTGATATGCAAATCAAGTGGTTTCCAAACTATGAAACATATTAAGAAGAGTTAGCCTAAAAAATTCAAGTACAATGTAAGGAATGTTAGGCTAGATCTTACAATGGATGGAGTTAATTTGCATTATTAACTATAATAAAAACATATTCAATTTGGTCTATTATATTGATAAATTATAACATTCCTCCATGGATTACATTAAGAAAATGAATTATATTTTTGTCACTACCAGTTCCTAGAAATAATCAAGTGAATAAAATGGATGTTTACCTTTAACCTCTTTTAGATGAGTTGTAGGCTTTGTGGAATAGGGTGCATATGCATGACATTTCAAAATCACTTAAAAACAAATTATTAAAATTATATGTAATTATCTGTTGGATAATCCATGATCATCCAAGATTATTATTTTGTTTAGGTTTGACTACAAAGTGAGTGCACACATGCAAAAGTTGTGGGGATTAATTATGTTCAAGGTATTCATGTGATTTTAGAAAAAATATTTATGAAGGACATAAAATATTTTTAATAATGGACCATGAAAATCTTAGTGCAAAAAAGTGAAGTTTGATGTTCATATGGAAATAAGTGAACCATCAAAGTTGATGTCTCCTGAAGATTAGTTGTAGCATTATAAAGATAATTATGATGCAAAAAATATTATTTTACAAATAAATTGGTGGATATTAAGGTGGAAAAATGTATGGGTAGTTTAGATACATGCATGCATTTAGTTCCTAAGGGAACGAAAATATAATCTATATTAGAGTCTTCCATACTAGAAACATTTGATAGTAGGCTATCTTTTTGACATGATGCATTGATGATAAAATTTAATATATTGATATGGTTTCATATTACAATGAAAAATAAAAATATATTAGAATCATGGAAAGACCTTACAGTTTCTAAAACAAAGAAAAATTTATTGCCCAAGTATAGTGGAACATATGAAAAGTATCCATAGATTATAAGTAAACCTCATGTTACAAAAGCCACCAAGTTCATGCGCAAAATATAACCACCTAAATTATTTGGGTCATCCCTCAAAAAAAATTTTAATAATAAAAATATTTCAATGTTGAAGGCACATGTCAACACAATGTTTTAAAGGTATGTTGATAGTAATTTTAATTAATGTAATGCTTGCATGTGTGTGTCCTTTTCAATTTTGGATATTGTCCAATAAATATGTTTGATGGAAAAAATATATTTACTCTTAGTTTGAAGGGGATATTATTTGCTTACATGTGATCTTAGAAAGGCCATTATGAGACTCTCGAAATTATTAAGATGGTTTTTGGTAAAGGAGATCTATACCTCTAACATAAAAGAGATGAGAAATGAGATTACAAATAATGTTTGTATTTTGCAAAAGGAATTTCCAAATTCATTTTTTGGCTCTCAATTTCATGTACCATTACAATTAGTTGGTGATATTGAGGTGGTATATATTTTCAACACTTGGTGGTCACTTTGTCCTAAGAGATACATGAATACACTAAAGGGGTTTATCAAGAAGTTAGACTTTTCAAAGGGTTCCATTTAAAAAAATTATATCATTTAAAAAATATCATTCTATGTAATTGAATATCTAAAAAATAAATTCCCTAAGATAACTTACATATATAATTGAATTTTGGAGGAGGCTTTACAAGGAAAAGGGAAGGGAACAAGACTAAATGAGTATATTATATTAATCCTGTTATATTTATATATGTAGTTTGTCTAGCCTTTACTTATATGAACTTGTATTGATGTGTATTGATAAATTAGAGGAAGATTAAATAAATAAGTTCATGTCCATTGTATGCATCCATTACCATTATTGTGTGACATTGTATGTTAAGCTTGTTGCACTTACTAAGCTTGATTAGTGGTGCCATGATACATGTCATGCACTTTTACTGCATAGTTTACTTCAAATATGGTTACTTTACTATGTACCTCATTTCTATATCTATCTAGACATGAATTTTTTATGCCACACATTCAATATGTTACATACATGCTTCAACAAAAATTACATTTATGTGACGACATACTTTCCACATGATGACATGATTATTCATGATTATATTTTTATCACATGATATAGTTAACTCTTTTTTTGAGATGGGTGACTTTCAAACTGTACCCCTCATCTCAAAATAGGGGAATTGCATTAGGATTATATTATAGATACAAGCGTCCATGATTAGACAAAAAAATAGATTTAGGATAAAGTAAAGGTATCAATAATGCAAAATACAAGTTTTTCAAAGAATTCAAAGTATTTCAGAATTCAATCACATGATATATATTGGCACATTGATACAAATTATACGAGATTATGAAATGCATATGATCTCAATTTTAAATTAATAAAAGTACATACTAATACACTATTTAATGCATATGCATGGGCATATGTAAAATAATTACAAGGTCAAAGTTAAAAGTTTAAAATATAGTCACAATTGAACATATAGGTGTATGGCATTATTTATCACTTGGCATATATTCAATGGGAATGATACTTATTCATACTAATTTAAAATTTAAAAAGTAATGGTACTTGTTCATTCACATTTTTAAAGTTAAAATATACAATTTTAAGGGCATGATACTTGTTCATGCATATTTTTAAATTTAAAAGTTATAATTTTAATTCAAATATATGAGCAATGTGGTCATGATGGGGGCATGCATATTATTCATTATCTTTAGATTATGAATAAAAAATATAGGTCCATATATAGTGGTATTATTCAATATGTTATGGGCAATGTATATTTGAGTCTAGTAACACTCAACAACCTTGGCATTACTTCTAGTGAACACATTGTGTGTTCTATCTTTTATTGAAAATGATGTATGTTAAAATATAATGACATACATTGGCCTTGGAATCATTTATAGTATACCTATAATCATTCCTCATTCTTTGGATTAATAATTTGGCTAATATTCCCCATTCATGAGAGTTAGAATTTGCATCTTGTATACACACAATATTTTCAAACTTTATCGATTATTAATGCTTTCTCTCTTATAGGAACCTATTGAGTCTCAATATCTCTAAGTGCATGCCTTAAAGGATGCACTGGGAAAGGGGTGGGTAGATAATTGGTGATTCAAATGATTGTTGTCCCATATACCATCACTTTTAATCTACACAATCTTCTCCTATGTACTTCCATAAACCTTTCTTCCTCTCTTGCACACTCCCCCAAGAACTTTACCACCTTATTTAGCACATACCTAAGCCTAAAACCATTTTTGATAGTTTACATTACACTATCAACCAAGGCCAACCTTATATTTAAAATGTTTAGTGCACATTATGGGTCCAGGTCAGCTCTAGCCAGCCTAGACTAAGACCTAACTTATTTTTATCAATTAATGATACATAATTGATTGGGATGAACCTATCAACTAAAATTTTGGAAAGATTTAGGGTTAGATTCAACTATATATACACATCCATTTATGCCATTTAAAGAGAAGATAATAAGAAGAATAATATATTGTACATATGTTTAACCACCATTATACTTGAGGATCATATCTTAGGGTTTCAATACTTTATTTAGAAATATAGATCTTGTATTGTGGATAAGTCTTTTGGATGCATAGAAAATTTGTGTAGCCTAGAGTTGAATTATCCTTATTATCCTTACATACCACAACAACCTCTTGCCAAGAACATTGGCTAAGGGAGAGATTGAGACTCGATGGGTTTGTATTCAAAGGTAAGTATTCCTAAATTTGTTATTCCTTTATAAGTTTAGATAGATTAGAATTTATACTTCCCTCCCATGCATTAGGGTTTTACCTATTCATATATTAATTAGGATTATCCTATGCATGTTTAAGTTTTAAATTTATTACCCTCATTTTGTGCCAAAATATTTGTTTAGCACTAGATTAGATTTTTCTTTACTTTGCATATAGTTTGTGAACATGAAAACATAGGACCTAGCTAGGGTTATTGCATGGTGTTGCTTGACAAGAGGATTTAGAACCCTCTCTAGTGATGTTATTGTGGTAAGATATCCCTTGGTTAGGTTTAACAGATCTATTTTGGTCATGAACCTAAATATATAATGTATCAACAATCAAAAGTGTAAGTAGACTTATCTTCTTTGAGAAATGATTGATCAATAGATCAATTGCATTTCCCTTTGTATACATTTAGGTGAACCTGACATGAATCAAACCTTATAGGTTTTATTTTATGCTTTCATTCTATCATTATATTATATATTTTTATTTTTTAGTATCATATTGAACCTTTAAGCATAGTTCTAATAGTTTACATGTAGTTTTAATGCATAATCACTCCAAAACAACTTTGTTTTGTGTATGCAGGTCTTATTCAAATATAAGTGACTATATTAATTATCTCAACATAATCTTCTTATTTAGTTACATATTTGCATATATAGTCTAACCAATCGACTCTGTTTACAACTCTCCTCTTTTAGCATATAGGTATGCAAACATAATCAAGTTAGTCAACTCTATTCACAAATTCTTTTTCAATACATAGGTTTTGTAAACTCCATTGAGCTAGTTGACTCTATTATCAAAATTTTTGAATTAGCACTAAAGCATCACATCATAATTTTTTTTAATTTAAACATATTCAAAGCCACTAAGGTTCATTATTACCTTATCTGTCATTTCAATTTTTCCTTTTCAATATTATTTTTCATAAGTTTGTAGTCTATAAAAATACATCTGTACATCTAACTAGGTTGACTCTCTCAACATAATTCTATAGCCTATTTCCTATCTCGAAGACACAGTTGACTTGTTCAACTGTGTTCTTCTAGATATTGATTCTACATAATAATAACAACCAATTTGACTCTATTCTACATTGTTTGCATAAATTATCATCTGGACTAATTTTTTACTCTTTACATTAAGGAATTAACCTTTTTTTACTAGTAAATAATTCACCTTTCCTTTCAGTTGATTCCATTATTAGATTAACAAACATAGATTAATTAGATAGTTTTTTTTTAAATTACCATTTTAGTCACACTATTTTTCACTTTTTCACACACTTCCAAATCACTTTACACAAAAAAACATTAAACATTTATCTTCCCAAGGTCTACGTACTCTAATTTCATCACCAAGGGGAAGCTGAATCAATTTTTTTGCCAAGTATAAACACATGGTTGATGGTATATATTAGAAAACCACCCAACACTCTTATCACTGTGAGATTATGAAGTGAGGGGGTAGTCTCTAATACCAAGCTAGTACCATTGCCGATATAGATCCCTTTCAACCTAGACTTCCTGAAACCATCCTTACATTGATTTCTAGTTCATTATTACAATCAACTTCTAATCACATTATATTAAAATTTCATTATAACTTAATAACATTTAGGAATGACAAATTAGTTAGAATTTACTTTGAATTTATTACTTGCTCTTTCATAATTGTATTTTTTATTGTAAAACTTATATTAGCTAGCATTGGTGAAATGTTTGCATTATGTGTTCCAATTGGATCAATCACATTTATCCAATTGATTATGTGATTTATTTTATTTAATTATATAATATATTGAAAAACATTTCTCTATTTTTAGAACATCATCATCCCTATCGATATAGTCTCTTATAGACTGTTCAAACTATTTGTCTATAGTAAATAACTAACCTATTCGACTATGTCTCTTTATCTTCCTATTTAGTCTCCTATCTAAGTAGTACATAACCAACCTATCTAGTTGTGTTTTCTTCTTCTACTTCATTTTTAGAAGTATACAGTCGATCTACATGATTGTGTCCACTTGTTGTCTATTATGTTCCCTAGTTTACATAAAATAAATGACTAGTTTTATTCTATATCCTATTTCATTATTTTTATTTTCATCAACTCTTTAGCCTCATTTTCTCATGAATTTCCTATTTGAGGACAATGCATAGTTTAATCAAATAAACATGACGAGCTTTACCAATCTTAATAGGTTTCCCAAAAAATAGCTTGTGGCCTCCACTTTAAATGAAAATAATGTTCATATAGCCACTTGTACTAACAATTATGGGATTTCTCCTCATTCATCCTCAATTTGTAATCATTTATTCTCCTTAAAATATGAGTGTGAATTAGAGTACACACTTTAAATGCTCTTATTCATTAATGACTTTCCTCAACATAGAGTAAATCATCCTTCAACCATTTATATTCTTATGATAGGTTCTCAAGTAGAAGAACCTATTTCACCTTCCCATACCTTTCTCTCACAGATTTGGGGGAGATACTTTATTTACTTCTCAACCCTTCTTTTCTATTTTGTCTCCTTCCCACACCATGACACATTATTCTATGACCTCTTCAACCTCCATGCTAAGTATATTTACTAACACGATAGGTTCAACCTCTAATGTGTCTTTTTCAAAGACCCTCCTCCTTAATCATGCCACTAGTTCTTCCTTTTATTCTAATTCTAACCATTCCACTAGTGGATATTTTGCTATAAATGCTAGTCATACTACTAGTGCTTCTTTTTCTGCTAGTTTTGTTCATGCCACTAGTGCGGTATATGTTACTACACATAATGCAAACCAAGCCACTAATACCAATACCAATGCTTCCCATGCTACACACATTAGTCAAAATACTACCCAAAATCATCAAATGTTTTTACAAACACTCAATCAAATGAATAATTTTCAAACCAATAATGAACATCAAATGATGCAAATGCAAAATCATCTCATTAACCTTTAAAATCAACCCCAACAATTGTCATGGGGAGTGAAAAACCCAAATTACCTTATCCATCTTAGGGATTCCCATGGTAATATTATTCCCTAACCACTCATTTAATAAAATGATAAAAAAATATCTAAAATAAACCTTGTATACCTCAAATTTATAATATTGACATAGGAGATATCACACCTACCATCAGTTATAATGGGCCTACCAAACCCACATTATATTTAAAAACATTTGGTAACCTCTAAAAATATTGGGTCAAACTTAATATCTTTGTTTCTACTAAGCTATTAGCTAAAACACTCTTAGGAAATGCTTTAGATCGGTACAATCAAATGAAATATCATTTTATCACTCTCTTCGAAGATTTGGTTAACTCCCTAGTAAAAAAGTTCCAAACTAATGATCTCCCTGAGAATAACTTTGCTCACTTCATAAAATATAAGAAAATTGAAAATGAAATAGCACAAGCTTTCATAAAATAATGAAATATATTATCTAATAAATGTGAACATAAAATGGCAGATGATAAATTGTTTCATCTATTCACTAATGATCTCTACCCTAAATTATAATATCTGGTTAAGACTCTCTTTCCAAGCACTTTGGAAGAATCCCTCAACCAAGCTAAGTGACAAGATTTTCTAATGCACCAATTTGAACCTTCTCAACCTCCTGTGGGCACTCACATGCTCATTAAAAACAAAAAACATCATGTTACTAACAATGGCGTGATTGATAATTATGACATTATTCACAACATTTAAGCCATCACTCCAAATAACACTATGAAACATGCTCCCTTTCTAAACAACACTCTTAATACAAATTATTACCAAATAAACAACATCAATGTTGATAAACCATTATCCTTATTCAAAATTCAAAATTATCTTCCAAGGCCTCTATAATAAGATCTTAAACCCATTCATCCAATGAAAAAATGTTATGATTCAATTTTTTTTTGTTGGTTTCATGAAAGTTACAGCCACTCTCATGAAACTTATAGACAATTACATAATCTATCTATGGTTTTTCTTCTTGGTCTAAACTTTGATCATAAATCACTCATTCATAAAGGCTAACAAGCATATGACATATATTAAATCCCATGAAACACACAAAAAATATCAAGCTAATGCTCATCTTACTATGTATAAAGATCCTCTTCCTAATCATCAAGATAGCAATGACAAGCCTACTCCTTCCAAAAATAATTTAAAAATTGTTATAGACCTCCCCAATGAATAAAATGTGGTAAGTATGACTAAAATGCAAAGGGTAGTTACTTTTATTTATTCTAATCCAATACACATGCACCAAACCCCTCAAACATTTTACATCATTTAAGACTCTTCCCCATCTCATCTCATGGAGTTTGGGTAAGAGGACCTTATAAAATTTCAAGAACCATATTCAAAATCTCAATTAGATAATACCTCTCACACTACCTCTACTATTCCCCAAACATCTACACACATCGATAACATTCCACAACCTTCTAATAATATTTCTTCAGCCCAATCACAATAAATACCTAAATCAACTATCCTACCACCTAAAGACAATCAACCTATTTGTCCCCCAAACTAAACCAACTGAATATTATCAACATAAGTTTAATTTCAATTCAAACCCTCCTTCTTAGGATATTCTAAAACATTATGTGACTTTATCTAGCAAACCCATCATGGGTTATGATGAATGGGACCCAATTGTAGAAATTTCCCATCTCCCATATCAAATACCTTTCCTAGAGATAATGTGAAACTCCCCCCATCAATGCAACCATATAATGCAATTGTTTTTTGAAATAAACATCTCTCTTCCTACCCTAATGGGATGTGAATCTACCTTGTTTGGGTCTAAAGATAATATACTTCAAAAATATGAAGAGATGTCCATACATGTTGATGAAACAGTGGACACTACTCTATCCCTTAAGTTTCCTATCACTTCCATGATTTCAAATGAGATTTTACTTCATTGAGATGATCTTGCCTTCTTTATTAGCATCCAAATCAATGATATCTAATTTAAGCATGCTTTCATTGATGAGGGTTCAAGTACTTTTTTTGCCTCCCTAGATTTCATTATAACTCTTGGATATTTAGAGTGTAATCTCAATTCAACATGTAGTACATGTCAAGGTTATAATAGAAGGAAAATGCCTTGTTTAGGTTGCATATGACTTATTATTACCCTCCTTACTATTACCATCTACATTAAAGTTATGATCTTTAACTTTCCCTTCACTGATAACATCTTCCTTGTAGACCTTGGACTCATCTTATGAAGACTGCCACCTCATCCATGTGCCAATGCATTAAAATCACCCATAATGGTGCTATTTATAAGATTCAAGGAGATACAAACCCTTAGAATTTAGGACAATTCCAAAAATGTGGTGTCTTTAAAATTCTTACCCTTGAACCGTTTCCTAGTATCCCATTTAGGGAATCTTAATGTTTTGATTATCCTATCAATTTTACCTAAGGTTATAATGGTCACCCCGAAATCATAGGGAACATACCACCTAACCTCCTAGATTATGATGATGATGATGAGTTAGATGAGATTAGCCTAAAGATAAAAAATTATAATATATCTCATCATATTATTTCCTAGATTTTGTTATCTTTGTAACCTTGATCCCATCAACCTCTTATGAATGATATACTTGTGGTCTTAACCAATACTAGACATTTTATTCATCACACAACTTCTAATGATCAGATCATACATAACACCAATACCTTGCATACACATGATTATGATGATGGTTATGCTTTATATGATCCATTTATATGAATACATAAATATGCTAGATATGTCAAGAATCTATGATATCGTACTTCTTTATTTTAGTCTTTTCATTTGTCTTATCATATTCCTTATTTCATAGTGCCTAATTCTAGTATTTTTCCTATTTTTCATAGGGAAGAGATGAAATGATCACATGGTATACCTGTTATTGTACTAGATACTCTTAAAATAATGTTCATGGATCATGCCATGATTGGTCTTAACCATTTTTTTAGATACCAAGATCCTTCTAGTTTACTTCCCATAAAGATGTTAGTTACTGCTTTTAAGCATTTTATGTGTCCCACTTCACCTTTAACTAAACCTAGCTTGGTTCTTACTCTTGATCTACTATCAACAAAGCCTTATCTTATTTCTAATCCTACTTTACATTTTGATGAGCTTAGCCCAATTTTTACACCAACCCCACCTTCCCCTATTGATGGCCTTCTTCCTTTACCATAGCTTAATCCCATGCCTACCCAATGGGACAATCAATCTTATTATGATATTCATAAAGTTACTGGTCATTAGACTAGACACTGCTAGTCATATCATCCTTCCCCAATTTCTCCTTCTACCTCTTCCATTAGTAGGCCCCTAGAGTCTACTAACATGCATATTTATTACTGTCATAGGATAGATAATCACTCTTCCACTCATTACCATAAGCTCTAGTAATATATTGACACATTGTGTCTCACCCTTGCTTAGCCCAAAGATAAGGATATATCTCCTCCCAAGTTATTACCTAAGTATATCCATAAATATGGGGAGGTATATTATCTTTGGCACCAATACAGTGCCCATCATACTGATAGTTTCTACATTCTCTAATAACACCTTAATTATTCACCTTTTAATGATTCCTACACCCATTATTTCTCCTTACACAAGTTTCCCATGAAAGAATGATCCCCATTCTTTACGAATGGCACCTTATTCCCCACCCATGGCTTCTTTTCCCATGACACCTTCTTCCCCACTTATGGCTTCTTACCCACCCTTATCTCTTTCTCCACTAGTGGTTCCTCTTCTTGTTTTGAAAATAACATTCCTATTCAGGAATCTATTCCTCTCCTTGAGTATTCTATGCATGATATCCTTCATAAGCATTATCCTTTAATTATGCCTATATTTTATGTTGAAGATATTTAGATAGAGGTCTTTGCACAAATTTTCATGAGGATTGATGTGACTCTAGTTGCCATTAGGATCCAACATCATAGAGATTACATACGGTTCAAGGTCCCATCAGACATCTCATATGAAGTTGGATACCATCTCATGGTACTCCTATTTTATTGATTTGGATATCCTCTTATTCCTTTATCTCCTTTTTCATACTAAGCATACATATGGTTGAAACTTGAGATTACATATTGTTTCATAGGTAAGACTTAGTGTTTAGTCAGTCATATATTTGGATACTTTACTTCTTTTATCCAAAGTCTAAATCTCATTCATGTGTATCACTTTTATCATTCATGTTTTTAATTTCAAATCCATATGGATGAGGACTCATAGAATACAAAAAATTAAAATACAAATCATTTAAACAAAAGGCATCATAAATTTTTCAAAAGTCAAATCACACTAAAAACATGATTTATAACACATCATTTTTATAATCAAATCTCAAACTCCATAGTTGGCATCATGACAAAGTCGAGGTCCATTGGGGTGTGGTAGGCCATTAGATTAGGAAAAGAGAATAAAAAAATCTTGTAGTGCTACCTAGTTTCTCACACATGTACCTAGTTTTCACATTAGACCGATGGATATATAAGAGGTCTTGAGGAATAGGGAACATGTTGTGGGAAGGTAGATATATTTTAATTTTTTTGTTTATATAACCAGCATGAGTTGATATTAGTATCTCACTTGTTTTCCTAAAAAGCTTTGTACTTATTGTGAGCAAGTATCCTTTGTATTTTGATGGTCATTAAACTCTTAGAGTTTCTCTTGTGTACCTAGTTTGCCTCATGATTTCCTAATGTATTCTCATAGATGCCTATGCCATGATTTTTATATTCCCTCTTTCATTACAACATTCCTAATATTTCCCATTGAGGAATACTATTTTGTTAACTGACCATTACCCCTAGGGTTTCCCTTTGTGATTTTAAATGTAAGACCATGGATATAACTAGCCTTCCTCATAAATTACCACATTATAAATATAATTTTAAAATAATTCTCATAGTTGTTTTCACCTCATTGGTGTTCCCTTTATTATTTTCAATGTAAGACCATGGATAGGACCAGGCCCTCCTAAAAAAATATTTCAATACCTAGTTCCTACTATAACCAAATCATAATGAAATTACATGCATCAAATTTGAAATAAGTAGTTTTGAATATGAGTTACATGTCATTGACATACTTCCCAATTTGCTTTAGTATGTTTTACGCTTGCTTCATAAGTATTTTTTTTTAATTTTTTTATTTGTGTATAATTACAACCATTTTATTAAATTTTTTCATACTTCCTAGCTTGAATTAATGTGATTAATTTAATTTCCTTTTACATTTTTGTCTTTTTTTATACTTACTTGATTTAGTATGATTGATTGACTTAAATGTTTTATTTTTATATCATTAGTTTTTTATGTACCTTCTATTTTATTACAATTTTTTTATAGTTCCTAACATGATATAGTGTTATTTTTATTTATTTTTAACTTGGTGAAAATATTTCCATGGTTTAAAAACATTTTCCCTTTTTTACCATCTTTGGTTTATTATATTTAATCATATTTTGTTATTACACATATTACATCATGATATAGTGTGTATTACATTTAATTTGATCAATTATACTTTCCCAAACCATTTTTTCCTTTTTATTTTTAACCATGCATGCATATCACATAATTATATAAAAGAAAGCATACATCTCATATTTCTCATACCATATACAACAAAAGCTAAATACATGTGCTATAAAGGAAATATATCCATGCGTCCACATCCAAATCTAAGTAAAACTCATGAGATAAATATAACTTTCAACATCTGTGTGTGTGTGTGCGCGCACACACACACACACACACATGCGTGCATGCATGCACGTGCATCATGTGTTTTATATGCTATAAAGTACAAAATATAATAACTCCAGCTCTAAGGTTTTGCTCTATCATGTATATCTTGTGGCCATGCTACCCATCAATGTCTATGACTATCCCCTCTAAATAGTGTGTTTTAAAGAGATAATCCAAGATCTAAATCTAATAACCTATCCATATATATTGGCCACATGGGCCTATACCTATCCTAGAATGATGGTGATCAACATGTGTGTGACTCTCTTATTCTAGGTCATGTCAGGTCTATGCCTCTCTTGATCTAACCCCTATCGATGGTTGTAGCCTATCACCACATGCCTATAGTTACCTCACAACCTCTCACACTAGTCTAAACTATCATACCAAGGCTAGGGTAGATAGAACCTTAGGATCATCTAGAGTATTAGGGTTATATGGTGTCAACACCTTGTCCAAAATGTCATGATACATAGGCATAATCAGGGCTCCCCATCTGATCTCCTCTATTGCATGATCTATAAAATCAAAAATAAATAAACATTAAAATCACTTGTATATATGTATGTATGTGTATATATATATATGTATATGTATATGTATATGCATATGCATATGCATATGTATATATGTATGTATATCAAATCATATATCGACCATAATCACAACATAACTAGTGTCCTATATCAAAAAATTAAATTGAACTTCAAAACATTACTCATTAATACTAGTGTCACTAATCACAGTCTCCTTGTCTGCTCATGAGTATCTCCATGGGAAACGTTATACCCCTTGTCCCTCTCAAATCTCTAGTATGTCATGATCAATAATTAGGAGTTACTAGAGGATCCACCAAATGGGGGAGTCCCATTTATCCCAAGACATTAACCACTGGATGTGACTCTACCCATGAAGTGTAGTGGCACATGATCCATACATGTGCCAACCCTATCTCAATGGTAGACCAAGTAGGCCATATGGAAGCTATGTGTGTGTAGGGATACCACATGATTTACCCTCATGTGATAGTCTATAAGGTTGACACATGGGGAACAACCTATACTACATGGTCTTGTCTCCATCGCAAGACCTAAGGCAACCTATCATTGATTAGATAGGGCAACTTAGCTAGCTGATATATAAGGAACCTCTCATATATCCATGTACTAATAAAAATCACTAGTCCCATGGTATTTTTCCCTTTAAATAGAATCCCATAGATATTATACATGATTTATACCTAGATGATAGACACAAAATCATAAAGTGATCTCTATTCCAATGTGGACTAGAACAAGGTTTTCACATATAGTGGTACCTTGCCATCTGACTTGTGACATAAAAATCATGCTATCACAAGTCTTATCACTACCTTATGAATGTCTAGAATATCTAAAATGTAAACATATAACAAGTCTACCCTTAACCTAGGGTGGATCCTATCTAATTAGGTATCTGATTAGGCTAATGTGCATCTCTCATTCTCAAACTCTAGTGTATCAATGATCACCATTGTCTACCTATCAAAAGTCCAAGTAATGCATGAATGTCCTCTAAAGTAATCTATACCTTAATGTTTTCCCCATCCACCTCCTATAAGAGAGTGTTCATCAACCATTCCCATGATCCTATAGAAATAATAATGAGATTAACACTTAGATTCATCTATTTCATCTCCATGATGATGCAAATCCCAAAGTAACAAGTCAATCTCTACCCACATCAGTCAAATGATCCAATAGATCTAGTAGCCATGATGCATATACTAAGCACCAATATCTCTAACATCTCTATTAGAGGTACAATCACTGAGAGGGGGGTGAATTAGTGATGCAAGATATATCAAACTTCAAATGTAATCCTTTAAAAATCTTAATCAATGACCATAAGCATTCATAAAGCATACATGATATTCATAATAATGAATAACAAATATGAAGCAAGATCACACACATAACATAAGATCTACGTGGGAAACCCTCTTGGGGAATAAAACCCACTCTCAAGCCTAAAAACACATGGACTACTTGTCCTATAAGATGATAAAAAACATGAGATCTTTTAGTGAAGCATCCACTTCATGATGAACACCCACCCCTAAATGTGAAAAATCACCCACTTATTATATATGTTGAGCAGCCACACAACACCTTATTAAATCAACAACTCTATAATTTTAATTGTAAAATAATTTGATTGGAGAAATAATGTATAACACCTTTCTTTCAATTCATCACACACACATTAACTTGATCATACAAGAAATGCATCCAAAACACCCTTTTGGATATCTCTAGTCTTCTTCATTCATCCTCAATCAGTTATGTACTTTAGTCCATCCATTGAGCATACTCTCTTTGATCTCCTTCCTTTGGTTCTATCTTCTTTTCTCTCAACATTTGCACACTCAAGTATAGAAACCATTGCCTTGGTCTCTACTATTTATATAGTCTTCTTAAATATCACCATTTAGGTTGGCCATAATATGTATATTAACTATTAAGACATCTTACATAGCTCAATACCATCCACACAGGTTGACAATAACAACTATGGGTCACCCTTAAGCAACTACGCCTTTTAATTACGCCTCATTAGCCCTTATAGGTTTCATGGAGACTTGTTCACCCATTTAGCACTTCATCGACTAAATTAATAACATAATATCTTTTTTAATTACATGGATCCACTCCATATCATCTTTAAGACATCTTTAGGTGATTACTCCTGCTAAAACACTCTTATGCTAAAGCACAATTTGCTTAAACATTATTCTATATATAGTATCAACATTAAAAAATAAATAGTCAACTTTGAAGCTCCATAACTTTGTCTATACAAACATTAAAACCTTATAAAAAGGTTCTTTAGATACACCTTAAAGTCCTTTGAAACTTTGCTTTTTACATAATCAAGAAATTTTGCATATATCCAACATTATAGCACAAAACTTGAGCACTAGTTTTCCCTCACAAATTCAAATATTTAAATTCCAATGGTCACTGAGCATATTTTAAGCCTCAGACACATTGACCTCATCTCATGTTCTTTAATAAATTTGATTAAATACACACCATTGATCTCTATGGAATAACTAGGTCTTTATCTTGTAATGCTCACCATTGATCTATGCTTCAAGCTCCTATTATTATGCCACTTGGTAGTGCTACATGCCTTTTACACATTTGAATATTTCACTTTGACTCACAACATCGATAGTTTAATAGTAAGAATGTCTGTGAACCATTGATCTTTTATCCAAGCTCCATAAATGTGACACATGTCATTATCACATTTATTATTTGACATATTAACTTTTACGCATACCATTAGATCAAGATCTATGATTTAACATGCACCATTAGATCTACTGACTAGTTGACCTTAGACTTCAATGTAGTTAAACTTGGTGGTCTCTAGCCCATCGTAGTCTATAAGAACAATGTTGAACATTTATATCTTGAGATAGAAAATACTTCAGGACTCCAAATCTTGAGGGTACCTTCTTGGCACTATAGATAACATCTCTATGAAAACCTTTGACCTTAGTTGACTTTTTGAGTACCAAAAATAAATGCACAAACTTGCTGGTTCATTCATGTCTATATAACAGTTTGTGATGGTCTAGATTTTCTTAAGCTATAAGATGCATGTTTCTCATTCTAAATGATCAAGTGACACACCAAAGCTTCACCAAGACATCTATGGATGCCTTACAACTTCTTCTTTGTCCTTACAAACCTAAAAATGTGCCATATCTCTCTGAGATATCAAACACAACCTCTTTGTCATTCATGTACCAGAATTACATGATCTCTTTGACATTAATGACAACCTAACATCAATGACCATGATCAACAATCTCCCCCTTTATTATTAATGGTAAAACACCATCATAATTACTTTATTTGTAAAATTATTTCATTCTAATCTTTCTCCCCCTTTGATATTAATGACAAAGGGTCTCTTCCTTAATATTCCAACAAACATTATTCAATAATATGTATGCATTTAATTACTATTAATATGCTTAGGATACTTACATAATTTCAATGCATATGAATCAATTTCTCCCCATTTGACATACATTAATATGAACTTGGACTTGTTTGATCCTGGACCTAAAAAACTACTCATAGAGCTTAGAAATCTCACCCTAACATTATACTTTATCTTATGTAATTTCTTGTTTGACAAAAACCAATATGAACTTGTGCTTCTCTAATCCTTGGACCTGTCTACCTACAAGACTCACAATCCTTCTGTTTCTAAAAAAACAAGATTCAAAACCTTGTGAAAATACATGACTTGGTTTGATCAAGTCATCTTGTCAATCTTATTGAATTCAAAACTATAGAAAAAATATTCACACTTCTATCATGACTTAAGTATATTCACATATGCTCCCCCTTACATTATACACATCTTATTCAAGCTACTCAAGCTAACTAAGTTATATCCCCCTTAGCTAAACACTTCTTTCATAATAATAAATTGAAAAGAACATATCTTTGTACTGATTTGCATTTTGATCATAACATAAAGCACACACATTTGCTTCCACACATGACAAACGTCTCCTAAGAAGCATAGGTTGAGACACCCACTTGTCATAGAGAGACTAAAGATCCAAAAATTAGGAGACTCCCATATATCCATGCTCTTACTTGACTTGCATTCCTTCCTCATCTTCATATTGTCTTGGAATGAGTTTTCAACCTTATTATTTTCTTTTATCTCAGGATCCTACTTGATTTCCTTGTCCATTTGGGAAGATAAGGCTTGTTCCTTGATATTTGAACTTGCTCCCTATTTTGTCATGGAAAATAACCAATTTTGAGCCTATTTTTCATTTACCTTCTTAGGCCTCCATTCAATATGAATCCTTATCTTCATGACATGATTGATAATCTTTGAAGTATAATACTAATCATTTTTGCATAACCTAGCTATGTGACCTCTCTCATGATATTTAAACAAATGAGATTTCTTAGAATGTGCATACCTTGTGATTGAGACATATGATTATTCGTTGGAGTTTCATGAATTTGTTTATGTACCTGATCATTTGGTCTCCTGTTGAAGATATTACAAAACTTTACAATATGACCAAAACCTTTACACTTGTAGCAAAAGATGCCATTCTTTTCTTGTGAACTTGTTGACTATCTTGAGTGATGATGTTCTTCATCCTTGCCATTATCTTGCTCATAATTCCATGCAAATTCATTCCTTGAAAATCTTTTACAATCTTTTGACCTATGACCAAATTGATTGTAAGAATAATAATGTCCATTAAAATTTGCATACCTCATAGCATTTGGTTGTCTGATGTGATTTGTATTTATTTTTATAATGCCTTCATTCCTTGAATGATGATTGATATTCAAAGTTTGATTTTCCTTGTTCACATCTTCCTTTATCTTGTCTTGAGTTGCATAATTTTGTTCTTATTTGTATCCAAGACCAATTACATCACTTGCATGCTTTTGACTATCCATAATATTGTCAAGAACATTTGAGCTCTTTTCAAACTTCATAGTATCTTCATGTTCCCTAGTGTCATCATTCATTCTTGCTTAAAACACACTAAATAATTTTTCATAGTCCTTGATTTGTGACATCATCTCTTTGTTCTTTTTCTTCTCAATATTTAGATCTTCAAGATCATTCATCAACTCGTCCTTATTATCTGAATCAACAGTTGTATCTTTTCTCATAGATTGCTTTAATTTCATCTATAAAGACTATCTTTGATTGATACATGATACATTATTCGTTCCTACTCTTTACTTATTAATCAAGAGTACAAACATGAGTTTCAAGCTATTGTGTCATCTCATCATGCTCCTTGACTTCATTACTCAACCTTCCTTCAAAAAGTCTAATTTTCTCCTCATAGGATTTGATCAAGGAATCTTATTTTCTATTCTTTGCTTATGATATCTTCATTTCTTCCACAATATCTATATATTTATCTTTAAAAGTGAATATTTCACCTTCTTCCTCTGAGCTATCTTCACCAAAGAAATATCTATTTAAAGAACATTCTCCTTCATAATCAGTAAGAGCCATGAACAATGTCTCCATGTCATTATTATAAAAATAATCATCACTATTAGATGTGTTTCCTTCTACAAATGAGTTATTATATTCTTCATGGTAAAGGATCTTACTACCTTTGTATGATTCCTTATTTTTATTTTTATTATTGAATAACTTTATGTACTTGATAGAACCCTTAGATTTCTTGCGTTCATCTTCATGATATTCCTTATTAGATTCTTTGTGTTCAAATTTGTCTCTACTTGGACATTTGGATATAAAATGACCAAATTTACCACATGAAAAACATTTAAAAGGAATTTTACCTTCATACTTATACTTCATATCTTTCATATATTTAGAATTATTTTCACTCAACTTCTTGTTAGCATCACTAATTAGAGGAGTAGTTGGTGTAGTGTAATCATCCATGATAGATTTCCAAATATCAAACCCTAGAGACATAATGTATGTCCTCATCCTTATACTCCATAAAGTATAATTTGACCCATTGAATAATGGTGCTTTCTTTGTAGAGAAATCATGAATCTATTGACTTTCCATATGTACCTTAGATCACCTTCAAGTGGTTAAACTTGTAATGAAGGTCTTAATCTAATACCAATTATTAGAGGTACAATCATTGAGGGTGGTGAATCGATGATGCAAGATATTTAAAACTTCAAATGTAATCCTTTCAAACTCTTAAACAATGACCATAATCATTCATAAAGCATACAAGATGTTCATAATAATTAATAACAAAGATGAAGTGAAATCACACATATAACACAAGATATATGTGGAAAACCCTCTTAGGGAATAAAACCCACTCTCAAGCCTGCAAACACATAGACTACTTGTCCTCTAAAATGATCACAAACATGAGACATTTTAGTGAAGCACCCATGTCACAAGGAGAATCCACCTCTAAGTGTGAAAAAGAATCCACTTTTTCTAGATGTTGAACACCTACATAACACCTTATTAAATCAACAAATCTAGAATTCTAATTGTAGATCAATCTAATTGGAGACAATTTATAACACCTTTATTTCAACTCATCACACACACACAAACTTGATCATACAAGCAATGCATCCAAAACACCCTTTTGGATCTCTCTAGACTTCTTCAGTCATCCTCAATCAGTTTTTTACTTTAATCCATACATTGAACACACTCTTTTTGATCTCTTTCCTTTTCCTCTATCTTCTTCTCTCTCAAAACTTTCACACTCAAGTCTAGAAACCATTACCTTGCTCTCTACTATTTATAAAGTCTTAATTAATATCACCATCTAGTTTGTCCATAATATTTGTCTTAATTATTAAAACATCTTACATAGCTCAATTCCATCCACACATGTCGTAAATAGCAATTGTGGGTCACACTTAAGTAGCTATGCCTTTCAATTAGGCCTTATTAGCCCTTATAGGTCTCATAGAGACCTATTCACCCATTTAGCACTTCATAGAGAAAATTAATAACATAATATAACTTTTAATTACATGGGTACACTCCATATGATATTTAAAACATATTCAAGTGATTGCTCCCATCAAAACACTCTTCTACTAAAGCACAATTTGCTTAAACATTATTCTATACATAGTAGCACCATTATTGAACAAACAATAAACTTTTAAACTCCATAAATTTTTAGGTACAAATATTTATACCTTATAACAAGGTTTTCTAGATGCACCTTGAAGTCCTCTACATCTTTGCTTTTTATACCATCATGAAATTCTGCATATATCAAACCTTATAGTACAAAAATTGAGCACTAGTTTCCTGTCGTATATTCAAATATTTAAATTCCAATTATCACTAAGCATATGTTAATCTTCAAACACATTGACCTCATCTCATGCTCCCTAAAATATTTGATTAAACACACACCATTGATCTTTATGGATTAACCAGGTCTTTATCTTGTAGTGCTCACCATTGATCTAAGTCCTGAGCTCTTATGATTGTGCCACTTGGTAGCTCTACATGCCTTTTGTACATTTGACTCTTTGACTTCAACTCACATCATCGATCTTATGATAGTATGAATTCTTTTAAACCATTGATATTCTATCCAAGATCCATAAATGTGACACATGTCACTCATATATTAATTCTTTGACATATTAAATGTTATGCATATCGTTGGATCAAGATCTATGATTTAACATGTACCATTAGATATACTAACTAGTTGACCTCAGAATTTAATGTAGTTAAACTTGATGGTCTCTAGCCCATCACAGTCTACAAAAACAACTTTGAAGATTTATATCTTAAGATAGAAAATACTTCAAGACTCCAAATCTTTAGGGTACCTTCTTAACACTATAGATAACATCTCCATGAAAACCTTTGACCTTGATTGAATTTATGAGTACTATAAATTAATGCACAAACTTACTAGTTCATTCATGTCTACATGACAATCTATCTTCTCTTGGGATATAAGATTCCTATTTATCATTCCAAATGATCAAGTGACACCATAGCTTCACCAAGACATATATAGATGCCTTACAATTTCTTCTTTATCCTTATAGACCTACAAATGTGCCATATCTCTCCAAGCTATCAAACACAACCTATTTCTCATTCATGTACTAGAATCACATGATCTCTTTGACATCAATGACAATATAACATCAATGACCATGCTTAATAATGGATGTATGATATATCCATGTCATAAATAATTAAAATATATTCTAAAAGTTTTACAAATTAACTACTTCATCAACTACTTTGATTTATTTTATTATGTTTTCTTATTTCCTACACCATTTTCCCATTTGATACTAAATTGGCCTTTTTATTTTAAACTATATTAATCTATTTGATACTAAATCAACCTTTTCCTAGTTCTAGTATATTGCATCATCCATCTAGTACATAGTCAACCTTCTTTAGTAAATTGTATTGGCCACTTACTATCAACTACATTGGATAGAAGGTATATAGTCGACCATCTTCTCATTTTAGACTACATCCACTTACTATGGTAATCGATAACCTTCAATAATACTATGTAGTCTACCCATTATTTTCTTCTTGCCTTATGAATTGAGTCAACTAAGTCAACTTTGTTCTTTCCTTGCATGACTTTTTGATCATTTATCATAAATGCCTTAGGTATATATTGGTACAAATTTTTCCTACCTAGTACCCCATTATGCCCTGGTCTACCGAAAAATTTCCTAGGGTCAGTTTCACTATAATTTTACTACCAATCAATTTTATATATTTAGCTCAATTTCAACTAAAATTACTCAAGAAATTTTAATTTTTTGGTTTACTTGTGTTGTACTCATTGTGGCTACTAGGCATCCTTTCCATCATAGTTGTCACCTCCTCACCATGGTCACTTTTGTATCTCTAAATGGGTTTCTTAGACCTTTGTTTTCTCAAAATAGTAAATATAAGAAATGAATTATTTTTCACCCTATTTATATTTACTAATCAAAATTATTTACCAGTCAAATATTTACCAAGATTTTATTTTACCCATATCTTTGTTTCTAATTTTTATTTTTATGAGCCACAAGATGTTATAGACTCTTAATGTCATAGAGAATATTTTCACATATTACATGTATAATTTTCATTAATTTCTATAGGTTCACCTCATGTTCCCTACGTTGGACACCTTCACATTTATTTCACTTCATTCATTGTCTATAACACTAACGTAAGCAAAGGTATGTGTTTTTCAATTCTTTCCTTTTATTTATCTTATTTTCTTCTTTCTATAATTTATTTATCTTCAACATTTTGTGTTGCTAAGTTCTTTTCCCAAAGCACCATATCTTATTGCACCTACATGACACATGATGAGATTCAAGTGGGGTATATGTATACACATAATATTTTCAAAGTTTATCAATTAATAATGTTTTCTCTATTGAAGGAACCTATCGAGTCTCAATCTTTCTAAGTGCATGCCTTAAAGGGTGCACTAGGAAAGGGGTGGACAAACCATTGGTGCTTCACAAGATTGTTGGCCCCTATACCACCACTTGATATCTACATAACCTTATATTATGTACTTTCCTAAGCATTGCCTCCTCTCTTACATTATCCTCCAAACACTTCACCACCTTCCTTAGCACCTACCTAATCCTAAATTCATTTTTGATAGATTATATTACACTATTGACCTAGGTCAACCATATATTCAATTTGATAAAAGCATGTTATGGGCCTAGGTTAGCAATAGAAGACCTAGACTGGGACATAACTAGTTCTTATCAATTAATAATAAATAGTTGATTGGGTTAACCTTATTAGCTAAACTTTTGAAAAAGGTTAAGGTTAGATTTATCTATATATACACATCCATTTCTACTTGTTGAACAAATTTGATTTTTAGGTCAAATTGGGATAACCCTAGGTAAAAAATTGGTTTTTTATATTTTTTGGGGACATAATATCTTGTCATGAGGTGTTTCATAGGCCATTTAAAGTTATTCAATGATATATTATCCTTGGTCATAAATTTCATTAGCTAACATGTATTTTTGAGTCATTTTAGGGGTCAAAAAGGTGCATTTAATACTTTATATAGGGTTTTCAAAAAAATTGAAGGTTAAAAAATATTATTTCATGACCCATGTGTCCTTAGAGGTCTTAATTAACTGACATAACTGAAATATGGTAGGTTATGCAAAAGAAAGGGTAGTTTTCTTGAAGGCAAAAAAGAGTTTGGCACTAGTACAACCTCCTTAGGAAGTGTGCCATATGGGAAATAGTTATACAGTGCCTCTTCAGATTCCTAATCTCCATTCCATGTTTGTATTTATCTTAAAGTTCCATTTTTTTCTCAAAACCTTTCTACTCCCTTTTCACCCTTTTTGGCAAACAAAAGTGACTTACAAGTTTTTGCTTGGTACAGAAAGCTCAAGAAGTTTCAAGGAAAATGATTTTGGGAGGTTGTTTTACACTTATATAACTTAATTTACATGTAAATATTTTTAAAAATGGTGGTTTTTTCTTCATGAACCATCCTCATGAAGTTGATCTTTCAAATCTGCCTACTAATTTGTATACACTGCAAGTTTTAGTCTCATTTGGGAAGGTCCGTACAATTAACTTTTTGATTTTGGTTCTAGAGAATATTAATTTCATATTTTAATAGTTTTCATGATTATTTTAATCTTTAAATTTGATTTGATAATTCCAATATCTCACTTTGCAAGAAGGTACCACCATGAGTAGTTTCAATTAATTCGCCACTTATAGAGGTTTGAATTACATACAGAGGATTCATATGAATCATAAATAGTGTCTTAAAAGTTTAAATTCCATGGGGCCACCTCACTATATTTGGTCTCATAACCCCATAGTTTTATAAAAAAAACCTATGTCTCCATCATGCTAGACCAATCATTCAACACTCTGCTTGCCTTAATCCATATATATGCAAATGATATTCACATTGAAAAGGATATATCGTATCTTATTTCAAGAATTTTTTTTATGAGGATCATGCATTTGAAGGTTGATTTTGATTTTAGCTTCTAATGAGGCCATTTTACCTTGTTTCTCTATTCTTGACAATCACTGCTTATACATACAACGAATGCACACATACATGATCCATTATGATGTCAACAGAGCCTTAGTATGGGTTTCAATATTTTTGAGAGGTGAAAGGATAATTTAAAGGTTTTGAGAAAGACCTTGTACTTATAGAGGCTTATGAAAATCCATATGGTTCATTCTATGACCATTATCTAGGCTAAATTTTCCCATATACTAAGAATCACCACCTACAAGTGGATGAGCAGGTTACTAAAATGGATTCACAGAGAGATGGAAACAACTGAACATGTCCTTAAGGTCTTGGTAGGGTCTTTAGGCCATTAAAAGCTCATATAAGGAGTTAAAAATGCAAAAGGGATTATGTAATGATTGAAAGACATGATGCTGGGTTTAGGGAAACTTTCCCTAAAATGATAAAAATAGAGGCCCATGGGCTTTTTGAGAATGGAATATAACAAAGATATAAAGTTTTTTAATACATCCAATGACCTTAATTTATAACCCATAGTATAAAGAGGACCCATGCCAAATTTGAGGGGCATAAATCAAATGGAGAATAGTCATTTAGAGACCTAAAGTTGCCTACAAAACTACTAAATTCAGACAAATATCTACAAGCCTAAACCCAAAAGTGACCTTATGCTCTAATTTGACCATCCTAGATCATACCAAATTTGGTATTGGTTTCAAATGATTCAAGGGACACTCATGACATAAAAATATATTCAAAGGAATAGATGGAATTGTATTTACCTTGTATGGACACTCTCAGTTCGTACACTGTGTAGATGTTGACCTACAATAGGGGTATCTTAGTTATCAAGAAGGGAGGTTTGGAGAGTAAAGGTTTCAATCTTGAATGCATGTAAGGGTGAATACACTACTTGGTGGTTATAAAATGGATCTCACTAGTTCATGGAGAACCTTTTTTATTATCATCTTCCAAGCCTAAGGTGTTAAATACACACCTATAGGTAGGGTCAATAGTGAAGTTTCTCAGTCAAAGAGAAAAGACTTAGTCTTTGAAGTTAGAATTAATTAGAGGAGATGAACATGATAAGAGTTGAAACCAATGAAGTGTCAAGACACATATATATTATAAATGTATTTTAGACCTCTATGACTACCTGCATGACACCCTTCAAGCCTAAAATTGACACCTACAGGTCAAATATGTGAGTTGATGCAAATAGTGGTATAGGCATGAATTATGATTTTTTTTTGCCATATAGGGTGAGGAAAAATTCATAAATAATGGTGTATTATTTCAAAGTAAACTAAATAAGGTGTTTTTAATCATAATCACCTCAACCAAGGATATGAATACCTACAACGAACCTTATAGGCAAAACATAACCAAGGCTATGTCATGCTTAGTCTGGATTAGACAATGGTACAAGGAAAGTATGGAGAGTATATAAAAGTTTGGAAGGATGAGTGAATATTATAACACCTAATTCATGATCACAACACTCTCATACATTTTAAACCAAGCATATAAATCCCCTTTCAAATGTAACATATAGTTTTCATAAAGGACCTTGCACACAGTGTTCCTCCATACAGTCTATTTGGGATTTTTAGGATTTGAGAGGGTAAATGAGGTCACTAGGGCATAAATTTTGGTGTGGGAGATATTAATGACTTGAGGAAGAATATAAAATACTCATTTTTATTGAGATAACATGGTAAGTACCCTTATTTATCTTAGACATGGCGTACTTCCTCATACACAAACACTGGTAGGTTTAGAAAATAAGTGATAGGGTGAAGCAAAGATACACATAAACCTTTAAAAAATATTTGAAATATATCAACATCAATAACCAAGATATCTAGGGTTAATCTCAATGGCACGGTCTAAACCATAGATGTTGTAGTTAGGGCTATGAGGAATGGTGAAACATAATACTACATGAGGAAGTCATCTTCATTTTTAGATTTTGATGAGATATATACATGATTAAAAAATGTGAATGGGATGAATAAAAACATTATTAATCTATTAGGAGGAAATAAAATCCATCAAAGGCTAGTTTGGGCTTAAATTACACATAGACCTACTAGGCAAGGTCAAGACCTAGTGGCCAAATAAGGAGTCAATCACATTTGTGGCATGATATATACATTTAAACATGATGCAGTATGTTTATGGGGTGGATATAGAGGTTTCAAATCTATTTGGATGCATGGGAAACACAAAATAATCCATTTTTGGCTCAAAATCTAACTCAGACCTACAAGAAAGAGGAAAACAAGCTCAAATAGGCAACTTCAAATGCTCATATCTTCCTAAAGGATATAAATGGGAGAAAAAGGAGTTTGGGGAAGTTAATAAGGTCATTAAACATAAAATTATTGAAAATTGGTTGGCAAATTAGATGTAAAACTTTTATGAACAAAGCTTAAGAGGGCAAACAAGCCTAAAACCCTTGTGAAACCCTTGTAGAGACCCAATGATGGAGATGGAGATATAAAATAGATATAATGGAATAATTTTCTCATTAAACCTATTGAAAATTTTATAGGACTCACTCAATCTCCTAACATGTCAATTATTTGTATGGAATTGTATGGATGGGGAGAGAAATAGGCTACTTTTGACCATTTTTTGTATTATGAAGGCTCAAGGAAGAGTTTAACTATGAAATAAAGTTTGAGAGGAATATATAGAATTTTTATAACTCCTTAAGGTAATTTCATGCCTTGAAGAAACTTCTAAGTTTCCAAACTAGGTGCTGCAACTCATCTAGTCAAAACTGGCCTAATAGACAAGCTAGAGAGAAGTGTGAAAACTTCAAGTGGATGGATTTTTAAGGTGTCCCTAAGGCTTCTAAGGCCATGGAGGGAATTAAAACATGTAATTAACTTCATTTTAGGAATTTTCATTATAAATTGATATATTTTTGGAAGCCAAGTGTGTAGGGTGCATGAAAAGAGTGTTTTTTGGACTGCAAATGATGATTTCTCTTTTCTAGGTGATTCTAGATGACCAAGCCTGCAACCAATGCATGGAGAGGCATGTTTTATGTCCTTAAATTTAATTCCAATCATCATACCTAGTCCCAATTAGTTATAAGGTGTTTAAATAGGGTTAATTATGTAGGTAGTTTTTAAATCCAAAATGAGGAGTTTCTTGCCACTTTTCATTAGGTTTATGACTTGGATTGACACTTGTATCTTTTAACCTTGCATGGTTCATCCCACATCCTCTTATCATGTAAAAATAAATGATTTTATTATCTTTAAAAGTGTCCTTATGACCCTTAGGCTTATCTCTTTCCTTCTCTCTCTAAATTTTTGTAAAAACTAGCAATTTTGGCATTGTATTGGATGCTCCAACTGCATATGGTGAAGCTTGTAGACACCTAAATCTAGCCAATGATAACCACCAATTAGGGTTTTGGCCAATTTCCAACCAAAATGCACAATTTGGCCTAAAAACACTAAAACACGCTAAATGATGTGAAACTAACATATTAAAGTGCTAATTTTGGCTAGGGTATCACTAAATGGGGTAATACAATTTATGGGCCAGCTAACTTTGATAAGATCATTCTGAGTCAAAATGCTATATTTGCACATGGGTGCTCTGGATTGATCTTACCTATCAAATATATTGTACAAGACATGTGCATTTATTATTTGTTTTTGGTAACATCTTAAATGGGAATATGGTTCTAACGCATCTAACATTGCCTTCTAATTTCAATCTAGTCAAATTTTGGACCAATAACAAGGCATTATGATCAATTTGAGTAATTTATGTTAGGGACCCACAGAAGCACAATTAATTACTTTTATTATAAGCAATTAAACATGGAATTATACCAGAATGATTAAGTAACTAGAAACTTGAAACATCAAAGAATTTGAGAGACAATACACAATCTTGTATTAAATAATCTTCAGAAGAAAATACAATAAAGAAGATGCCACTTCTTCCTCCACCTCTAAGTCTTGCCACACCTCAAGGACTTCTTCCCTCTCTCTCTTTCTTAACCACAACCAACTCAACAACCTGAGTTGTTAACCCTTCCTTGATAGCTTCAGCTGATCTCCTTGACCTTGCTTTCTTGCTTCAATGCTTTACTTGCCTTAATTACAATACATGCCCATGGGTCTCTTAAATAGGATCCCAAGCATAAAATAATTAGACTTCTAATTACAATAATTAGAAACATAGACTCAAGACTTAAATTAGTCTTCAACATGCAAACACTCTCAGACCTCTTAAAATTAGACGAGTCTAATTCTGGAAACATGTTCTGGAAAACACATGTAAGAGCATGCACACGCACAGGTGACCGATGTCAGTTGTTGTCAGTCTGATCCTAACCAATGTCAACTGATCCTTGGTCCTTGCTTGACTAAAGTCAGCTGTACTACCAATGCCAATTTTTGGTTGCACTATATAACCCCTTGATTAGCTCCCTAGTGAAGCTTTTAGCTCCACAACTGAACAATCTCCCACTTGGAGATAAACAGCTGTACCTATACCTGTACAGCAACCTCCACTAACCATCTCAAGCACCTCCATCTTCAAGCTCAATTTTGAAGACCAACCACCACACATCCTGTGATGCTACACTTGTCATCCAAGTCCCCTGCCACATTTAAAATTTTTGACAACTCCCACTGCTTGGGAAAACTCAGGTCTACACTAGATCTTATGTGATTTCAAACACTGTTCTAAGCTCAGATTGAACTATCCAACCCTTGGTGTGCATACCAGTTCTGCATCCTACGTATTGAACCCTACCAACACTTTCTTCACATTAGCTCCCACTAGAGACACAATCAACCTGTGATCTTCCATGTCTTTGAACATACTCATGCCAAAGAATCTTTCTACTCCCAGATTCTTCATGACACCCATCTGAACTAACTTTACCTTTAGCTCAACAACTCCCTATATATGTAACCCTGTAACAAGCAACACAATACAGTAACAAGATAATGTAGCTAATATTATCCAACCTGGTAAAGAGAAATACAATGGTCAAACTTCCATTGTCCTGCAGCCTACTCAAGACCTTATACATTGGCCTTCCATCTCATGTGTCCATTTCCACTCTTCTTCATCCTGAACATCCATTCATCTCTCAGTTTTTTCTTCCAGTTGACAACTCCACCCAAAAACACCTATTTGGTTCTTCTCCAAGGAATCACATTCCTAATCCATGCCAAGCTCCCACTGTTTCCTGGATCTACCTATTCTACTTTTTTAATGACTTCTTGATTCTTGACCATCAGTGAGCAACAAGTAGTGTAAAGAAGGGAAATGACAAATTTGAGGCTTACCCTTTCATTCCTCCATATGGGTGTTTGAGACTCCTTGACAGCTTTTTGTCCACCCAAAATCTACCTCAGTGACCGATCTCGGCCATCTCTTAGTATACACCCAACTGATGTCAGTTCCATGCGACTGATTCATCACTGACATTGGTTCTCCCTGATTGATGCCAGTGTTTATCTGTCTAGAGTCACTGACGCTGGGCTTCACCCAGCCGATGTCGATCCCTGTCTGGATGCCAACGTCGGTCCTCTAACTGACGTCAGTCTCTGTGTTTTACTTGTGAGTGATGACTTCTATTCGTGAGCTCATCTTGGATCAAAACCCTGTCCATACTGCCCTGCTCAGAATTATTCAGCCCTTGTGACTAATTTTTGTCCATCATCTCCTCCAAAAACACCAAGGCTTCCCTGTTCATGTCAAAAGCATCAAATTTCCTTTTCCTGCATTGAACTCGATCTATGCCCTCCAAATCTAAACTCATACCTTTTGACTCAAGAACATGCATCTCCTTCTTATTCATGTGACTAAGCCTATTAAGCCACATCTCTAAATCTATAGCTGAACCAGAAGAAGAATTAGTAATACAAGTAGATAGGTAAAGCGTACCTACTTTCTTACCTCTTGCTAAAATAAGTGCACCCTTGGAAACCTTCCAAGAATCTGTTGTGAGGGTTACTGTGCATCCCTCATCACCCAGCTTTCCTACAGAAACCAAACTCTGCTTCAAGACTGGGACATGCATAACCTCATTCAACACCCATGTGTTGCCCATCTACAATTCCAGCTACACTTTCCCTTTGCCAACCATTTGACAAGGCGTACCATCCCCTAAGTAAAGCACTCCAAAGTCTCCCTAGACATACTCATGGAACAAATATCTATTTGGGGATGCATGAAAAGAAGAACCAGAATCTAAAACCCATGATTCTAACTGACTATGCAAAGAAAGTATTAGAGCATCTTGTGCCACAATACCTACATCTCTTGCTTCTTCATTACCTTCATGTTGATTTTCTTTACCCCTCAACCAACATTCTTTCTTTGTGTGTCCTTTCTTTCCACAAAACCAGTAGGTGATACCTCTAGACTCGGATCTCCTTCCCATCTGTGACTTAGATTTCCCTTGCTCAACCTTCTCTCTTTGCCTTCCCCTTCTTTCAACACTTAGAGCATTCCCTGATGATTCACCTGTGCTTTTCCTGTGAATTTCTTCATTCAAGATTACACTAACCACATCATCAACTTTTAAGATTTTAGAAGCAGACGCAGTATTACTTACTGCCATTACCAAACTCTCCCAACTTTTAGGTAATGAGCATAAAATTAAGAAAGCCTTTATTTCATCATCAAAAACAATATTGACTGAATTTAATTGGTTTACCAAACCATGGAAATCACTAAGATGAGTATACACCGATTCACCTTCCTGCATTTGCAAAGTAAATAGCTATTTCACAAGAAATACCTTATTTGAAGCAGAGGGTTTTTCATATAAATTTGCCAAAGATTCTATCAACTCTACCATTGTCTTGGCCTGTGATAAGTTAGAAATCACAGATGATGCAAGACTCAACCTTATAGATCCCAGAGCCTTCTGATCAAGAACCTCCCATTCTTCATCCTTCATATTTGTGGGCTTGCAATCAACCCCACCCAACGATAAGTACAAATCTTTTTGATACAGATAATCTTCTATCTGCATCCTCCAATGTTGATAATTCTTGTCATTAAACTTCTCCATTCATAGCTTACTTTCTTTTGCCATTGCTGTACTCCCACTTAATCAAAAACCCCTGAGAATGACCTGTAATCAAACAATAACCTGCTCCCTGCAACCTTAGCTATGATACCAACTGTTAGGGACCTGTAGAAGCACAATTGATTACTTTTCTTATAAGTAATTAAACACGGAATTATACTAGAATGATTAAGTAACTAGAAACTTGAAACAACAAAGAATTTGAGAGACAATACACAATCTTGTATTAAATAATCTTCAGAAGAAAATACAATAAAAAAGATGCCACTTCTTCCTCCACCTTTAAGGCTTGCCACACCTCAAGGACTTCTTCCCTCTCTCTCTTGCTCAACCACAACCAACTCAACAACCTAAGTTGTTAACCCTTCCTTGATAGCTTTAGCTGATCTCCTTGACCTTGCTTTCTTGCTTCAATGCTTTACTTGCCTTAATTACAATACATGCCCATGGGTATCTTAAATAGGATCCAAAGCATACAATAATTAGACTTCTAATTACAATAATTAAAAACACAGACTCAAGACTTAAATTAGTCTTCAACATGCAAACACTCTCAGACCTCTTAAAATTAGACGAGTCTAATTCTAGAAACGTGTTCTGGAAAACACATGCAAGAGCATGCACACACACAGGTGATCGACATCAGTTGCTATCAGTCTACTCCTGACCGATGTTGGCTAATCTTTGGTCCCTACCTGATCGATGTCAACCGTACTGCCGATGCTAGTTACTGGTTGCACTCTGCAACCCCCTGATTAGCTCCCTGGTGAAGCTTTTAACTCCACAACTTAACAATTTATGCACAAAGTGCTTAATCATGCTTAAGAGGTAATTAATTCAAAATAGAGCCTAATCAGGAATTCCATGGAAACTTGTTGAATACTTGTTTTTAGAAATAAATATTGAATATCTACATCATCAAGTGATCTCATTTCTTGGGAATACATCCCTAGACCATAAATGACAAAAATATTAGGATTCATGCCCTCCATGCCTCATCAATTCCTTCAATGATGACCTCCACACCTCTTAATTTCCACTTCTTCCAATGTCATGATGAGGATAATTAAAACATAATTCCAAAAATTGAATTAATCCTCAACCACACATCTCAATATTGAGATGGATGGTTCAGGTTGATTCTAATCAAATTCAAAAATCTATAAATAAGAGGCCTTACTGCATCATTTCTAAGCTATTTTGGTGCAATTTTATAATGCATAAATATCTTCAAGAAGCTATTGCAATTAGTGTTACCATGTCAAATTGATTCCAAGCCAAGCCAAGCCACAAGCCAAAGGTGCCAAGGAGAGATGGAGGAAACCAAGCTTCCATTGCCAAGGACTTCATGAGCACAAGTTGAGCAAGCTACCACTACAAAGGCATTTAGAACATCCAAGGAAGGTGAAGGAATTCTTGTGTTTTCATTCCTTACTATTTAGTTGTGTTTGTCATTTACTTTTGTTAACTAAGCTATCCCTAGTGTTTAGGCTTAGAGATGTTATGCTATTAGTGTGTTTCTTTCATTTTGTTTTCATTTTGGAACTAACACCACACTAACCATCCTCTCTTGAGTCAAATTCCTAGATTCACATATGGCATGCCTAGTGGGACTAGACACATCTCACACTTGAAGAAGATCATTTTTCAACTCTAAAATATTTATTTGGACCTTTAAAACTCTTGCCAATTAATTTTCTAACTTTATTTTGCCATTTTTTATTTGCCATAGTTTTACATAATGATCAACATTAGCAAATAAGATTAACATTAGTTACATATCTTAACTAACATTGATTGACAAAACTAACATCAGTTATATACCTATCAAGATGGTCACAATGGTATAACTAATGTTATTTAGATAACTGACATTAGTTAGCCAAAGTAACCATCATTGGTTGTAATAACCAATGTCGATCACTGTGTTTTTCTTAAAACATAGACCTGAGATCTATTTTTCCAAAGTTCATTATTTCAAGCTAAAAAGAGATTCAAAGCTAAAGGACATGCTAACATTTTGTTGTAGGACCAAGCTTGACATTTGCTCAAAAATATGTTTAAATCACCTTTTGCATGCTTAAAAATCAATTAGGAACCTTTTTTTGGTGTTTAAAAAAAAATTAGATGTTTTTGGTGAATATTTTAAAAGTTTGCAACTAAGACCAAGGGGTCAAATGAACACCACCAAATATTTCATTTTGGGATTAAAATTGAACACACTTGTCATTTATTATTTGCAATAGTTGTTTAATCAAATTTTTATTTGGTAAAAATAAGAATGTTGCGTGTATGCTCTTCCATTTGTCCCCTATAGGGAACCCTTGGAATAAAAAGTACCATTCCTATTGCAAGTAGCCTAGTCCAAGGCTTAGAAAGAAAGTATTCTATAGCACCCCCCAAAAACTTGTCAAAGTTTGGGTTACCTTGAAAATGACCCTAAAGTCTTTCTATTTCATTTTTTATTTATTTTTATGCAAACTTGGATTGAGAGGGGGAATTCATCACCTCCCACAAGCTATTAAGGGAAGCTTTAACCTAGGTTTTACCTCCTGGAATTGACTTCATTTGGCTCTTTTAGAGTTGTACATGAGACATATCTATATTTGGACATTGTACTACACTGATTAAATAGTAGGATGTAGTGGTTGTAAAAAGGACTAGACCTTTTTACAACTAACCAATGTCATGATCACCCAATTTTCATGATTTTATTTCGCATTATTTAATGTGAAAGTTATTGTGCATTCCCATAGAGATGTTTAAAGCTTTATAATTTAGTCAACCCCACATTGATATACCTTTGCTAGGATTTAGATGATTATACTTAGAGTATTTTGGTCATTTTTGCTTGGTATGTTTTAAGACAAAAACTTGTTTGTTTGTTCATAATCCATGTCAAAACAATGTATTTGAGTTGTGAGGGGTAGTATTATGGTACCCAAATCATGTCAAAACATTTTGAGCCTTTTAAGTCTTTGAAACATAACATTGACCACAATATTAGAGTATGCTTACTTCGTTAGGCTATTCAATTTGTTTCAAGACTTGTTTACCATTATATCAAAAACCATTTTGTGTATACCATTTGGACCTTTATCTTGTGTCATCATGTTGTCTAATCTTATCTAGCTTATTTAGTCAAATCCTAGTTTTCAACGTTGAGTTTTCAATTAGCCTTGTTAAGTTTGGATCCAAATATTGATTGATTTCTATTTAGGCCTCTTAATTATGCCTTCTTCCAATGTCATGATGAGGTCTTAACTTGGATGCTTTGGCTTATGCAAGTAATTAGAATCCACCACATCATACCATTTATATTCCAAGACCACAATGTCACACCATTCACATACCAAGACCTCATCCTTTGGTTTGTGCAATCAACCAAGCTTCACAATGCCCAACTATTTATATATTAGGACCTCATCCTTTGGCTTGTGCAAGAAATAAAGCCCCATAATGCCCTATCATTATCATCTTAGAAATTTATCCTTTAGCTCATGTGATAAATCATGATCCCTAATGACCTATCATTATCCAACCACAAGTCATTCCTCATCCATTACTAATCCAAACTAAACCTCAATCGATCCAATCATTCAAAGACCAAGCTATGTTTAAAACTGGTATCTTCCAACTCATTGGATACTAAGGCCAAGAAAACCAACCAATCCAAGATGTTTTTTTTTAAACCAACCATTTGTGATAAGTCAACTTATGATTAATTGCCTATTGATCCTATACCAATTATCGAAGAGTCTCACACTGATAAGCCAGTCTTTGCTGAGTCACTTCTTAATGATTATAACTACCTTTGGGAAAATCATTACCTTGATCATATACCAATTTTTCAAGAGCCTCTTATTGACAAGCCAGTCTCTAAGGATTTATCTCTTGACCTATTTCCCATCCTAGAAGAGTCTCACTTTGACAAACTAGTTTTTGTGGAGCCCATCATGCCATCACATGATGTTACTTGTCCAAAACCAAATATTCAATAAGCAATCATTATAATAGAGTACCCATCAGATGAAGAATCAAAATTAGAGTCAGGTTCTATTATGGAACTGACATTGGATTTAGCATCAAAATTAGAATCAACATCAGTCTCAACATTAGATTCAGAGTCCTTTGAGTTAGAATTAGATTTAGAAGAAGAATATGTTCGTGGTTGTTACAACATTGGTTACACATACCTCATAGATCAATTTGAATACATTTGTGATCCTTCTATAGTTTTTGAGGATGAGTACTTCAGCTTTGACATAAGTTATCCTAGTATCTTCTATAAGGATTGTGATGCCAACACCCATTCCATTACCAGTACATAGGCCATTACCATCAACCAAGATAACCATATTATTGGCATTCCATCTCCCATAAGTGTCAATTGGGATTGACAAAATCAAACTTTATTGAACTACATCCATAGTGATATAGCAGTTAAATACGAGTAAGGAGGCCAAGACCACATTCATGTAGTATAAGAACACTCTCCTAGTGAAACCTTTTTCGAGGTGCTAGGGGACACTCAAATTCACAACTCAACATCTTTTATTGAAACTTTTTTGGAAGTGATAAAATACAATAAAATTCAAAATTCAACATTCCTTAGTGAAACCTTCTTGAAGGTGTTATGGGATAATCAAGACAATTTCATTGGTGAAACCCTTTTTGAGGCACTAATAGCTAATCACAAAAGTTCTTCATTGCTTGATGAAGACAAAATCAAAGATAAAATCAAAATATCTTCTAATCTATAGCCTAATCAGATGGTAGCTATTCTTAGGCATAAATGATATAAAAATTTGGTGGTTCTATTGAGAGAACAAGTCTTTAGCCCTGCCATAACCAAAGTTATGTTGAATCTGGCATCAATAACATTATGTGTGACTGAAAGTCCCAATCTTCATTTATTTTACCACCATTATACATTCCATTATCATCTACCATTACATTTCACAATCAAACCTACCATCCATTATTTGTCCTTATTTACCATCCATGGTCATACTATCTTTTGTAGAGGCTACAAAGATATCTTGTCTCGACACTTGAAGGAATCAAAATCAATGACCAATGAAGATCATAAAAGCATTCTTGACAACCAAATATATAGGCCATTCTTGATAGAGTAACTATTTAAATGAGGTGTGGGATAGAAATTAACATAATCAAGTATTATTTTGGTATCATTTATTGATTAAGATGTGCATCTCCCCATCAGCAAGAACAATAGAATCAAAAACCATACCTAAGCCAAAAACATGTACCATACCATTTCACATTACCTTGAAATTATCATTGTTACATATCCATTTGCCATTAATAAATATTCCTATGATTCACCCCGCCACTTTCGGGCAACCCTCTTACCATCCTATCATTCCATTCCTACCTAGATTAAAGCCTATTTTTAGTCATCCTATCCAATCCTACTTTGATATTGGCTACTTTGGTTCTTCTTACACCTTTTGTGGGGGAATTCCAATCAAGTTTCAATAATAAATATAGTCTATGTTTAAATGATAGTCTATGAAATTAGTGTGATAATTGATCTATCAAGATATCTTTTATCCTATCAGGTTTGTATATGTGATCTTGATTATAACCACCTATTGGCAAATTAGTGTTTTACTAGTCTTGCTGCTAATTTAACCACCTATGAGAAAATTAATAGTATTGACCTATATCATTCTATCCTCGTTATAACCACCTATGGGAAAACTAGGGGAAATATTTGTTTACCATGCATTGTTGCATCACCTTGCCATTACTATTTTCATTTGACTGGCCATTTGCTAGATTTGAGAACTTGTTAGGACCTAGTTGGCTTTTACCTAACTTTTGTGTGGATGGAATTACTATGACTTGAGGTCATTTTAGGACTATGTGGGTCATGATAAATTCATGTTGAGGTCACCTTAGTCCCCCTTTCCATACACTCTCACCATTTTTTGAGCAACCTAAGCCAAATGATCTCACCATTTTGTGAACAGGTATCTTGTCATTCTATAATAAGTTGAGACACCTCAAGATGCTAAATTTTTTTATCCTATCTAAGCCTAATTAGTTATCCTCAATCCACCTTACTAGGGCATTGTCATTGTTAGGATGCTTTCTTTTGATTTTGTTTTCAAGCGTTCTATTTATTTCTTTATTTCAAGTTGTTTGTTTGTTTCTTTATTTATTTGCTTCCTTATTTGTTTGATTTTGGCACTATTAACTCGACTCAGTCTATATGTGTTCATTAGGTGATTCCTTGAGCACATTATTCTTGAGTCTATCCATAATCATCCATCAACATTGTCATCATGATTTTTATCATTAGTGCATTATTTTCAAGTATTTATTAGATTGAGAGTCATTCTTTATGCATATTTTGTCCAAGTCTTCATGGTGTTCTATTATGAAACCTACCATCATATGCTACAAAAAAATTAGCTTCAGGAAGGTCTATAATCAATGGAGTTGCAAAAGTTTCTCCTTGGCACCTTGGTGAATTCTCCCATCCCACCCTTGATCAAATTAACCCATTGGCCATTCTAGTTGTATCATTATTAATAAAGACGAGCATCTCCTCATTGGTAGGTATAACTAAATCATTTCTAATGATCAATATTATTCTTCTATTCATCTATTTCATCACTTTGTACCCACTCATCTTTAATCTATATTCTAGGTTATATCCTTGAGTTATGTCAAATCAATCCTAGTTGGGGCACAATCATCTTTATCAAATCCAAGTCCACTTAATGATTATAACTGACTATGGGTAAATCATTATTTTGACTTTTAAATCCTAAATTTAACTACCTTTGGGCAAATAAATATCCTTTTTACAGCAATTCATGCAAGCATTTTCTCATTTGGATTAATCTCAACCATGTATTAATTCCACCTTTCTTCTTATTTCTTTTCGAAGGACCATCCATCAAAAAATGGGATAGCCACTCCCTCGAGGGGGCATCATCATAGGCTTCCCAAAACAATTTGGAGCTTTGTTATTTAACCATCATCTTATTTTTGGCATACATTCCATCTCTTATTATTTGAGAAGACATTGATTTGCCTATAGTTTACAACATATTCCCAAATAAGGGCAAATTATAGACACCTAAATCTGGCTACTGATAACCTCCAATTAAGCTTTTAGCCAATTTCTACCTAAGATACACAATTTAGCCAAAAAACACTAAAACACACTAAATGATGTGAAACTGACATATTACAGTGCCAATTTTTGCCAGGGTATCACTAAATAGGGTAATGCAATTTATGGGCTAGCTAACTTTGATTAGATCATTCCAAATCAAAATGCCAAATTTGCACCTAGGTGCTCTAGATTGATCTTTTCTATAAAATATCTTACACAAGACATGTGCCTTTGTTATTTGTTGTTGGTAACATCCTAAATGGGAATATGGTTCCAATGCATCTGACATCACCTTCCAATTCTAATCCAGTCAAATTTTGGACCAATAACAAGGCATTATGTTCAATTTGAGTAATTTTTGCACAAAGTGCTTAATCATGCTTAAGAGATAATTAATCCAAATTAGAGCCCACGCAAGAATTCCATGGAAACATGTTGAATACTTGTTTTTATAAATGAATATTGAATATATGCATCATCAAGTGACCTCATTTCTTGGGAAGACATCCCTAGGCCATAAATGCCATAAATATCAGAATTCATGCCCTCCATGCCCCATCAATGCCTTCTATGATGCCCTCCATGCCTATTAATTTCCCCTTATTCCAATTTCATGATGAGGATAATTAAAAACTTAATTAAAAAAATTGAATTAATCCTCAACCACACATCTCAATCTTGAGATGGACGGTTTAGGTTGATTCTGATCAAATTCAAAAATCTATAAATAGGAGGCCTTACTGCATCATTTCTAAGATATTTTAGTTCAAAGTTATAATGCACAAATATCTTCAAGAATACATTTTAATTAGTGTTACCATGCCAAATTGATTCCAAGCCAATCCAAGCCATAAGCTAAAGGTGCCAAGGAGAGATGGAGGCAACCAAGCTTCCATTGCCAAGGACTTCATGAGTATAAACCAAGCAAGCCACCACTACAAAGGTATTTGGAGCATCCAAAAAAGGTGAATGAATTCTTGTATTTTAATTCCTTACTTTTTATTTGTGTTTTTAATTTTCTTTTGTTAACTAAGCTCTCCCTAGTGTCTAGGCCTAGAAATGTTATGCTATTAGTGTGTTCCTTTCATTTTGTTTTCATTTTAGAACTAACACCACACTAACCATCCTATCTTGAGTCTAGATCACAAAGCCCTAATCAAATGTATACCTTTTTATCAATAAGACTATTTATGTTTATGTCCTCAATGACTATTCTTAGTGTATTAATTTAGAATGTTTAGTTTTCCTTAAGTGAAGACTATGGATTCCTTAGTATGTCATTTCATTCTATAATCTATTTATAGTTGGAAAGCTTGTTCTTGTAGGGAATGTAAAGTGTTATAGGAAATTTATAAGATTTAGTGAGTTATCCTATTCATTAGTTTCCTCATAGGCCTTTTGTCTAGTCCTCCTAGCTTTGCATATTCATCCATAACCTCACAATGTAACATTGATTGGAGAAGTGTGTGTTCAATTTTTCCTTTGATTTCAAGTGTAACATGCATATGGTTGGATGGAATCATGTTATTTGGTGTATCACCTCCCTTAGATTAGTTTGCTTTTAGTTATCCTTCTCCCTTTTCACCCCCCAAGTTAAGTGCATTTGCAATCCAAAGTGGTACATCAAGGGAACTATCCCTATCTAGAGACTCACCTCATCTTTAGGCTACCTACAAACCTATAGGTGTTTCCATTGTGAAAATTGGATGAGGATAAGTTTGACATCTCTTTAAAGGGTGAAAATATAAGTGATAATGATTTTTTGCATGCCCAGTGGGACTCTTGGTCTAGAGGTTGGAAGATTGGTGTTGTATTTCAATAATTAACCTTTAGAGGCATTTATTCAAGCATCAGTGGGGACTCTAAAGATATATCAAATGGTCAATCAGCCCAAGTTATCCTTTGAATATTATTATAAATGTTTTGTTTATGTTCTTTCTTTCAATGAAGTTTCATGGCTGACTTTGGTGTTGAATTTTGTTCTCAACAAGTTGGTGAGACATTGTAAGATTATGCCATTCCCTATCAACATGAATAAGTCCTTGGTAAATCTTTTCATGATACTTACCAACCTTAATATGAATTTCATGAGCTCCATTATGATCCTTATCAACCCATGCATGAAGTATATCGGTCTTACAAATCAGCCTTCTCGATGTCTTGCTCCTAGTCAAAGTAGCCACTCCTCAAGCCAACCCATTTCCACCTTCAAGAAGACAATCTTGGGATATGAAAGGTATATGTTGGATATTGATAATCCAATTGGATATGTTCTATATAATCCTATTCATATTATTCATATGGTGAGGGAAGCATTAGATTTGATCAAAAGAGAGTGGGTACCTATTAAAAGAGCCAATTGACAAAGGCTCATAAGTAAGATGTTTGATGTGAGTGGTCTATATTCTTCCTTAAAGGATAGGCTAGGAGTTCATGAAAATAAACCCCACCATACCTATCAGCCTTCATACCCATTTCCCCAAGTTTCCTATTAGTTATATATGACCCCTATTTATGAGCCAAATCAAAGATATCAAAGTCATCCTCTTCCTAAGCAGTTGGATGATAGAGTTGAGAGGAAAAAACTTGTGTTTGAAGCTAACATTGATAGGAAAATTGAGTTGGATAATATGCATTTATATTAATCTATGTTATCAGCCAAATAAATGGAGTTAAATCCCTCATTTCCCTCTCATATTTCATCCCCACCATCTTAAAAAGAGACCTCTAATCCTAATATCCTGAGATGGAATAAAATAGTAGAGTCTTGGGGAAATAAAGAGGAGAAAAGTATTGACAAAGAGTTTGAAGTTGAGAAGACTCTTAACCCTATACAAACCCATCCCACCCTTCCTAAAGCAAAGACTTTTAATCCTAACATCCTAAGATAGAGTAAGATAGTAGAATCATGGGGAAAGAAAGAGGATGGAAGTTTGATTGATAAGGAGTGTGAAGTGGTGAATGAATTTGAGCCTTTGAAAGTTCCTCATACCTTTCCTCAAGAAATTTTTGTGTCCCATGTCAAACCTAATGCATTACTTATTCTCATGATGCTTCCTATCAACTTCAAGAGAAATGTTTCCAAGAAAACCTAGCCAAGAAAATTGAGGAGTTAGATTCAAATATGAGGTTGCTAAATCAAGGTGTGATGGAAGGTTTAAACCCAAAATAAGATCATATGCCTAAACACACACCATCTACCCTTCCTCAAGAGATTACATAAGCTAAATTAGATGTGAATGAAGTGGTTACCAAATGGAGGGAATAAAATCAAGTTGTTTTAGCCCAAGTTTTACCTTCCCTTCCTCAAGAGCACCCAAAAGATTTTCCAACTTTGCATTTTTAATTTGATTTTGAGCTGTATTTTACACATCCACCAACTAGTTACTTTTATCCTCATCCCATCACCCTTTGCCTTGATGGACCTATGGTATGGGAACCTAAAGAGGAACAACTGATTGATAAAGAAAGAGAACTCTTTCTTGAAGAAGACATACCTCCTTGGCAACCTCATTGGGCTAGGTCACATGACTGTGAGATGCCTAGTCTTGGTGTCACCATGCTAGAGAAAGAGATGGAAGATATTGAAACCCTTGAATAATAAAATACATATGATAAAAATCTTGTGGATGATCACCTACAAAATGAAGATAAATGTGATATTAAGGATGTAGAATAGTTTCAAGTCATCCCCAAAGAGGTGGCAGTCTTAGAAGAATATCTTGAGACAATGTGGGAGTTATTGCTCTTGAAGATGATCCAATATCATAGCCTGATCTTGAATCACCATTAGATGCATTGGATATTGAATAAAATCAGCTTGATGACATCATACATCAAGAAGATAAGATTGAAGAGGTATTGGTTCTAGAGGATGAAGAGGACAAACATGATTGGCAACTAAAAATGAAGCTCTTTCAAGAGCTTGAAGAGCTTTACCAAGTTGAGGGTCAAGTACATGACAAGGTGAAGAAGGAATATTCCATAGAGGACAATGATCAAGATTGGATAGAGTATGCAAAGCTCCTTGATGATATAGAATAACTTGTAGCTGAAAAGAAACTTAATCTTATTGAGACCCCTATGGAAATCAAGAATAAGGTTGAAACTAAGGATCCACATGAGAAAATTGAGGCTATTTGGATGCACTATGAGTTCATTTATATAGCCAACATGTTTGAATCTACCTATTTTTCAATGAAAATCATGCCAATAGAGTTGGCAAACATCATGAGAAAGTTGGAGGCATCAATGCCAAAGATCAAAAGGCTACATGTCTCACTAAATCCTTCATGTCATGAATAAAGAAGAGTTTCAAACTTTCCCTTTGATATAGGAGGGAGTTCTCATCTCAGATTAGCTATTCAGTTTATTGTGTGTATTCCATAAGTACTCATGAAACACATGTTTGTTATCTTATTTTGTGTGTGTCCTTACTTTGAGTGGTTGAGGTAATTAGTGGTTTTGTTTTGATCAAAGTCAATGGTCAAATGTTTCCTTATTTGACTTATAATTTAGATGAATCATAATCCCAATAGAATGATAAGGCTACTAGTCTAGTTAGTATAGTAGGGATATTCCCCATGTGAGTCACCAATTTATTGACCAAATTTGTCTTTTAGGTCAAATTGGGGCACCTCTAGGTAAAAAATTAGTTTTATAGATGTTTTAGTGGGCATAATATTTTTTCATGAGGTGTATCATAAGTCCTTTAATGTTATTCAATGATATATTAGCCTTGGTCATAAATTTCATTAGCCAACATGTCCTTTTGAGTCATTTTAGGGGTAAAAAAGGTGCATTTAATAATTTGTATAGATTTTTTGGGAAATTTTAAGGTTAAAAATATGATTTCATGTCCCATGTGTCCTTATAGGTTTTACATAAATGAAATATGGCAGGTTATGCAGAAGAAAGGGTAGTTTTATTGAAGGAAAAAAAGAGTTTGACACTTGTACAACTTCCTTGGGAAGTGTGCCACATGGGAAATGGTCAAAAAACTTTATTATAATTAAAAATATTAGTAAATTTTTTTTATTGATATGCAAGTGACATTTATTTCTCAAAACTGTTCTACTCCATTTTCACCCTTCTTAGCAAACAAAAGTGACTTACAATTTTTGCTTAGTATGGACAACTCAATAAGTTTTAGGGAAAATGATTTTGGGAGGTTGTTTTAAACTAAGATAAATTAATTTACATATAAATATTTTTAAAAATGGTGTCTTGTGCTTAATTAACCATCCTCATTAAGTTGACCTTTCAAATTTGCCTACTAATCTGTGTACCCTACATGTTTTGCTCTCATTTAACAAGTTTAGTATAATTTACTTACTAAGTTTTGTTTTAGATCATATTGGTTTCATCTTATAATGGTTTTCATGATTATTTTAATCTTTAAAGTTTATTTGATAAGTCTAGTAGCTCACTTTGTAAGAAGGTACCACCATGAGTAGTTTCAATCAATTCCCCTCTTATAGAGGTTTGAATTACATACAGAGGATTCATATGAATGATAAATGATGTATTACATGTTAAAATTCCATGGGGTCACCTAATTATAGGTTTTGGTCTCACAACCCCATAGTTTGATAAAAAGACCTATGTCTCCATCATTCTAAACCAGTCATTCAACACTCTGCTTGACTTATTCCATATATATGAAAGTGATCTTCATATTGAAAAGGATGTATTTTATCTTGTTTTAAGTTTTTTTTATGGTTATCATGTATTTAAAGGTTTATTTTGAGTTTAGATACCAATGAGGCCCTTTTCCCATCCTTGTTGCTCCATTCTAGATACTCACTACCTATACATACAATCAATGCACACATACCATAACCATAATGATGTCATCAGAGCCTTAGTGTGGGATTAAATATTTTTTAGAGGTGAAAGGATCATTTTAAGGTTTTTAGAGAGACTTTGGACCTATAGAGGCTTATGACAATGCATATGGTTCATTCCATGACCACTGTCCAAGCTAAATCTGCTTCTATACTGAGAATCACCACCTATAAGTGGCTGAATAGGTTACTAAATGATTTCATGGAGAGATGGAAACAACTGGACACATCCTTAAGGTCTTGGTAGGATCTTTAGGCCATGCCAAGCTCATATACGGTGTTAAAAAATCAAAAGGGAGTGTGAAACCATGATCGAAATACATGAAGCTAGGTTTAGGGAAACTTTCCCTAACATAATAAAAACATAGGCCCATGGGATTTTTGAGAATGGAATATAACAAATATACAAAGTTTTTTTATACATCTAATGACCTTACTTTGTAAGCCCTAGTATAGAGATGACCCATGCCAAATTTTAAGGGCAAAAAGTAAATGGATATTGGTCATTCAGAGGCCTAAAGTTGCCTACAAAACTACTAAATTTAGGCATAGATATCTATAAGCCTAAACCCAAAAGTGACTTTATGCTCTAGTTTTACCATCCTATATCATAAAAAATTTGGTATTAGTTTAAAATTCTTCAAGGGACACTCATGACCTAAAAATATATTCAAAGGAATAGATGGACTTTTATTTGCCTTGCATGAACACTCCTAGTCTGTACACTGTGTAGATGTTGACCTACAGCAGGGGTATCCCAGTTATCAAGAAGGAAGGTTTGGAGAGTAAAGGTTTCAATCTTTAATGCATGTCAAGGTGAATAAAATACTTGGTGGTTATTAAATGGATCTCATTAATTCATGGATGACCTTTTTTCTTATCATCTTCCAAGCCCAAGGGCTTAAATACACACCTAAAAGTAGGGTCGATAGTGAAGTTTCTTAGTGAAGGAGAAAAGACTCATTCTTTGAAGTTATAATGCATTAGAGAAGATGAACATGATGAGTTGAAAATAATGAAGTATCAAAAGACCTAGAGATTAGAAAGGCCTTCTAGACCTCTATGACTACCTGCACGACACCATTCAAGCCTAAAATTGACACCTACAGGTTAGACAGGTGAGTTGATGTAAATAGTGGTATGAGTTATGATGTTTTTTTGGCCATTTAGGGTGAGTAAATAGTGATCAAGAATGGTTTATGATTTCAAAGTGAACTCAATAAGGTGTTTTTAATCATAATCACCTTAACCAATGATATCAATACCTATAACAAATCTTATAGGAAAAACACAGTCAGGGTTATGATGCATTTTTTATTGCATACATTCTAGTGAACTTGATGTGAATCTAACCCTTGTAGGTTTTATTTTATTTTTTTCATTATGTTGTCATTTATTTATATATATTTATAAAATTAGGTCAATAGTGTTGATATAGTTCAAAATTTTGTACAAAATTTCAACACAAAGTCCTATAAATATGAAATTGTTCTATATGTGTAGGGTTTTCATCAGATACAAGCTACTAGGTTTACTCTATACACTTTCAAACTTTTAAATCAGGCTACTAGATCAACCTTATCAAATCTATACATTTCTTGGCTTCAAAAAACATACTATGTCAACCCTGTCAACATAATACATTTTATAAGCTTTTAGCAAATAGGGAACTATAAATCTAGGTCGACCCAATCGACACAGTTGGTAGAATTTGCAAGTATAAACTAAAGTAGCTCAACAATAATATTATTTTCCTTTGCATCATCTAACCCACCAAGGTTCCTTTATATCCTTCTCTTTCATTTCTATTATTCATCACAGTGCTTTCTTTCATAAATTGCAGTCTTTACTATTACCCATGTATACTCAACTATGTCAACCTTGTCAACGTAGTTTTGTATTTTATATTCTATCTAAAACACTACGTCAACACTATTAACGTAGTTATTTTTGAAACCCTTTTTTACATAGTAAAAAATTGAAACTAACGACTCTGTTCTATAATCTCTACATACATTGTCATCTAAATTGACACTATATTGTATTTCAAAGTTAGAATTAACACATATGCTAATAATTAGCTCATACTTTCATTTCTTGTTGTTTCCATGATTAGAATAGATCATATAGTCTAATTAGGTGGTTTTTCAATATACCATTTAGTTTCACTATTTTATGTTTTATGAACACACTACCAAATCATAAAATCTTAAAACACATTTTAACAATTGTCTACCCAAGACCTACCTATTTATATTTCATCACCAAGGGGGAAGCTGATTTGGTTTTTTAGCCAAGTGAAAACATGTGGTTAATGGTATATATTGGCTATATATCTAACACCCTTATCATTTTAGTGTGTGAAGTGAGGGGGAAGGCCCCAATACCAAGCTAATACCATTGCCAACATAGATCCCTTTCAGCCCAAACATCTTGAAACCATCCTTAGATTACTTTCTAGTTCCTTGCTTATAGACAACTCTCTATCACATCTAAAATCATATTCTAACAATCTAACAACATTCAAAATGACCAATTATTTATATTTTACTTTCCAATTTGATTATTGATCTTTGCTCAATTATATGTTGTATTACAAAAACTTGCATTAGCTAGCATTGGTGTAAGGTTTTATGATGTGTGCCTTAATTAGATAAACCTCATTGATTCAATTGATTATATGTTTATTTTCATTTATTTATTTTAAAATTACTTGTAAATTTTTTATTGTTTCAGTACATAGTCATTCTTCTTGACATAGTCTCTTATAGATTGTTTATTTTTTCCTACCTATAGTACTAGGTCAACCTTGTTGACTCTGTAAACTTTTTTAGCCTCTATCTATAGTACTAGGTTAACCTTATCGACTATGTACACTTTTTTATCCTTTATTTATTATATTAGGTTGACCTTGTTAACTCTGTACACTTTTTTAGCCTCTTTTACTGTACTAGGTCATCCCTATTGACTATGTATACTTTTTTAGCCTCTGTTTCTAGTACTAGGTTGACCCTATTGACTCTATATAGTTTTTACACCCTATTTCTAGTACTAGGTCAACCTTGTTGACTCTATATAGTTTTCTATCACTTCTTATTTCCTTGTTTTTCATCTCTCTTACCTTGTTTAGTCCTTCTCCTTCATCATGAAATTCTTTTTTGAGGACAACATTGAGTTTAATTCAACATATATGATGAGTTTTACCAACCCACATAGGGGCTTTCATAAGTAGAGTAGGGTTCCTCTCCTAGACAAGAGTAATTTTTATATATCCAATCACACAACAAACTATGGGACCCCTCCTTATTCCTCTTCACTTTGTAATCCTCTCTTCTCACTTGAAGATCAACCCAAATTAGAGAATACCCCTAAAATGCTCTTCTTTATCTCTAAATTTCCTTAACATTGAGGAAAGGATCCTTCTACCATTTACCATATCATGATTAGTGGTCCAATTAAATAACCTCATTCACCTTTTCTAACATTCTCACATGAATTTGGGGTTATTATTTTCTTTGATTCTCAACCGATTCCCTCTATTATGACCCCTTGTCTTATCATGACCTCTTCTTCTTTAACTTCTTCTACCTCCATGCCTAATATATCCACTAACATGGTAGGTTCTACATCTCGTGGGCCTCTCCTAAGACCCACTCTCCTTAATCCTTCCACTATTGCATCATTTTCTACCCAAGGTGATCATGATTATAGTGCTACCTCTTCTCACCCCTTCACTAGTTCATCTTTTACCACACAAGAAATTTTTTCCACTAGTGCCTCACATTCTAACAGTTCCTTTCAAGCTCTTATCAACACCAATAGTGGTACCCAAGACACTAATACCAACTCTAATGCTTCAAATAATGCTAATAATTCTAATCAAACCCATCAACTCTTATTACAAACACTTAATCAAATGAATACTTTTCAATCTCATAATACAGATCAAATGATGAGGATGCAAAATCACCTCCATGTTCAAACCCACCCTCAACCAATGCCTTGGGGAATGCATAATCAAAATTTTCTTGCACCTCCTCTTTGAGATTATCTTGGCAATATCATCCCTCAACCTACTCTTGTCAAAAAAATAACTAAGCATCTTCAAAATGAACCTCTTACATATCAAGTTATTCATATCGATATAGGAGGTATCACCCCTACCATTTATTATGATGTGTCAAATGATCCTACTCTTCATCTAAAAACATTTGTAAATCTATATAAAGATCGGGTGAAATTAAACACCTTTTGTTCTACCAATCTATTATCCAAAACCCTCATAGGTGATGCTTTAGATTGGTACAACCAACTTAAAACTCATTATATAACTAGTTTAGAAGATTTAGTAAATGCTCTAGTCCATGAGTTCCAAACTAGTGATATTCCTAAGAATACCTTGGCCCATTTTATAAAATGTAAGCAACTTGAAAATAAAATTGTCTAATGTTTTGTTAAAATGTGGAAAACAATGTCCAACAAATGTGAACATAACATGGATGATGATAACCTTTTCCATCTCTTTATTAATGCTCTTTTCCCCAAGTTGTAATATCAGGTCCACACTCTTTCTCCACGTACCTTGGAAGAGGCCATTGACCAAGAAAAATATTAATATTTCCTTATGCATTAATTTGAGCCTCCCCAACCTTATATGGATACTCATATCTTACTCAAGAATAGGAATCATCATGATACCAATGATGGTGTCACACACTCTTATGGCACCATTCACACCATTCAATTTATTGTTCCTAACCAATCTTCAGAACCAGATGCCCCTACTCAATAATTACCTAATCCTCATTTATCTTCACCTAATAACATCAATATTCACAAACCTTTATCCCTATTTGAATTACTAAAATAACTACCTAGGCCTCTACCACAAGAACCTGATCCTACTCATCTTATGAAATCTTGGTATGATCCCAACAAGTTTTGTTTATTTCATGCTAGTTGGGGACATTCCCATGAAACATGTAGGTAGCTTCATAATTTGGATATGGATTTTCTTCTTGGTGCTAATTTTGATCATGATTTTATCATTTGAAAATGCCAACAAGCCTATGGAATTACTTTTAAATCCCATGAAACACATACTAAATCTCAAGATTTAAATCAAGCTAATGCTCATTTGGCCATCTATAAAGACCCTCTTCCAAAACAAAAAGATAATAAAGACAAGCTCTCCCCTTCTACCAACAATGTAGAAAGTCTTATTGACCTAACTCTTGAAGAGAATGTGGTTAATATGACTAAAATGCAAAAGATGGTTACTTTTATTGATCCTTAACCCATCTACACCCCTCCATTGTCTTGCACATTTCATGTTATCCAAGATTGCTCTCTAACTCACTTAAATGAGTTGGGTCAAGATGACCTTATAAATTTTTGTGACCCAATTCCAACTCCTCTTTTGGATAACACTTCCCATTCTATATATCATTTCTCTATCTTCTTTACTTAACACCAATGACACCCAAGATTCTATTAACACTTCTTTTAATGATTATCCAAACCAACCTACATTAACTACTTCATCTTCTCAAAATAATTTATAACCTTGTTCTAAATCTTCTTCCTATTATCAACATAAATTCCAATGTACTTTGGCTCCTCCTTTCGAGGACCTCTTTCAACACTATGCACCTATTTCTAACAATATTATATGGGTTATAATGAGTGGGATCCCATAATGAAACTCATAATCTCTCATCTCAAATTCCATTTCTTGAACTTATGAGGACCTCTTTGTATCATCAAAACCATCTCATGCAACTTTTGTTTGAAATGAACATCCCTCATCCTCCCATAATAGGACATGAATCAACCTTATCTAGATCTGAAGATAGCATATTATAACAATGTGAAGAGATGTCCATACATTTTGACGAAATAATGGACACTTCTCTTTACCTAAAGTTTTCTATCACTTTTATGATTCTTGATGAGATTTTGCTTCATGAAAATGATCCTCCTCTATTCATTAGTGTCTAAATTGGTGATATCCAAGTCAAGCATGCCTTAATTGATGAGGGTTACAACACTTATGTTGCCTATCTCAATTTTATCAAAACCCTTGGATATTTTGAATGAAATATTAAATACACGTGCATCACATGTCAAGGATATGATCGAAGTAAAATGCCTCCTTTAGGTTATGTGTGACTTCCCATTACCATACCACCTTTCACCATTCATGTGAAGGTGATGATATTTAAATTTCCTCTATCTTATAACATCTTGCTTGGTAGGCCATGGAATAATTATATAAGAGTAGTTAATTATTTTGCTTATGAATGCATTAAATTACCTCATAATAGATCCATCCATAAGATTTACGGTGACACTAACCCTTAGAATTTTGAACAATTCCAAGACCATGGTATCTTCAAGATTCATACTCTTGAACCTTTTCCCAGTGTTCCATTCTATAAGTCTCAATGATTCAACTTTCCCATTAATTCCACTTGAGGTTACAATATTCATCCTAAACTCATTAGGAATATTCCCCATAACCTCTTAGATTTTGATGATGATTAACTTGATGAGATCAACCTAAAGATTAAAACTTCCAATCTCTCACCTCATCTCATAAACCACCTTATGATGACATCCCTGTTGTCTTGAATAAGACTCAACATTCCATTCTCACTCCTCATTGGATGATAATTTCATCCTTGCCTACATCATTGATCTTCATACACCTAATTATGATGATGATTATACCTTAGATGATCCATTCTTAGATGGTCTTGTTTAGGCCCTTGATGTTAAGATTATTTGTTATCATTCCTCTTTGCTTCAATATTTTAGTGATTATTCCCATATTACATCATATATCATTCCTAGTTTTATACTTTTCCCCCTTTATCATAGGGTAGAGATGGTGCATACACCTCTAGTTTATGAATAACCTTTTAGGACTATGCTTATGGATCGTGCTATGACTAGGCCTTATCACTTTGCTAGGTAACCTAACCCTTATAGCCTGCTTATCCCTAAGATGTGTGTAACCATACTTAGGCCTTTTATAGACCCCACCCATCCCTTACTATATCCCACTTAATATCCTATTCCTAATCCTACTTTAGCCGAGTCTATCCCTACTTTTGATCAGGTCACTCCTACTAAGCCTACTCTAGTCTTTTCACCAGCACTACCTTCTCTTGATGATGGTTTTCTTTATTTATGATAGATGGATCCATTTCCAATAAATGGGTTGATTATCCTTCCTAAAATCCTTACACTTATATTAAAACTCCTCTTATGAGTACCTCTATTAATCCTATTCATAGGCATATCTGTTGCTTCCATGACACAAATAATCATTCATCCACATATTATCACATGATATGACAATATATTAACACCTTGCATCCTTCTATCACTCAGTATTTTGATAAGGCCATCCCTCCCCCAAAGGTAATACCTAAGTCTATTCCTAAGTATGGAGAGGTGTATTATCTTTGGCACTTATGTGTCACCCATCACACTGATCATTTACACATCCTTCAGTAGCACCTTAAAGATCATATCTTAACTATTCCTGTAGCTTATACCATTCCTCCCATAGGTCATTCCATAATAAGGCTCCCCCTTATTTTACCATGATTCTACCTCATATGGTTTCATCCCCTCCTATGGTCCCTTCTTCACCTCTTATTCCTCCACCCGTGAATCCTCCAGCCATGGACCTCCCCTCACTTGTGGATCCTTCTCCACCTATGGATCCTTTTCCATCAATGATCCCTTATTCTCTTATGAAGTCCACTCACATGCATTATTTTAGGAATCCCTTGCCTAATAGCCCTATTCAACACTATCCAGCAAGCATTCCTACCTTTTCTATTGAGGAGATTAAATGTGAAGTATTTTCCTAGTTTTCACTATAGATAGATGAGATATTTTCTATAGTTCACATCCAACTTGACAGAGATCTATTAGATGTTCTAGATAATGTGTATGGGAAAATCTATCAGTACTTATGAGCACATGCATGGTGTTCTTACATTTTCATTTGGATTGGACATGTGATCCATTATTATTTTTATCTATTTTGTTATATCATTTGACATTGTGTCAAATTATTATTTATCTCACATGGTGACTTTGATTTTGCACTTTATATTGCTTATAATGTCATTTATGTTTGCTCATGGATGTCTTATTTATCATTTATTTTTTTGTTTCTTCTTGATTTTATTTCTTACACATTACCTTATTTTATTTTCATGATTATTTTCTTTCTTATATCTATATACACAGATAATTGTCATTGTGACTTGGTTATATAAACCTAGTTCCCTTTAGTCATTCCTTTTTTACCATGTGATCAGTTAGCAAAAAATTAATCTCATTTCATGGGTTCACTTTAGTTCTCCTTTATTCCCTTTTCACCAACTAAGCATATATGGTTGAGACTTGAGATAACATGTTGGTTCATTGTTAAGCCTAAGTGTTCTAGTTAGTCTTGTATTTGGTCACTTAGCTTCCTTTAGCCTAAGCCTACAACTCATTCATGTGTATCACTCTATCTCTCATGATTGGTCATTCCAAGTCTATATGGAGGAGGAATTTTAAAAAGACTTAAAAACATTCAAAGTACAAATCATTTAATACAAGGCAAAAACATTTCAAATTTATTAAAAAGTCAAATCACACTAAAAGACATGATTCAAATCTCATATCCTTCTTCTAGTTAAAGATAAAACTCCATAGGTGGATTCACAATAGAGTCAAGTTTCATTGGGATGTGGTAGGTGAGTAGATTAGAAAAGGAGAATAAAAATATTTTAGTGCTACCTAATTACTCATGTAAGTAACCAATCTTTGAAATAAATTGATGGTTCTGTAAGGAGTCCTGAGGAATGAAGAACATGTCATGGGAAGGTAGGTCCATTTTACTTTTCTTTTACTGATCTACCTTAATGAGTTGATCTTAGTAGCATGCTTATTTACCTACATAGATTTATGTCTATAGCAAATAGGTTTCCTTTGTACATTGATGGTCACTAGTCACTTAGTGTCTTCTCATGTCCTTATTATGTCTCATGTCTCCTAAGTTATTCTCATAAGATGCCTCAATTATGATTTTTACATTAAATTTTTCACTCCATACATTCCTCATATTTCCTCTTGAGAAATATTATTTTGTTCATTGATCACTCCTCTAGGGATTATATTTATGAGTTACATTATAAGACCATGGATATGACCTGCCCTTCCTCACAAATTACCATAATTTCACATTCCTATTACTAACATTCCCTTGTTACCATATTTTCACATTTATTCCACCTCATTAGTGTTCCCTTTATGAGTTACAGTGTAAGACCAAGGATAGACCTAGCCTTCCTCACAAAATTTTCCAATAATCCAAGTCACAATCAAAATTACATGTGTCAAATATGAGATAAGATGTGATTGATTATGAAGTTACACATCATTGACATGATTCTCGTATGTTTTATGCTTACTTCATTTCTCTTTCACTTTTATCTTCTGATTTTCTGATTGCATGTAATTATCTAAACATTTATTCAATTTCTCATAATTCCTAGCTTGAATTAGTGTGATAAATTTAAGACCAATTTTGCAATTTTTTTTCTTTTATACTTTCCAACATGACTTAGTATGATTGATTGACTTAATTGATTTGTTTTTATACCATTTGTTGTTGTGCTTTCCATTTTATTACATTATTTTCATACTTTCCTAACATGATTTAGTATGACTTTACCTATTTTAATTTGATATCAAAATCTTTCACTTGGTTTAAAAATAAACTTTTTTCCATTTTAATATTCTTTGGTTTCTTATACTTAGTCATTTTATTATTATTACACATTTCCCAACATGAAATAGTGTGTAGTACATTTTTATTGATTATATTTTATGATATCCTTTTTTCTTATTTCTTTTTATCCATGCATGTGTCCTACATAATGCTATAAAATTAACCACAACTCATATATTTACCATATAATATGCAACATAAAGAAATATATACAAAAATACATGTGCTAGTAAGAAATATATCCAAGCATCCAAAACCATAACCATAATGTAAACACATAAAATTGGCATCTAACTACCAAAATGAGACATATATATATATATATATACATATATACATATATATATATACATATATATATATATATATATATATATATATATATATATATATTGTGTTTTTTATATAAAATTACAAAAACATAGCTCTAGCTCTATGGCTGGGCCCCATCATGCTTATCTCGTGGCCTAGACACACTACCCATAGTTGCTTTGATCTGACTCTTCTAAATAGAACATTGTAAAGAGGTTGTCCAAGATCTTAGTCTTGATACTTGCCCCTATAGATGAGCCATCTGGGCTTGTATCTATCCCAATTAGGTCAGGGTCATTAGATGTGTCACTCTCTCCTGGGCTTATACCTATGCCATCTGTCTCATGGTATCTAGGTGCATGAATCTCTCTTAAGCTAAAGCCTACCATGCCTATACCTATTATGTACCTACCCATATTAGTGGTTAAATCCCTTCCTTGTGCACTTGTAACTACCTCATAGCCTCTCTTTCTAGTCTGAACCAACTCATTTGAGCTGGGGTAGATGATACCATGGGATGTTCTAGCATGGCAGGGTCATATTGTATTAACACCTCATCTAGGATATCATGGAGTGATCCCCTCACTAGGGACCCCCATCTAGTCCCCATATAGTACCATGGGATTCCAACCAAATAGATATTAGATCACTGATATACTTCCAAATCTATCTATCTATACTCTATCTCAAATAACTTACTCAAAATTTAACAATCTTTTCTTACTTGGCCATGTGTCACCTACCACTATCTCACTATCTGTGTGACCATTGAGCATGGTCTCCCCATCAACATGTCCTCAAAAAACCTCATCTATAGGTCACCACCCAAAATTAAATCCTATATTCACCACTTGTGCTCATCTCAAGCTATGCCTAAGTAGTCTCTCTATCTCCCAACTTTGTCTTAGCCTGCCTGATGGGTCATCTAGGATAACTACTATATTTACTCTCTCTTGATATTGTTACCTCCATCGATGCTAAATTTGAGGTATTTATTACTATTCCTAATTTCATGTTGGTAGTGTTACCTTTGGTACTCTTATATCTACATCTATATCCTCTTTCTCTATTGCCCATTGTGTCTGACCTATCTATGATCTCTCATGATATGGTCTAATTATTGGCCTAGCAACTAGTGGCCTTAATCCTCCTCTCCCCATCAACTCTCTCACATGTCAAGCCCAAAAGGTGGGAAATAGTATTAATGCCATTGGGTGAGGGAATCCTATCCATCCTTGTATATGAGCCACCAAATTTGACTCCATCCACCACATATAGTGGTTGTTAATCTCTGTCCATGCCAATATTGGTGCCACTATCTCCTCGCTCAACCACACCATAGTAATGTGCCCATAAATATTCCATAATATATCTACTTGCCTCACCATATCCAGTGTTGGCATTGGGGGCATGCCCTATGCTACATGATCCTATTGACCCCTTACATTTTTAGTAATAAATTCCTTTTGATAGTTATTATTCTCATCCCTTCAAATCCATTTCTCTACTTGGTTTTTACTACCCATATAAACTTTTTTGGGTTAATTTTAGTCCCTAGAATTTCTTTAAATAAAAAATTTCTAAAAAACACTTAATTTTAATAAAATATTCAAAAACAAGTTTGAGATTCTTAGTTACCTACCTATGCTACACTCGTTGCTACCACTGGGAGTCCTCTTATCTCGTCTATCATCTCCTCACCATCATAGCTTTTTTGGTCTCTCAAAACTCTTTTTCTCTCACCTAGAAGTCAAAAATTAAAAAAATGACTTTCTTTTCACCCTATTTAACCTTACTTTTCAAAATTCTCAACCCTTCAAATATTTTCCATTAGATTAATTATTTTTCCCATATCTTTGTTTTTACTTATCCATTTTTTCAACAATAAAATTTTCTATAATCATGATGACATATAAAATATGTTCCACTACTATATGCCTATATTACAAAACTTTTGATTTTATGACTATTTTTTGCACTATCTTCTACAAGTTTGCCTAATGTTCTTCATATTTGGATTACTTCACTTTTTTGTATTCTACTTCATTATCTACAACACTAAGGTAAGTTAAGGTATGTGTTTTTATAATTCTATCCTTTCATTTATCTTATTTGTTGCTTATTGAATTTTACTTAGCATCAACAATATGTGTTATCATGTTATATTCTCGAAGCACCATCCCATGTTACAATTACATAACACATGATGAGCTTCAAGTTGGGATATGTATACATATAATATTTTCAAACCTTATCACTTAATGACACTTTATATCTTATAAGAACCTATCGAGTCTTCATCTTTTTGAGTGCATGCCCTAAGGGGTGCACTGGGAAAGGGGTGGGTAAAACATTAGTGCTTCACAAGATTATTGTCCTTTTTACCACTATCATATACACACTTGTCTCTTAAAAACCATTCCCCTAAGATTTTTATTTTCTATTTCGCACTCTACATTCATTTTCCACCCTTTATCCCCATTTTCCTAACCTTGACCCCCTTTTGACTGTTCACTGTACTAGGTTGACCCTGTTGACTCTATACAATTTTTAGCTTTAATTTCTTATACTAGGTCAACCCTATATAATTTTGGATAAAATTCACTTAGGGTCTAGGTCATCTCTTCACTGACCTAGCTCATGACCTAGTGAATTATTGTTTGAAACTATGTTAGGTCGACTAGGTCGACCTTGTTGGCCAAAACTTTTAAAAAGGGGTTAGGGTTAAATTTGCCTATATATATAAGTTCATTTCACCATTATTTAGAGAATAAAATAATAATTTAGATCTATTTTTCATATGATTATCCACCATTATACTTGATAATCAAGCTTAGGGTTTCATACTTTCTTTGGAGATATATATCTTGTCTTGTGGAGAAGTCTTTTGGATGCATTGATAGGTTGTGTAGCTTAGATCCGATTTATCTTTGTCATCCTTACATACCATAATAACCTCTTGTGACGCGTGGTGGATTCATCTTTAAATAAAATTATTCCTAACTTTGTTCCTCATTTGTAAGAGTAGATAAATATGCAATTGTACTTCTCTTCCATACATTAGGATTCTATATATATTGACATGAGTATTTGTCTCTTATGCATGTTTACTTTTATTTATTTTTTAAAACTCACTTTGTGCCACAAATTTTTCTAAGCACTAGATTAGATTTTAATTTATTTATTATTTTAGTGAGATATCAAAACATAGGACTCCCTTAGGGTTACTGAGTGATTGTGCTTGACTGGAGGCTTTGGAACCCTCCCTAGCATAGTGTATTATAGTAAGAGATCCCCTAATCAAGTATAGCAAAACCCCATATTGGTCATGTTCCCTATTATCTAATGTGTCTATTTCCAAACAATATTTCACTTTTCACATTTGAGAAAGGAAAATGAGAAACTAAGAAGAGTGGATGAGGGTTTGTACGTACCCAGATGTGGACTTGCGCACCCGATTTAGACGATAGAAGGAACTCTTATTTGGTTGTGGAGGATGACACCTAAAAGAGAAAGAGACTAAAACACAAAAAAATTTAGATGGCTAGATAGTGGACTGCCAAGCAAAAGCTTGGTCCTAAAAGCATAAAGACTTCTCAGAAGATGACAGTCCACTGATAAAAAATAAAATATAATCAGAAACAGAAATGATGAAGACAGAATGAAAGAAATAAAAAGCAAATGCATACCTATTTGTAGTAATCTGCTTTGCATAGTCACCGATGTCGGTGGTTTTGCCAGCATCGATCAATGAAGGTCATCGACGTCAATTATTCTGTCGACGTCGATAGGGGCAATGGTCGAGGTCGGTCAGGGTAATGGCCAGAGACAAGTTTTAGGTCCGGTTTTAGTCCATAGGGTGGTCTGAGATTTTGTTTGAGGGTCAGAGAGTTTGTTTGGGGGTTAGAGGGACTGCCTGTAGGTCTGTGCAGGGCTGATTAGACTGAGAGTATGGTCTAGAAAGGGACTAACTGAGTAATAGAGGCAAAAGGGGGATGATAGGGAGACAGGGATTTGAGAAGGCCTTTTAGCATCTCAGGGAAGGGCAAGTTGAGTCTGAGCAATGGGCTGGTTAGCAGATGAGTTCAAATAAGAATTGAAATAAAAAATAAGGAAGTACTTACCTCCTGCTTGCTGAAGGAAGAATGAAGGAGACCTATTGTTGATGCTGTTGATGGACCTGCAATGCCTTGGATCTCACAATTTGGAGCTATTCCTATAGAGTACTTGTAGCTGATGGTGTTTGTTGTGCAAGAGGGAGAGAGAGAGAATTTGAATACCAAGCGCTAAAAGAGTTCATGTTCATAGGGGGAGAATAGTTGTAGAAATGTAGTTTTAAGGGTAACTGATGTTGATAGAACCACTGACATCAGCCGCATACTGACTAATGTCTATGGCAGAAGAATGGAGACAGAGGCTAAAATTAGCCTCTGTCCATTCTTGCATGCTCCCAGGGTCAAATGGTCATGGGAAAATGGTCGTGAGGGGATTAAATGAACATAGGAGGAAGAATTAAAATGAGATTTGGGTCAATTAAAGCTAGGAATGAGGTGGGGGCATCCAAGGAGGGGAATCCAAGGTGGCATGGGTGAGGTGGAAAGGGGACAAATAAATTAAAATATTTGTTTATTTTAATTTAAAATTGAGGGGACTTAGGACAAGTGTTAGGAAATAGACCAAGGGGATCAAGGGGGGAGGACGACCAAGGGGTAGACACGATTTCAGTGTCTACATTTGCCCCTTTTTGTCTTGTTGGTTGTTCTTGATGAATGGCAAGACAAAAATAGGAGTTGGTTGCCCCAGGTATGGGATGAGGCATTCCCCCTCAAAGCGGGAGTCGAGGGAAGGGAACCTGAGATCGAGTGTCGATTTGATAGAGAGATGGATAGAGAGGGTGAAGAACGAGTGTGAATGTTGTAAATGGGTGAGATTGCACGTATACCACACCACGTGGTAGGTTAGTCAAATTATCATGGTCAAAGGGTCAAAGAGTGCTAGAATCAAAATAACTAGGCCCCAGCATTTAGTCATAGTTGATTGGGTTATTTGATCCAAGCTGTAGCTCTAATGGGTCATTGTGCTCCAGGTATCCTGGGCTTAGGAAGTGCTCCTAGAAAACACAAAAAAAGTCACAAGCAATAGGGATCAACTTGCTCGTGATCTAATACTTGTGAGGGTCAGGTGACAATTTACTGACTAGGTGTGAGGTAGCAAAGGCAATCAAAAAAACCAAGGTAGAGTTGTCTTGAAAGGGGTCAGAGGAGATAGTTGTGATCTCTAAGGTTTGGTGGTCGAGGTAGGCAGAGGCAAAAGTGATCTCAAGGGTGCCCCAGAGGGTTAAGATGACTGCTACTAGAGAGCTAACTGATTGGGGGCATAATTTTGGGGGAATGTGATGAAAAATAAGGTTTGAAGGCCACTGACATTGGTGATAAAACTGACATCGGTGGCCTAAAGGGACCGACATTGGCAAAAATCAGCCGATGTCGGTGGCCTAGGGCACACCGATGCCGATGTCAGCGGCCTACCAAATCTGACAAAACTGGATTGGTGGCCCACCAAAAGTCATTTGCTATTTATTGACTGAGAGAAAAAAGAGCTCTGGAGATCTTTGAGTGAAAGTGACCCAGATTTGATCAAGTTAGTGGTGTGAAGTGGTAGAGAAGCATTGGTGGAGAGAGGGAGTCACTTGGAGCCATAGAGGAGGTTACAGAGTCAATTGTGGGCTAGCAGGAGCTTGGGATAGAGAGACGTGGTGGAGATGGCAGAGGGGAGTAGAGGACCCATAGGGGGTCCACCACTAGCAACACCTATCATGCCATCACACTAATGACGCTGAGATGAGGTAGGAGGCCCCAATGAGCTCAATTGGTTGATTTAAGTTTTGATTTGGTTTTTGAAATTTTGAGTGTTTAGGGTAGAAATTAAGGGGGGAGGGTAGCTAGGAAGGTGGGTAGGGGGTCTAAGATAGATTAGAAGTAATTTAGGAGGGATTTGGGGGGTTAAAGGGTCAAAAATGGGGAAGCCCTAAATTTAGGGCTCACCCCATTCGGCCGTAGGGCCGAACCAGTCACCGACATCAATAGGTTCATCGATGTCAGCCGACCAGTGATCGGTGTCGGTTGACCAGTGATTGGTGTTGGTCACTCACCTGCCGATGTTGGTCACTAAGTGATTGATGTCAGTTAGGTGAGTGCCATCGCCAGCATGCTAATTGATGTTAGTGGCTGCCTGGTCAGAAGGATGGTGAATTCAGTCAAGTCAAAGGGTCAAGGCTACATCAAGAGCTTCCCAAGTGTCAGGATAGGCATAGATGGTTAGATAAGTTGGTCAAGTTGGTTGACATGAGTTTGGGTGGATGCAAGTGAGTCAGACTCTGATGTTGTGGGATTGCCTCCCAACTTTGCTAATGTAGATGTGCGAAGGTGTGACAATTAAGGAGTGGGTGTAGATGAGCACAGTGGGACTAGGCAGACTACGATGCTACTACAGAGTGGCATGAGATGTGAGCCTCATGGTGGCATTGATCGAGTGGTGGGACCATTCTACCAACACCTTCCACCTGCCCACGAGAGAGATGATGGTCACAGTTGAGGATGTGTACTAGATTTTATGGCTATCGGTACACAGAGCTGACATTTATGCATGCTCAAGAGAGGCACATGACATACATATAGTTACATTGTTTGGGGAACACGTCGCTGAGATGAGCTACCATTCAATAAATTTTTCCTACGAGCCCCTGTACGTGGTGGATGAGGATGCACATTGGCTGGCAGTCTTGATGATGATTGGGATTACAGTGTATGTGCTTTCAGATGTAGAGGGAGGCAAGTTTTCGATGGCCATGACTAGAGTTTTGACAAAGATGATAGAGCAATAAATAGTGTTCACCTAGGCACCAGTCTTCTTGGCTCAGGTCTATAGAGAGCTGTGGGGTATTAGCTGGCGGTGGTGGTACATCTTATGCAGGGCCACCTCCTACACTGTTGGGCCTATGAGCACATTGTGGTCACACATCCTCTCAGCCTCCCAGTGGTGATCTAGGCTGGCTTCAGGGTCAGATTTAGGCGATGGCATAGATGCGAGTAGATAGAGTAGTCAGGGACATTGACTACTACCAAGGGGTACTGGAGGCCCTAATCCCAATAGACATCATTTGGAGATTGTACCTGGGATATCTAGCATTTAGGGACTAGGTAGAGCAGATGGTCAGGACCCAGAGCATCAGGTGGGTCAGGGGTAGGTGAGCCGGTGAGCTCGAGAGAGTGTAGCACCAGTATGGGCTGCTATAGGATGTGCCACCTGCCTTCCCATAGTACAGGTAGGATGACATTGAGGCACCACTCCCACTGCCAGAGGAGATAGAGGAGCTAGATTTTGAGGAGTTATCGATAGGACCAAGGGTAACAGACTTGGGGTGTACAGAGGCCTACACAGCATGGTGGATAGGGTAGTACATAAGGATACAGGTAGGGCCACAACTAGATTTGTAAGCTGTTACCAGGGAGCAGGATATAGCCCATGAGGAGAGAGACACAGCTCGTCAAGAGAGGGACATTGCTTAAGCCTAAGTGACCATTTTATAGGGGTAGATCATAGTTTTATAGGGGCAATTGGTAGGGTTGATAGGGTAGGTGATAGTTTTGACAGGGTAGGTCACCATACTATAGGGTCAGCTAGCCACAGCCTAGGCACATGTAGTGGCAGGTTAGGGTTTTGGGGGGTAGGGCCCATTGTAGTAGCCATCTTAGCAGCCATGACAGGGGCTAGGACAGTCAGTGTCAATGCAACCAGCATACTCATAGCTGCAGGGTTCGATACAGGGGATCGTAGTAGGGTGGATGGGTCCACTGCAGATTGTACCTATTGCTAGGTATAAGACTGCATTGGATGAAATCACGTATTATGAGGGAGCTATCAGAGAGTTCCCTCAAATATAGTGATATATTGAGATGCGAGATGAGTAGAGCCGATAGAGGTCTACGTCACGAGTGATGACTTTGGGTGCACGTAGATGGCACAGATCTGAGAGCGGAGATGACATAGCCTCATCCCAGCCGCCACCACCACCGCCATAGCCACAGTTGTGAGGCTAGATTTTGATACTATTTTTGATGTATATACCAGCTTGTGAGTTGATGACGAGAGATGTATGATATTTTGAGAGAGAGAGAGATAGACACAGATTATGTCTATTGTACAAAAACATTGATATATATATGATGATATTTTTGATCATTGACATGAGTTATGGATGTTGTTATGGAAAATTTTATGTTATGTTGTAGATGTATTTAATGTTTATGGCATTGGATATTATGCATGTGTTGATATTATATTTACGATTATGATGTCATGATGACTAATGATAATGTTATGTTTAATGATTATGATGATGATGATGATGAATGTAATGATAATGCTAATGATGTGAATGGTTTATGACTTGTTAGATTATATGATGATGCTAAATGATTATGGATGCGTAATTTGTATGATTTGCAGATTATATGATGTGGATGTTTAAGTTTTTAAGATGGTGATATTTATGATTAATGACTATGATATGAATGATGGAAATGATTATGCTAATGATTGTGGAAATATGTGATTATTTGTGATGTGATCGACAGGCGATGAGAGAATGGGATGGAAGAAAGTGATGAAGAGGATGGCCGAGCTAACCCCAGAAGACCCCATGTCAAATGAGTGCTACCTACATTGCCCTTGTCTTAAGGGCCTCAGGCCAATGTAGTTCTCCCAAAGAGGGAGGAAGAAGGTCTAAGTGATTGATGGCTTTGAGTCAAGGTCAAGTCATGGTTAGAAGAGGATAGGGTTTGTCTATTATGTAGATGAACAAACAAGGGTGGTCAAGCTAACCCCAAAAGATAATCGTGTCATCTGAGTGCTGCCTACATAGCCCTGGTTGTTAGGAGGGCCTCAGACCAATGTAGTTCAGACTAGGAGACAAAGTGGTCGATGTGATGGGTCATGATAATGATTTAGCACGTCCCTAATATGTATGAGGGGACATGCTTGAAATAGGAGAAGAAGATGTTACAGCCTTTTCTAAATGGTGTATTCTGTAACATTGGTCAGAGTTTTTCATCCCTAGCAAGTGTCCATATTAGGTGATGGATGTTTGCTAAAAATGAAATGAGTCTATTTATGCTTCAGCAAGTAATGGTTTATGCTGGGCATAAATTGGATAGTCGATAGTTTCCATGTGTATTGGTGTCCATAGAAACTTGTGTGAATAGGCTAGGTGAGTTTGATCTGAAAAAGAGGTTTGAGTTGACTTGACAAATGACAAATGATGTAGTTGAATGTGACCAAAGTGTAAAGGAAGTGAAAGGCATATTCATCGTTTCATTGACAAGGACCAGAATGACAACATAGATAGGGGTTGTTAGAACCAAGAGCCCCATTCATGCATTACGTCGTTGACCATGGGTTGTGTTAGAGCGGTAATCGAATCACTTTGACATTAAAGTGAGCTCAAAGTCCCTTGAGTAGGTGATATGATAGGAGGAGGATAGGGTAACCCTTTTTTATAGCAGAGATAACCTTATCCCTTTTTATAAGAGACCCTGAGACGACTACAAGCCAAGTCCATGACCTTTTTTTTTTTTTGGGGTAGACTGATCAATGCGGGAAGTCTACATAGAGATGTCATTTTGCTTTGTGGTCATTTGTGAAGCTGATCGATGCGGGAAGCTTCTAATAAAGTGCTATTTATAGCAAGATTTAGTCATAGCCATCCTTTGAGGGAGTGGTCTATATTTTTAATTTATATATTTAAGGGCTTTTGAATTCTTGTCCTTCGAGGGAGCAGTCTATTAGCTATAGCAATGATAGTATAGCTATCCTTCGAGGGAGTATTCTACCTTTTTAATTTGATTTGGTGACCTTGAATATTTTGACATCTCAATTTATTTTTGACAGAATTTTGAGTCATGGAAAAGACTATAGAAGTTCAAGGGCTCCCTTTTATTAGGACAAAGCATCTATACTATATAAAAGGGTTATAGAGGATTTGTTAAGGGGAATAGGGTTGAAAGGAATGAGGACTAAGAGGACAAAGATTTCTCAAGGGATGAGCTCAAGTTAAATGTCAAGTGAACGAGTACTCGACTAACAGTAGAATGGTCACAGATGCAAGGCATTGAGAGGCTCAGGTTCTAGTCATCCATCGAGAGAGGATAGATGATAAGTCTCTGACCCATACTTGTGCGTGATGATGAAAGGTCCAAGCCAATTAGGGGTAAACTTGCCTCATTTAATTGGCTCCATATTGGTCACATGCTGATTTTCTTTGAGGACGAGGTCTCTGATGTTGAAATCTCATTCTCATAGATTTTTGTCATAAGCTCGCTTGATGCAATTTTGATAGACATAGAGATGGTTGAGGGCAGCAAGACGACACTGGTCAAGTAACTCAAGTTGAGCTAAGCGATCTTGATGAAAGTCATCATTAGAAAGAATGTCATACAGAGAGATGCAGAGAGATGAGATCTATACTTCAAGAGGTAGGATAACCTCTGTTTTATACACTAGAGAGAAAGGGGTAGCACCCATAGAGGTTTGGATGCTAGTGCGGTAGGCCCACAAAGTGAAGGGAATGTGAATATGCCAATCCCTCCTAGTGTCGTTGACCACCTTCATGAGAATTTTAGTCAAAATTTTGTTGGAAGCCTCAGCCTACCCATTTACTTGTGGGTAGTAAGGTGAAGAGAAGTTGAGCTTGATGCCAAATGAGTCACAGAGCTTCTAGACGGACTTGTTTTTGAAGGACTTGCCATTATTAGTGATGATTTTGTGAGGGACACTGAAATGACAGATGATGTGGGAGCTGATGAAGTCAATAATCTTGTCAGCTTTTGTGGAGATGAGAGGAATGGCTTCCACCCATTTAGTGAAATACTCGGTGGCGGTGATGATGGACTGATGACAAAGAGATGAGTGAGGGTTAATCTCACTGATAAGATCTAAGCCCCACTGAGAAAAAGGCTAGAAATCCTGAGCGACTTGTAAGGCGTGGCTGGGAAGATGAAGCAAGTTAGAGTGCTGCTGACACTTGATACAATGTCGAACATAATCGCTACAGTCTTGATGAAGGGTGGGCCAATAATAGCCCAAGCAAAGGATGTGCTTGGCAATCGAGTTCCTGCTAAAGTGTCTGCCACAAATCCCATTGTGGACTTGTTTAATAGCATGAGAGGCTTCAGTAGAGGTTAGATAGTGAAGAAGGAGGCCGTCAAAGCCTCATTTATAGAGAAGACCCCCTAGCATGGTATAACGAGCTATGCATTTGATGAAAGCTCACTATGCATTGCTAGAGAGATTGGGAGGAAGGACAGAATGAGATAAGTAGTCCATAAGTTGCTTATACCAATCATCTCATAGACTAGAGTTTATGGTGTTGATATGCTTGATGTTAGGAGAAATGTATGAAGGCAATGGCACATGATGCACCGTGACAAAAAGTCTGGATAAAGATGACAAAGATGGAATATGCAAGGTGAGAGAAGCCATGGTGTCAGCAACCTTATTCGTGGATCGAGGAATAGTCTTCAAAAGGTAATGGTTAAAAGAGGCCAGAAGAGTGTCAGCAAGGAATTTGTACCTTTGCAATATTTCATTTTTATAGAGGTATGAACCGTTGACTTGATTGATAACAAGTTGCGAGTCACCGAAGATGTTGATGGACTTGATGCTGAGAGAAAGGGCAGTTTGAAGTCCCAAAATTAAGGCCTCATATTCAACCATATGATTGGTATAATCAAAGTCGAGCTTGAAAGACAGAGGCATGGGCTCACCTTTGAGTGGGATGAGAATGACTCCCACACCCCCACCGAGTTGACATTTGGAGCCGTCAAAGAACATGGTCATTTGATAGACGGTGTCATTGGTGGAAAGTGTGGCGATAGATTTTTCAGGAAACTCACACTATGAAGGTTGATTGTCAAGAAGAGGGGCATCTACCAGTTGGTCAGCAATGGTTTGCCCCTTGATAAATTTCTACTAGATGAATTCGAGGTTGAACTCAACAAGCAGTATGAGCCACCGAGCTATACGTTGATTTTGATATGGCTTGGAATGCATGTACTTAAGAGGGTCAGTGTGAGTGATGACAAAGGTCTTATGGTTGAGAAGATAGTGGCAGAGCTTGGTAGTGGCAAAGACTAATGCCAAATAGAGTTTATCGATATGAGTATACCAAGTTTCATAGTCGACCAGTGTTCGACTGATATAGTAAATCGCTTGCTCATGATGATGCTCATCTCGGTGCATGATCATGGCACCTAACAAATGGTTGGTGGCTAAGATGCAAAGGTAGAAGGGCTGGTCATATTTAGGTGGAATGAGGACTGGTGGAGAGACCAAATAGCATTTGAGGGCTTCAAAAGCCTCTTGGCAGTCTTTATCCCATTTAAAGGAGACGTCCTTCTTGAGGAGATGATGAAAAGGTTGGCAGCGGTCAGAAAGCTGTGAGATGAAACGATGGATGGACTGGAGCTTCCCTTGTAGACTATGAAGCTGCTTGAGATTAGTCAAGGGCAGCATCTCGAGGATAGCGTAGATCTTGGTGGGATCTATCTCGATGCCATAGAAAGAAATGATGAAGCCTAGGAGCTTACCTGAGAGGACCCCAAATACACATTTCTTGGGGTTAAGGCAGACATTATATTGAATAAGGTGAGAGAAGTTGATCTTGAGGATGGTCAAATGGTTGCGATGAAGCTTGGACTTGCCGAGCAGGTCATCCACATAGTCCTCCATGATTTTATGGAGGAGATCATGGAAAATGTAAGTCATGGCATGCTGATATGTGGCACCTACATTTTTCAAGCTGAAAGGCATGACTCGATAGCAAAAATTCCCCCATGGGGTAATGAAGGTAGTCTTGTGCTGATCTTCTAGTGCAATTAGGATCTGGTTGTATCTTGAAAACCCATCCATGAGAGATAGCATCTCATGGCTGGCTATGAGATCAACAAGTTGGTTTATGTTACGAAGAGGAAAGTCATCTTTGAGACAGGATAGGTTGAGGTTGTGATAGTTTGTGCAGATCTGTATCCCTCCAGTCACTTTGGTGATAGGGATGATGTTAGAGACCCACTGCGGATAGTCGATGGGTTGGATGAAGGAGACAGAGAGAAGGCACTGAAGCTCCTCTTTGACAAGGAGTGCAACACGAGGATGCATCTTTTGAAGCTTTTGCCTAACAGGATTAGCCTCTAGTTTGGTGACAATGTTATGGGTAGCAATGGTGGGGTCAATGCCAGGCATGTCACTATAGGTCCAGGCAAAGGCCTTGCTATGGTCTGAGAGGAATCAGGTGTAGTCAAGCTGCTCTTGGGTGTTGAGAGATTGGCCAATCTTTAAGACACAAGGAACATCAGAAGAGGGAAGGTTGATGTCAATGGTTGATTCATTTAACATAACTTGGGTTTTAGAAGGGAGGGAGCGCTGGATGAAAGAGTCATCAGTGCCCATGTAAGAAAGAATGACATCATCATCTACATAGCAGACAGTGTTGATGGTTGCTGACTCATCGTCTATCAGGCTGGGAAAAATGAGAGGGAGAGACCTGGACACCCCATTTAGCCGATAGGTCAGGGGTTCCAGGTGGATGGTGTTTATGCAAAAAAACTAGGAGGGATGGAAACCATCGACTCTGTAGGTGAAGGGGGAGAAATAGGTGAGCTTAGAGGAGATTGGTCGATGGTGGGTTTGGGACAAAGGTCTGGAGAAGCCTGAGCAGGGTCTTAGAAACCCAGGCCATACCATTTCTTGGCATTATCATCATTGAGAGGCTCGATGGGCTGATGGGAGCCTTGCTCATAGCGTTTAAAGCCAAAACCCTTCCATGCACACCTATAAAGGTAGGTGTGTGCAAAGGCAGGGTTGCTAAGAAATGAGAAGTTTAATGTGAATGGTTGAGGTGAAGAGAGAGGATTCCCGTCAGTAGGAGCTTGATTGAGCCCCCCATAGATGAGATTGGTTTGAAGATGAGGAGGACCATAAGGCATGACCATCCTGATCTGATGGTCATAACTCAAGCTGTGGTGAAGCTATCCATACTCTTGCAGAGTTTGGAACATGTCTAAGGTAAGCAAGTGATATTCCCAAAGTGAAAGTTATTGGAAGATGTCTTCCATGGGGTCTTTGGTTGTTACTTGAAGAGGAGGTGTGAGGGTGACCGCCATTTGTGAACTGGTCAAAGCTTTCACTGATGGAGGTGTCATCGGGGTTGATGTCTTGATAGGAATGAGAACGTCATTTGGTTGATAGGTCATGTTACAAGTTTTGAAAGGTGATGGGTCGGTAGGAATGGTGTGGACTTTCCCGTTGTGTTTGAATTTCACACAATGATATAGGGTAGAGGGAACACAAACCATGGCGTGAATCTAGGGTCAACCAAGAAACATGTTATATTGGAACTCTCCTTTGATGATATAGAAGATCTCTGAGACTATGTGCGGGCCAACACAAATGTGGAGGACAATGGTGCCAATGGTTGTGGTAGTGGTGTCATTGAAGGAGTGCAAGATTGCATCAATTTTGGATACGCAATTCTTAGGGAGGGCCAATTGATCAAAGGCATGGGTGGAGATGATGTTGATGCTGGCACCTCTATCAATCATAATGTGCTTGATGCGGGTTCGATCAACATAGGTGGTGATGAAGAGAGCAGTGTCTTGATCTTTCATGTTAGATGTGGGAATTTTAGAATTGCTGAATGTTATAGAGGCAATGGGAGATAAAGAGTGGACCAGGGCAGCGAGTGGTTGGGGGTCCTCAGGTTAGACCTCCATTACCTATAAGGCCCTGATGAGAGCTTGACAATGATGGGGCGAGGTTTGGATAAGGTCATATAGGGTCATCTTCACGGGCGTCTGGTGAAGCTGTTTTATCATGGAGTCATGGATTGCCCTTGAAGAAGAAGAAGAGGGTTGAGATGTGCCAAGGATATAAATCTTAGGTTTTGGCAGTTGAGGTGGCTTGATGAAGGGGTAGGTCCAAGGAATGGCAGCTTTTTCTTTTGCCCTGTCCTTTTGTGACCTAGTGGTTATGTGGATGGCATTGATTTCAAAGATAGGGGGTGAAGGAGATGAAGGGGTCATGGCCTGCTGATGAGATGTCAATGTGGTTGAAGAGGTTGGAGGGATATGAGAAGGTGTCGGGGGTTGGTCGGCAGTGTCCTCAAGAAGAAGAGTGTCTTTCTCCATGTAGCGGTGAATGACAGCCTTGAGGGCACAGTAAGTCTCAGTATCATGTCTTAGCGTATGATGATATAGGCAAATCTTAGTATTGTCAAACCAGGAAGGCTTTGACCTGAGGGGTTAGAAGGGCTTGATGGGCGGAAGGGTTATGCTAGAGGTCTGCAAAAGTTGGTGCAATATCAAAGAGTATGAGCCCACTAAAGGGTCTATGCTCATTGATGTGTGAGATGCTGGTGACTTTTGCTTGGGTGGTGTTGAAGGATGCTTCCATACCACCTTTTGGGTTGATGGTGCGGTGACAGGTGAAGATGACACTTTCTTCATGAGAGGTGCCAAATTTTTGAGAGAGGATAGGCTGGTGGTAGGTAAAGGAAGTAGCGGAGGCAACTAGTTTTGATTAGAGGTTGGAGTGGGGAGGACTCTGATTATGGTTGAAGGATGAGGCCCCAAAATGGAAGGCAATGGTGATGGGGGAGGAGGAGTTCGCTACTATGGTTTGCAGTCTTCTTTGATTTGGTTTGAAGACTACTATTGGTCGAGGCATGGTCTAAGCCCACCTTCACTTGCAGGTGGGTGAGGTTAGGGACAGGGTGAACACTGAGTGACTTGATTGGTTTAGATGGGGTAGATGAGGGTTTCGGTCCTGATGTGGTTGGTTGAGGTTTAGAAGGTTTAGAAGTAGAAGTTTGGTCTTGGTTGGAAGTCTTGGGAGATTGTGTCATGGGTGGATTGACGGTCTGAGATGAGATGGCACAGGCATGTTGAAGAGCCTTAAGTCGCTCCCATAATACCTAATGCTCCACTTTCCTTGAAGGGAGAAGTTTGAATTTCTCCACTAATCAGGAAAATGGCTGAGAAGATGTTGAATGAGGTTTGGGTCCTTAAGAGGAGTTGGATGGTTATGGGGCTGAAGATGAGATTGGTGCAATAGTCTCAGACCCAAGGCATGATGAATTCATTACAAGTTCGTCCTTGGTTGGAGAAGGAGGAGAGATAGGTTCTTTCCTGGGTGGAGAAGGAACTAGAGAATGAGGCTCCTCAAGAGGGTAGAGGGCAGGGATGATTGTGCCCTCCACTTGTAGTTGAGGAGTAGGAAGGGGTAGGTCCTCTATAGGTAGAAAGAAGGATGATGGTGAGACTGGTGGTGCCGGTATGGTCGAGGCATCCTCCAATATAAGGGAAGTCGATGGAGAAGTGATAAGAGAAGAAGGTTCATCCACATGTGATGGACTGATGGGTGGACTAACCTCTTGAGTTTGTGAGAGAACTTGGTCAGGGATGAAAGGCAAGACCGTATTGACTGTGCGTATGTTATGTTCATGAGTGTCATTAGTCATAGTCTACACATTGTTTTGGGTAGGAGGATGATTGGGAAATGGTTGCTTGAAGATGTCTATGCCTTGATTCAGTGGTACATTCAAATTGTCTAGGATGAGGTCACCCTTTTATAGCATGTCTTGGATGATGTTTTTAAGGGTCTTGCAGTTGCCCGTGTCATGGCCTTTAACGCGGTGGTAGTTGCAAAAATCATTTTCCCTATACCATGCAGGGATGGCGCATGAGGGATCAAATTGTGGAGGTGGTCAGATTTGGGGGAGATTGAGAACCCCCTATTTGACAAGTTTTTCCAGTACAGATGCGTATGACTCTCTGAGTGGAGTATACTATCACTACACATATCTTTGCTGGAATTGGTGGGTGATGCTTTGAGACATGGATAGCTCGGGCTGGTTGGTTGAAGGTGAAGAGTATGAAGGTCTAACAACTACAGCATTTGCTGATGCCTTATATTTAGGATTAGATGAAGAAGGTTTAGAAGATGAGTCATTGGTCTTGGCGTTGGGGTTCTTACTCCGCAACTTGACTTTATTCTCCTCGATGGCACGTAATTCAAGCTTGCAGGCCATTGTGAAGGCTTTGTCAAAGGTGTAGAAGGTTTGAACCCGCAAGGTAGAGGAAATATGCTTGGCACAGGCCTAAGAGAAAAGTTTGATAAGTTTGGGTTGGGGCAAGGAAAAGGAGAGTTGATTGATGAGGCCTCTCTAGTGAGCAACAAAATTGGCTATGGATTCATCCTCAAATTGCCAGATAGAATAGAGATCTGTGATTGAGACCTTTTTGGTGATGTTGATAGAGAAGTGGTCGAGGAAGAGTTGGTCCAGTTGTGTGAATGTGAAAATAAAATGGTTAGCGAGAGAGTTGTACCAGTTGAGAGCAGCACCAGAGAGGGACATGGGGAATGTGCATAAGAGTAACGCATCATCATGGGTAATGAGATAACAGGCATGTCTGAATGCCCGTAGGTGCTGTTATGGGTCTTCCTTGCTCTGGAAATGAGAAAATTTAGGAAGCTCCCACTAACTGGGATACGGCTTGATTGGGACGGAGGGATGGATGGGTTCATTACAAATTTGCTCATATGAAATGGCATTGCGTGAACTAGAAACAGAGGTCTCGAGACTAGACATCTTGTCCATCAGCATTTTGATGATGTTTGCTGATGAATTGGTGGGTGGAGCACCCCCTAGGTTGTAGGGTGCTTGGAAGATGTTAGAAGGGGCATACGACATAGTCAGTTGCCCTTATAAGGGTGCAACGTATTGATAACTAGTCGTTGGGATAGAAGTGGAGGCCAAGGGTAGTTAGGTAGAAGGCATGATTAGGCTCGATGTTGCCACAAGAGGTTGAATAGTGGTAACATTAGCCAATGGATAGGTAGCCACCCTGGTGTTGATAGGGGTGAGGGTAGGTGGAATAGAGACAACCAGATTCTGGAAAGGGGTAGAGGTTGGTTGAATGGGTTGCGGTTGATAAGGGCTAAAACCCTAGTGAAAGTGGGCCCCAAGATGGAGGGAGAGGCCACACTTAGAAGGTTGGTTATGGGTTGGTCATTAGTCGAGGTGATAGCCTGGGTGTCTATGGGTTAAACCAAAGACGCTATAGATACGACCGTTGTCTCGACTAAAGAGGTCAGCATCCCATAAAATGGGTTGCCCAAAGAATCTCGCGTTCAGCTTCATGCGAGATAATGCTGCAAGGCTTTGACATTGAGGTCCAAGAATCTTTCAAAATCTTGGTCCCCTTTAGGGACAATGGGAGTCTGGGTCGGGGTCGGTCAAGTAGGAGTTCTCTTGGTCTCTGAGTGGAACTCCATTATAGGACTGGTTATGGACAGGGAAAGCGGAAGCGGTTGATGCCTCACGTGGTCGACAAGAGCCTTGGTTTGATTGTGAGTCAAAACCATTCAAGGCAAGAAAGAATGTCCTCACAAGCTCAAAAAAAGCAGATAAGAACAGAAAAGATGAAGAACACAAGCAGACCTTAAATGTTAAATCCCTAGGAATAAATTATTAGGATCGTGGTGGCTTATGCCTTAGAATGTGTTTAGGAAGATTGGCTTTTGAGACAGGTCCTAGAAGAAGTAATCTATGGTTGGTTTTGGGTTTGTTTCAGCACTCAAAAGTCTATGTTAGGTTTTGTACATGGCCTGGTGCTAAGGAGCAAGCTCCCCTCACTTCACTAACCCAGTGATAAGCTAGGCCCGCTTAGCCAGTATATACTTCCCCTAGAGATTATCCTCTGCCAGAGAATAGAGTGGGCTTTCCCCTTGGTGATGAAATCCAAGTGGGATTGCTGGGACGGGTAAGGTATCTGCTAGGTGATGAAATCCCAGTCGGGCCTTGTCTCAGTTGAGTTTAGATGTTTAATTTGTGTAAGTGATTTGGTTGTGTAACATAAAGTGGACTACGATTAATTCATGATGTGGTTTTTAATTACTAGATGTGGACTAAGTATGCAGTCAAGAAGAAATGAGATGCAGTGTGTTTTAAGCACAAATAGAAATCTTAGTTTGTATGAAGACAAGTGAGAAGAGGTTGAAGAGTATGACTTTTGACTAGTCTAAGATGCAAGAAAAGAAAGAAAAGTTTTTTTTAATCCTGTTAATGGTGTCTTTTGGAAGAGATAAAAGAAAGAGGTGAAAAGGAGAGACCTAATGCACCTATATGAACAGAAAGAAAAGAACCCAAAGAAGACCCTAGGGTCCCACCAGGCGTGCCAGAATGTTTCCAAACAAGATTTCGCTTTTCATATTCGAGAAAGGAAAATGAGAAACTAAGAAGAGTGGATGAGGGTTTGTATGTACCAAGATGTGGACTTGCGCACTAGATTCAGATGATTGCAGGAACTCCTCTTTGGTTGTGGAGGATGACACCTGAAAGAGAAAGAGACTAAAACACGAAAATTGTTAGATGGCTAGATAGTGGACTGCCAAGCAAAATCTTGGTCCTAGAAGCACAAAGACTTCTCAGAGGATGACAGTCCACTGATAAAAAATAGAATATAATTAGAAACAAAAATGATGAAGATAGAATGAAAGAAATAAAAAGCAAATGTGTACCTATTTGTAGCAATCTGCTTTACATATTCACCGATGTCGGTGGTTCTACCGACATCGGTCAAGGAAGGTCACCGACGTCAGTTAGTCTATCGACGTCGGTAGGGGAAATGGTTAAGGTCGATCAAGGTAATGGCCAAAGACAAGTTTCAGGTCTGGTTTTAGTCCATAGGGTGGTCTGAGATTTCGTTTGAGGGTCAGAGAGTCTGTTTGGGGGTCAGAGGGACTACTTAGAGGTCTGTGCAGGGCTGATTGGACTAAGAGTATGGTCTATAAAGGGACTAACTGAGTAATAGAGGCAAAAGGGGGATGATAGGGAGACAGGGATTTGAGAAGGCCTTTTATCCTCTCAGGGAAGGGCAGGTTGAGTCTGAGCAGTGGGCTGGTTAGCAGATGAGTTCAAATAAGAATTGAAATAAAAAATAAGGAAGTACTTACCTCCTACTTGCTAATGATGTTGATGGACTTGCAATGCCTTGGATCTCACAATCTGGAGCTGTTCCTGTAGAGTACTTGTAGCTGATGGTGTTTGCTATGTGAGAGGGAGAGAGAGAGAATTTGAATGCCAAACACTAAAAGAATTCATGTTTATGGGGGGAGAATAGTTGCAAAAATGCAGTTTTAAGGGTAACCGACACTAGCAAAACTATCGATGTCAGCTGCATACTGACTGACGTTAGCGGCAGAAGAATGGGGATAAAGGCTAAAATTAGCCTCTGTCTGTTCTTGCACGCTGCTAGGGTCAAATGGTCATGGGAAAATGGTCATGAGGGGCTTAAATGGACGTGGGAGGAAGGATTAAAATGAGATTTGGGTCAATTAAAGCTAGGAATGAGGTGGGGGCATCCAAGGAGGGGAATCTAAGGTGGCATGGGTGAGGTGGAAAGGGGACAAATAAATTAAAATATTTGTTTATTTTAATTTAAAATTGAGGGGACTTAGGACAAGTGTTAGGAAATGGACCAAGGGGATCAACGGGGGAGGACGACCAATGGGTAGACACGATTTCAGTGTCTACAGTGTCTCCAATTAGAAGTGTATGGTATGATATATATTTTTCAAGTTAGGATTAATTTATAGACATGATGCACTTTTGATTGCATACACTAAGCTCATAAGTGCCCTTGATGATTTTAAACATCAAGAGAAGACTATCAAGGATCTTAGGCATTAGTTAAAAGAAGTTAGCATAAGGTGTAAGTCAAAGGTATTTAATTATGACCAGTTAAAGATAGAGCTAGATTCTTTGAAGGTTGAACATGAACAACTCATAGACAAAATGAGAAAATTTGAGAGTGAGAGAGTGAGAAGTCAGAACAAGTCAAGAGTAACAACCTGAAAAGACCAATGAAGTAGCCCAATGTAATAAAACAAAATTCATCAAGTAATCATGCTAAATATAGAAATGTTATTTGCTACATCTGTTAAAATATAAGACACATTTCAAGATTCTACTCTAAAAGAGTTAAAAGGTCCACAAGATTTAACATGACATATGAAGCTTCTAGAATGCATAAAAAGGATCAAACATTGGTATGGAAGCCAAATTAAGATAGGATGGATTATATTGAGCTCAAGAAGCAAGATGGACTATTTTCTAAGCATGAATACAAGACTAAATAGGACTCTATGTTATCTTAGACTACCTTTCACATTCAAGATGAAGGCATGAAGTGGTATATAGATAATGGTTGCTCAAGCCACATTAGAGGATATAGAAACAAGTTCATCTCTTCAAAAAAGATTATATAAGAATAACAAGGTTTGGAGATAACACAACTACCAATATAGTTGGCAAGGGTGTCTTGAGATTGGGAAATGGAAAGACCAAGACACAAAATGTATTGAATGTGGAAGGTTTGAAACATAAATTGCTTAGTGTAATTAAAATGAGCAATCAAGGACACGCATTAACTTTTCATGATAGAGGGTGTGAGATAAGGAGAGCCAAATCAGGTAGATTAATTATCAATGCCAATAGGATTGAGAATAACCTATATGTATTGAATGAGATCAAAATGGAGAGATGCTTCATGAGTAAGATAGATTAAATTTAGCTATGCTATAAAAGGTTAGGTCACCTAAAATTTTATAACTAGGGTAAGATTATCACTAAAAACTCTATGAAAAATGTGCCTAAGATCATCAAGCCTATAAGCATACTATTTAAGTCTTACCAACATGGTAAATAGACTATAACAATGTTCAAGTCTAAGAATTACTCTACTAAAAGACCCTTGGAGATAATACACACTGATCTCTATGGGCCTACAAGAATTCAAAGCATTCAAGGAGATAAATACTTCATGTTACTCATAGATTATTACACAAGAATAACTTGGGTTGCATTATTAATAAAAAATCAAAAGATCTTGACAAGTTCAAGGCATTCAATACTCTTGTTGAGAATGATAAGAATGGTAAGATCAAGTGCCTAATATTTGATAGAGGAGGATATTTTTGGTCCAATGAATTTGATGACTTATGTGAGGTTCATAGAAGAAGGAGATAATTATCAATAGCTAGGACACCTGAGTAGAATGGGGGAATGGAAAGGAAGAATAGGATAGTTTAAGAGATGGCTAGAACTATGATAAATGAGTCTATATTATTTTATGGATATTGGAAAGAGGTAGTAAGCACTAATATTTACATTTTGAATAGAGGATAGATAAAGACTAAAGGTAATAAGATTCCTTATGAACTATTGAAGGGTAGACCAACCAATGTGAAACACATTAGAGTGTTTGGGAGTAAATGTTTCATCAAAAGAGATGATGAAGACTTGGGTAAGTTTGATTCTAGATATGATTAAGGCATATTAATAGGATACTCCTCAATGATCTCATCCTGTAGATGTTATAACAAGAGACTACAAAATATAATGGAAAGCACCAATGTGAAAATTAATGAGACAAAGAAATCTCACTCGTAGTCAAAGAACATTTTAGAGAATTAGGACTTCAAGAATGAAGAGAAGAATATAGAGTTTGATGAAAAATAAGAAGTTGAAGAAAGATAGGACACAAAAGGGCCATCAAGATAGATTCAAAGAGATCACCTTGAATCTCAAATCATTGACAATAAGAATGCAGGTATGTATGCAAATAAAGAGAAGACCGGGATGTAGTCTAAATCAAGAGAATGTTGCTCTATTATACAATATTGAACCTAAGAGTCTTATAGAATCAAGAAAATACAAATTTTTGATAGGTTTTATGAATGAGGAGTTAGACCAAATAAATAAGAATGAGACTTGGGAACTAGTTCCTAGGCCTAAAGACAAGAATGTCATTAGCATAAAATAGGTGCTTAAAAATATGTTGAATTAAGATGGATAAGTCACTAGGAACAAGGATAGATTGGTATGAAATGGATATGCACAATTTGAATGGATATACTTTGAGGATATATTTTCACTAGTATCAAGATTGGAGGCCATCAGACTATTTCTAGCATATGTAAGATTTAAAGGATTCAAGGTATACTAGATGGATGTCAAATATACCATTTTGAATTGGAATTTGGAAGAGGAAGTGTATATTGATAAACCTAAAGGGTTCTCACTATTAGATGACAAGGAATGTGTTTTTAGGTTGAAAAATGATCTATATGGTCTAAATAAATTTCCTAGATCTTGGTATGCCAGATTAGGCAAGTATCAATTAGATTAAGGATTCAAAAGAAGAGTTATAGATAGAAATCTATACATCAAGAAAAAATATGACCATCGGCTAATTGTAGTTGTATATGTGGATGACATAATTTTTGGTTGAAATAATGAGAACATGACCAAAGACTTTTCTACAATGATGAAGAAAGAGTTTGAGATCTTCATTCTAGGAGAACTATCATTCTTTTTGGGGTTGCAAATCACTCAATCTAAAAAAGATATATTCATCTCCAAAGTCAAATACATAAGAGAGATGTTGAAAAATTTTGAGATAAAATATTACAAGGTAGTTAGTACACCCATGTTCACAAGATGTAAGTTGAGCAAGGAAGATGAGTCTCCAAAGGTCAATCAGACATCATATAGGTCAATGATTGGAAGATTTTTGTACACCACTACCTCTAGACTTGAAATCATGCAAGCAGTAGGTCTTATGGGAAGGTTTCAAGTAGATTCAAAGGAAAATCATCTAAAAATAGTCAAAATGGTACTCAAGTATCTCAAGGGGACTATAGATTATGGATTATGGTATCTAAGAAGTAAGGAGTTTAATTTGAAAACCTACACATATGCAGATTGGGTAGGAAACATATATAATAGGAAAAGTACCAGTGGAGGACCCTTATTTTTAAGTGGGTTCCTAGTTTCATGGATAAGTAAGAAGAAACCATCTATATCTTTGTACAATTGTGATTTTGAGTACATTACAACAACTTCATGTCACACCCAGGTCTTATGGATGAGATAGACCCTAAAATATTATAAGGTAGAGTATGATGGTTCTAGCCCTATCTATTGTGATAATACAAATGTCATAAGCATCTCAAAAAACACTATCATGCACTCAAGGAAAAAAACATTCCAATTAGGTATGATTTACTAAGATAAAAGGTAAGCAAATAAAGTGTTAAACTTGAATATGTTTCTACACAGGATCAGATTATAGACATCTTAACCAAAAAACTTCTAAAGGTAACTTTTGAACACCTAAGATATGAATCAGGTGTAATTCTTGCCCCTAAAAATCATTGAAAAAGGTAAGAACTTAACGAGATATAATCATGATCATTATCTCCAAGAATAGATGAGTTATTTTGATAAGGTATACAAAGAGATAGGGAAGAATATTCGTATTATGTCTCATAAACTCATAAGTCCTATATGTTAAGTATTTTGGTTTCAAGGAATGTGATTCAAGGAGTTATAGACATCAATTTTTCATTTATGTTAAAGGGGGAGATATAATAGAATTAGGAGATAAGAATGATCAATATACATTATGTTTTTCCATCAATGAAAAATGGGGAGATTATTGAACATTTTTACCTCCAAGAATAAATGAGTTATTTTGATAAGGTATAGAAGGAGATAGGGGGAGCATGTTTGTATTATGTCTCATAAACTCATAAGTCCTGTATGTTAAGTATTTTGGTTGTAAGGAATGTGATTCAAGGAGTTATAGACATCAATTTTTCATTTATGTTAAAGGGGGAGATATAATAGAATTAGGAGATAAGAATGATCAATATACATTATGTTTTTCCATCAATGAAAAATGGGGAGATTGTTGAACATTGTTACTATTGTTGAAATTTGGCATTAATGTTGTTATTGATGTCAAAGGTTCTTAAGAAAGGTGTTCATGAGTTTATTGAAGAATTTTATTGTTTGATAGAATCATTGGGAAGTATGAAATTGTCTAAGGATAATGTAAGACATGTGATCAAGTTATAAGAACATCAATAAGTGTTTAAGGTTAGTTGTCAAGTTTCAAGAGCTTAAGAAGCCTAGTCATGACACTAGTCATTGCATAAAAATACCTTGTAATAACATATGAAATTTGTGTACTCATGACATGGATGTATAGAGGAATAAGAGGCATTATAAGTTTATTTGAGAATGATTATGAGGATTTGTAGTATTCAAGTGACTCTTAGGTTAAACATACAAGGGTAAGACCTACAAACCTAGTATACAACTAGACCACCTCTAGACCCTACTTGGCCTAATAAGGTAACATGATATATTGACAAGACATATGAATAATGTTTGAATTTTTTTGAGTATGATATATATTATATTAAAATGTATATGATATGGATAACACATGGAAAGAGACTTGAAGGTTAGTTTCAAGGTCTGATATGACTTCCAGGTAAAGGCCTAAAGAGCAAAGAGAGAAATGGTGACCAGATGGGGTATCAAGATCAATTTCCATGGAAAGAATGATAATTTGAGAATTTTTTAGTGGTTTTATAGGTTTTATTAGGTTTTTTAACCAAGTATGAGGTCAAATTTTACAATAAATGGCATGAAAAGTGGTTTTGAGGTTTCTTGAGTACACAAAATGAAGGGTTCTCAACCCGAGAAGAACTTTCAAGTGTTCATTGGCATGTGTAGCCTCTACATGGAAACATAATATATTGAGTAGAGATGGGTAAGGGTAATAAATAAGATATATAGGAATTATTTTTGGAAATGAGAGGTAATCATTTATGAACAATCATTAACAATAGAAACAATGTTAACCCTGTCTAAAACCCTAAAAATGACCTGATGTGAAAAATATTGTTCTAAAGTGATTATAATGGTTTGATATAGATATTTAAGTTATTTTATCATGTATATAACTATCTAAATCACATATAAGTGTGATTGGTTTGTCAGGTGAGTGAGTGAACCCTACAAGAAAGGCCTTATTTCTCAGAGATTAGATGTAGCATTCAGATTTGACTAAGTCAACATTAAAAATTTAATGAAGGTTGAATATTGAGACTCATATTTGATGTCCATGGTGGTTTTTGAGTATATTATATATTTAAATAGTGTTAAATTAGTCATCAAAGTTGACTAGTTACTAATAGATCTAATGGTGTAGACAATGAGAAAACCAGGTAGAAGTGAAAAGTTGATTAGGGATGTGTTATCATAGATTAGGGATAAATACAAGTGCATGGATATTTTTTTAAAGACATGTAAGATATGTTCATTTTGGATATTTATTTTTGGGATCATTGAATATGATGAAAATGTTTCCCATAAGTTGACTTGTCTAGTTTAGATGAGACAGTGAGATTCAAGACTATGAGGTTGGTCTACAAGACCAATATTTCTATTTGAACACACACACACACACACACACACACACACACACACACACACACATATTATATTAGTATAATTACCTCATATTATCATATAAATGCATTTTAAATCTTTGAAAATGGTTTTACAGGTGTTCATGACTGTGTTTTGAGGCTAGTTTGTAGTTTTGAGTGGGCTACTTGTAGAAGAGGGTTTGTGTCCTTTTACCCTATGCAATGAATTATAATGAACTTGGTGAATATTTTTAGGTATTTAATTATATATTTATATTATTTTTTCAATGGTTTTTTGATAATATTGTGTTTTTATTTTAATTGTTTAAGACAAAATTTTTGGGTATACACAGGGTTAATTGTGAATAGTGCTTATGGCATGCTTCAAGTGGTGGTTAGAGCTAAAAGGTGTCATGGACCTAAGATTGTATTTTTATGGGTATATTTAAGTGTAATATGATATCATCTTACTTTTTAATAAGTTGTAGAGTGTTCTAAGGTGTTCAAAGGGTAAAGTGTGCTAATGAATGCTGAATTGAATTAGGTCTCCTTAAGGCCTAAAAGGGTTTTTGGTCCTATATACTATTACTAACATTTTTAATGTTTGATTCATGTTTTTTTAATTTCATAAGGCCTTTTTTGGGAAATATAAAATTTTAAGTGTATATGGCTGACCAAGGAGTGTATAAGCAAGAACCTAGTATAAGAACAAGGCCTAATAGGCCTAATAGTCTAGTTAGAGATTGAGAGAGTTGAAAAAAATGAGATATAAATTTGAAGAGATGAAGGAGGTCTTTTATAAAATTATGAGGGTACACATAAAACATCATGAAGATATTATATGGGTACTATAGATGATTATCAAGGTCATATGACCTAACCAAGTTAAGAAGAGGACTAATTAAATGAAGAAGGCTAGAGACTCGTTTGAAAAAGATAGGAGTGTGTGAATAGATGAAGAAGGATATCATCATATGTTGTATGAGATTTTTTTTTTATAAAGGTGATAAATTATTTGATGTGGTTGAGTTGGTGTTGAGTCATCTAGGGGGTTGGTGACTCCTTTTAATTGGGTTCTTACAAAAGATTAGCTGAGTTAATGCTTAGCTAGTTGGGGTTGGTGCTCCAAGTGAAGTTGATGATTTACTAAATCTTGATGTTTATCTTATAGGACTATAGTCCATTTGCATCATTAGTGGTTTTTATTCCCTTTGAGGGTTTCCCACTCAAATAAGTGTTCTATGTATTATGTTTCCATTTCATTCTCATGGCTCTTAATGTGATGCTAGTTCACTCTATTGTTTTGATAGTACATGAATGATAAATTAAATTTGAAAAAGTTTTGAAGACTGATTCACCCCTCCCCCATCCTTCATCTTAGTCATTGTGCTTCCAACACTTTTCATTTCCCATTAGTAGGTGTGATCTCGGAAGGAGACTCCTTATTCAGAGACATAACTACCTTCTACATGTTAAAAACTCATCCTTTTCCTTTGAACTCTATAATGAGTGAATTTAGGCAGGTTAATTACATCTATCCATGGATAAAATAAATTAAAACCTAACTAGGAAAGATGTTAAACATAATATAATTGGTTAACTGATGAAAATGAGACCAAGATGTTTGATATAGTAAAAAGTCATACCAAAACTTTTGATTGGGAATATAGTGACATGAAATACATCCATCCAATTTTATGTACCCATCACAACTATAATGAAAACATTAAACTAGTAAGACAACCTCAAATAAATATAAATCTAACATGAAGAGCTCAAAATAGAAATAGAAAAACTATTGCAATTAATATTCTTATATCCAATCTCAAATAGTCAATGGGTATCACCACTAGTAATAGTACCTAAAAAACATGGAAAATATAGAATATGCATAGAATACAAAAAACTTAAAAATAACTATGAAACACTATTTTCCCTTGCCCTTTATAGACCAAATCTTAGACAATCTAGCTAGAAAGAAGTGTTTTTCCTTCTTAGATGGGTTAAATGGGTATAATAAAATAAGAGTAGCTCCTAAAGAATAGGATATTAAAAATTACACATGTATTTACTATAAATTTTCATATAGAGTTTTACCCTTTGGTTTATGCAATGCACCAATCACCTTTCAAAGATTTAATCTTGCTATATTGCCTAATCTCACTAATGACTATGTTGAAATACACATGGATGCTTTTATAGTATATGTGGACTCTTTTGATGAAGCCTTAACTAATTTAGACAAATTATTGACAAGGTGTGAACAACATTAGTGTAGATACTATTTATGAATTATAGAGCATCTTAGTCTTGTACACTTTGGAAAATAAATATCATGGACGTATCTTAAACATCTATACCTTTCCCATTATCAAAAATCTTACATAAAATATCTCCTTAGGCCTATTTCTCATCTCTTGGTTTGACCAATTTTATTATGATGACCTAGACATTATATCATTCTTATAATGTTATAAAATTGCTTATATTTTATCTCTATAAGTTTTTGACCTATGGTTCTTTTTTAGCTTTTTGGACACATGTTTTCCATTCAAATGCCTACATCGATGTAAGCATCATATTCTAAAATAAGTGTCCAAAGACCTAAAGTCATCTAATTTAAAAATGAAACATATTCCTTTGGTTAGCCTAAGTTATTTAATGTGAGATAGTATCCAAAGGGATTAGTATAAATATAGGATCAATCCTCATTCATTCCTCACCTAAAAAATTCTTACCTCTCACAAGGAGACTTACCAAAAGCATTCAATAAATCAATCAAAAGTAAAGCTTCCATATTTTTACCTATTTCCATATCAGTCATATGGATAACACATCTATAGGTCTAAAGTATTAAAGGAACATCCCATGATCCACATTTTCTAAGTTACAAACTAGGTCACTATATGTACTTGATTATCACACATTTCATCCTTATGCACACATAAGAAAACATGTAGGGGATAACTACATAAGTTTGAGGCTCTCTTCTAAGTATTAACTATGTTGGAAGTTCCCATTAATAAATGAGTCCTTGGGATAGCTCAACACCATGTGCCCACTATCCCATTTTTCCTACAACCATTATGAATATGAAGAATTAGGGTTTTATCATTTTATAAGGAGAAAAAATCCATTATCTAAATCTGAATGCACTAGAGTGAAGGTGACATATTACCCAAAATCATCTAGGTGGTCACATCTAGTTTCATCAAGTATTCCATATTGTACACCTGTGTCCAAGTCAAATAAAATCATCAACATAACCATCCCAAGTTGACACAAGTGTCCACGAATATAGAACTATTAAATCTAAAATATGATGAGTAATCTAAAATCTAGATCAAGTCAATTCCTTTTTTTATATCTAGATCTATATTAACATTAGAACTAGCTAAGTTTATTGTATTCACAATTATTAAAATATATAACATAGTTGTACTTCCTATTTTTTAGCATATCTTAACATAATAAAATTAGTTTATGTTTATCTAAGTTTTGTAATTAATTGGCCTCCTATAGATTTGTTTATCACCCTTATGATTATTCATTTTTATATTCTTAAACCTAGCCCTAAATTCAAAAATCAACATAGGATTAAACATTTAGTGAACCTGATTTGTTTGAATGTAATTTTTTATGATTCCTAAGGTTTTTAGCCAACTAATAGGCATATCCCTAGATTGGGTAGTGTGCCTATTGAACACATTGAGCTTCCTATTTTTCCCATAATATGTCTAAAAAAAATGAGGGACCTAATCCTATGGATCATGATGATACCAATATTGAGAATTAATAATACACTAATGAGGTTATCATAGAAGAAGATTTTGATAATGAAAACTACGAGTCTAATGAAAATCATGAGCATGAGTAAATAAAACATGACCAAGTGCAAGATATTGCATTATTTTGTGAGTATATTCCTCAAAAATACTAAGTACCTTGATAAGACCCATAAAAATATAATGTAAATAAAAAAATCAAAAGGAATAATTGATGTAGACACCTAAAACTAGCCACAAATGGCCTTCGACGAGACTTTAGACCAATTCCTACCAACCATTGAAAATTAAGCATAAAAATCATTAAAAGTCCCAAATTTTCTTGCAAATCATTTTTCATATCTCAAAATCACATTGTGACATCCCTAATTGGGGTAGCCTACCATAAAAAACAAAAACCTCTCACAAATTCATCTCTAATCATCTTGTGGCATCACAACATGCAATTTGGCCTATGGAATTGTTAAGTGGGATACATGAACAAATATCAAATCTTAAAAGAGATAAATGGATAATAAAAATTAATTAATAAGCTAAACCAAATTAAATACTTAGTTAAATTATCCATGTGAAATTAATGAATTACTAAAAAATAAAATTCAAAAATATGAAATATCCTAGCTTTTCATTATTACCTTTTGTGAGTTGTTAAGACTTTACAAATATTTTACCCATGCATATTCATTGTAAATCATGAGTTATTGACATATTTTAACTCAAATGGGGTTAAATTGACTCACTTAGGTTAGGTTTTAACCCATTCCATGTTTAAAATCTACCTTGACTCACCTTGGGTTGGGGTTAGATCCTTAGGCTATAAATACAAGGCCTTGCCTATTGAATTTTAAGCTATTTTGGTGCAAAGTTATCATGCAAAAATGAATTCAAAGATTTTAGAAGAGTAGTTTTATAATTCTAAAATCTTGAGCCAAGCTACATCAAGCCACATCACAAGACAAAATGGTGCCAAAGAGAAATGGAGGAAAGAAAACTTTATTGCCAAAGACTCTTTGAGCACAAAATAAGCAATGCCAACAATGAATCATTTTGAGCTCTAAAGGAAGGTAAGGATTATTTTTATTTACATTTTAATTTTGTTCATTACGTTCCCCCTATGTTCTTTACCACTAGATTCTTCTATTGTTTGGGCCTAAGAGTAGCTACCATCTAATTACACTATAGATTGGAAGCTATTTTGTTTTTTTCTTTGAAAATATCTTCATTAAGTAGTGAAAAAATTTTGTGCTTAGATATTGGTGGCTTAAAGAGGTTCTTACTAATTAAGTTTTATTGATTATCTTGTATCACTTCTAAGAAGGTTTCACTAATGAATGTTGACTTTTGACTTTGATTGTCTTCTATCACCTCTAAAAAGGTTTCACTAGAAGATGCTAAGTTTGAATTTTTATTTTCCCATAGTGCCTCTAAAAAGGTTTCATTAGGAGATGGTTCTTCTTATACATGAATTTGGCCTTGACCTCCTTATTATTATTCAACTGATATCTCACCATGGATGTAGTTCAACAAGGTGTGATTATGTCAATCCCAATTGACATTTGTGAAAGGTAGAATGTCAATAATATGGCTATGTTGGTTGGTGGTAATGGAATGGGGAGAGGCTGCACAATCCTCGTAAAATATACTAGGGGAACTTGTGTCAATGATAAAGTACTCATCCTTAAAAACCATATAAGGATCAAATATATATTCAAATTGATCCATGAAGCATGTGTACTCAATATTATAATAACCATGAACATATTTTGAATATGAATATGATTCTAACTCAATAGACTCTGAATTTAATGCTAAGACTAATGTTGGTTCTACTTCTAAGTCTAAATATAATGTTGGTTTAAGAATAAAACCTAACTCTAATTTTGATTCTTCATCTGATGGGTACTCTATTACAATAATGTCTTGTTGCATGTTTGGTATTAGATAAGTAACAACCTGTGATGGCATGGTGGGTTCCATAGAGATAGATTCATCAAAGTGAGACTCCTCACAGATACGAAAAAGGTCAAGAGACAACTCTTAAAAGACTAGTTTGTTAGAGGGAGGATCTTTAAAAATAGGCATATGGTCAAGATAATGATTTGCTTAAAGGTGGTTATAATCATTAAAAAGTGACTCAACAAAGATTGGCTCATCCGAGTGAGACTCCTCGACAATAGGTATAGGATTGGAGGTGATTCATCATAGGTTGACATATCATAAATGATTGATTCAACATTAACATCTTGGATCAATTAGTTCTCTTGGCATTGGTTTCTAATGAGTTGGAAAATACTATTTTTGAACATAGATTGGTCTTCAAATGATTGGCTCAATTGAGGGATTGATTGAATTGAATGAGGGTTAGATTGGGTTGATTTGGGTTTTGATTGGACTGGTCAAGGTTTTATAAAGTGGGAAATAGATGGAAAAATTTCAATAATGATTAGTGGTTAGATAATGATAGGGATATATGGAGCTTGATTATTCACACAAGCTAAAGGATGAAGTCCTAAAATGGTAACAATAGGGTGATGTGGATGTTGATTTCTTACACAAGCCAAAGGACTAGGTCCTATAATGATGAAGGGGTGTTGTGGAGCTTTATTTCTCACAAATCCAAAGGATGAGGTCCTGGTATAGAAATGGTATAGTATTGTGGATCCTGATTGCTTGCATAAGTCAAAGCATCCAAGTCCTCCTCATAAACCATATCATCCTAGTCAAGATTTTGAGTTGGATTATAATCTATTTCTTGATTTTATTCTCCATATGGAGTATTGTAGGGAGAATAATAAAAATCCTTACAAAATTTATCCCCATAAGGGTTTCTATTCAGATTTTGTGTAGCCATTCTATCATAACTTGGATTATATGTGAATCCACCATAAGTGTAGTTAGACATACCTACATAAATTATGAAAGCTCCAAAGATAAAAATACTTATAGCTATACAAAATCTAAAAAACTATGTCTAAAGTACAAATGGTTCAAACTTGGTTTAACTGGGTCAAAAAAGGTGGAGTTGTATTTAAAAAATGGTTTGTGCTAAGACTTAACATAAAATAGTCTAACATCAAATTTCATACACACAAAAGGTCAAGCATATAAAAAAAACCAACATATCAAATATCTTGGCTTAAGTGTTCCAAACAAGCTCTAAACTAGGAAAGGGAAAAAAGTCTCTAGGTTATTTGTCTAAATACAAAGTCAAAAGCTAGGCTCAAATAGGCTATGCTAGGAATTTTGGTCAAAGGGTGTCAAAATAAAGGATTGAATCAAGGATTATGATGATATGATTTAATCTAATAAGTTTGGAACAAATTTGACATAGACCCAACACATGGACTCAAACATAAACATGATCAGTTGGTATAGGCCACAAGACAAAAGGCACCTTGGAGAAAGGTTGTGTTCTCCCAAACAAAGGCACAAACAATGATAAGGATAGGCTTTGTGAAAAAAAAACCAATGGAAACAAGGATATTTGAATAAAAAAAGTAATATTTTTCAAATTTGGGTAATTAATAAATGGAAGTTATGTAACCCAAAAGATAAAGATCTATGTATCGACCCATGTGAAGTGAGGCCTACACAGGAATCAATCAATGTTTAAATTTGAACTTATGAGAAGGTTAATTGAAAACTTAATGTTTGAAGACTAGAATTTGATTTACCAAATAATAAAGATTGGAATGCATAACATCAAAAAATAAAATATCAAAATGGCACATGTGATTGGTTTAAAACAATGGTTTTGGATATAAGGTAAACAAGTATTGAAACAAAGAGCAATATAATGATGTTAGCATTCTCCAATGATGTGATCAATGTTTCATTTCAAAGAATCAAAATGAATAAACTTTATAATCATTTGGGCATCATAAAGGTACCTATTTCATTCAAGTGACACACACACAAACAAGTTTAGCAAAAAAAATTAGGTACAAGTGTGGTGTAAAATGACCAATATAATGCCTCTTTAGACAAAAGAGTGACATATTAAATTTTTTTTTTTTGACATGGTTTAAACAAATGTAAAAGGTTTAGTCTCAAAATACCAAGAAAGAATAATATAAGTGATCAAATGCAACTAAGTAAATCTCCCTAAATCCTATCAAGGGTGTGGAAAAGTGGGGTTGACTAAAACTAATTGGTTTTCGATCATCTAAATAGATCTCATGTCTACCAACTTTCACATCATAAAACAAGAGAAGAAACATGTAATTTGGGTTTGTGTCATATGGATTATTATAAAAAGGTCTTGACCTTTTTACAACCACTACATACATCTCTTGCTCAGTGTAGTGTGATGTTTAATATGCTCAAATGTCCTCAGCTTAGCCTTTACTAATGGAGATGGTTTAACCACTCAAACCATCATTCTAATGAGGGGATCCCAATTTATATACCCCCTTATCCCCCCTCACCCCCCATAGATAGGGGTTGAAGATGATGCTGAGAGATGAATCCCTGGATCAAATCTTCCCTATAGAACTCATGGGAGGTAATTAAGTCCCCCTCACAACCCAAGATGCATAAAATAAAAAATAAGTAAAAGAGATTTATGGTTATTTCTAAATCACCCAATCCATGTGGGTCTTGGGGAGATCCTTCAAAACATCTCTTTTATGCCTTTGGACTAAGGCAATTTGGAATGAAGATAGTGTTTTTGATCCCACAAGTTCCCTATATGGGATGTGAGAGAGTATACATACACAACTTCCTTTTTTCTCAAACAAATCTAACTAAGAAAATAATGATTAACTTGCATAAAAAAAAATATTGGAAGAGAGTTAAATTTTAGAGAACTAAAATGAAATATTTGGTGGTGTTCTTTAGCCCCTTGGCCTTAATTTACAAAAATTTGAAGGAACAACATCAAAACTATTCAAGTAAACACCCTAAAAATTTCTTTAAGCACCAAATGAAAGATTCCTAATTATTTTTAAGCATCCCAAAAGAGGTTTAAAAATATCTAATTAAGCATGATTTGTCACTTTTAAAGCAGGCCCTACAAGGAAATGGTCAGAGTGTTATTTAGCTTTGAAGCACTTTTTCAAATGAAACAAGTAACTTTAAAAATTGAGCTCTCGAGTGCACATAGTGCAATTCCATAACTCCACAGTCTAATATTGTAACTCAAAAAAATTATGATTGGTTAACACAATATCATAACTCATGGGTTAGTTAATAAAAATTAACACTATCACTACTCAAATAAATACTATCAAAAGTGACAACAAACCCATAAATTAAAGAGTTGTAGTATTGTCACTTAACCCTAACAACCTAGGTTAACCACTAGCAGTTTAACTATAATACTATGACTCAAACTGATAATATTGTAACTAGTGAAATCATGGTATTATAATATCATTACTATCAAGTCATGGTATTGTAGTAACACAACTTGACCTATAGACAGAAAACACATCAGTCCAAAAACATAGTTAAAATGTAATATCATGACTGAAAGACAAAGCCATGACTGTGTTAGTTGTGCGATTATGCTCTAGAGGATAACATCGTAACTCCATAGTGACAAAACCATTACTTCCAAAAAATGTTTTTTTACTCAAAATTTTCACTCCTTTTGATCCCATACTCCAAGATTCTTCATGAAAATGCTTAGAAGGTTTCTTGTAGGAGCTATTTGATGAAATTTGTAGGGCTAGGTCCCACCGAGTGTGTCATTATGTGAAATAAAAATTTGACTCAAGAGAGGGGGTTAGATCAAGTTTTAGTTTAAAATGAAATTAAAATGAAAATAACACACTAAAAATCATGGCATCTCTAGGCCTAGACACTAGGGGGAGTTTAGTAACAAACATACATATGAAAGCAACAACTAAAACATGAAAGAAAACTTCTTTCACCTTCCTTGGATCTTCCAAATGGTTCATAGAGTGGCTTGCTCAAATTTTGCATTAAAGAGTCTTCATCAATGGATTTTTTTGGCTCTTTTTCTCCTTGGCACCTTTGGATTGTGATGGATCTGGCTTGGTTCAATAATTTATAAAAATAACACTAATTGTATGAGGCTTTAGAATAATTTGTGCATGGTAACTTTACACTATCCAAGCTTAAAATTATGGTTCTGAGGCCTTCTATTTATAGATTTTCACATTTATGATTAGAATGAATCTAAACCATCCATCTCAAGATGAATATGTGTGTCTAATAATCCATTCAATTTTAGATGCTAAAATCAATAAATGTCCTCATAAATATTTAGGATAGAGAGGCATTAAAGAGATATATGAGGGTTTAATCAGATATTTTTTGTAATTATGGCTTGTGGATGCCACCCAATAAATGACCTCACCCGATGATGTAGATACTAGAAACCAATTTCCATTAATGAAATATTCAACAAGTTCCATGGAAAATTAACTTAAGCTCTTGATTCAAATTAATTAGTCTTAAACATGATTTATCAATTTTGGTGTAAATCTTGGAAATTGGTGCTCAAATTAATCAAATTGGTCAAAATATCATATTATTGGCTCAAAATTTGACTGGATTAGAATTAGGATGTGATGCTAGATGTATTGGAACCATTATCCCATTTAGGATGTTGCCGACACAAAATAATAAAGACACGTGTCTCGTGTAAGAAATTGTTAGAAAAGAGAAATTCAAAGCATCTAGGTGTGAAAATGTCATTTTGAATTGAAATTATCTAATAAAATTTAGCTATCTCATAAATTCATTACCCCATTTAGGAATACATTAGCCAAAATCAACACTTGTATAAGTTAGATTCAAATCATTTAGTGTGTTTTAGTGTTTTTAGCTCAAATTGTGATATTTGATAGAAATTGGTTTGAATCTTGATTGAAGGTCATTGGTGGCTATTTTTAGGTGTCTATAGAATAAAGGATGACATGGATAAAGAATATTAGAGTGATAAGGAGACTATCCAAGTTCTCATAGGTCAGTTGATGGTTGTAATTTCAAGTATAAGAGCTAAACATGATAAGAGCATTCAATTAGAAACTATTTTATTATTTTTGGAAAAATAGTGTTTAGTTCTTAACTAATAAAAGGTCTAGAGTTAGGGAAAAATCCAATCAAATATAATAAAATATAGTCTTTTATCAATTTAATCAAATTAATTGCATATAGAAAGAAATAAACTTATCTATAAAAATAGGTTAAAATGAATGATTCAGGGGTTGAAAACTACTGCACATGACTGGAAAAATGTCAAGAATCTAGATCTATCTTTCATTAAGTGAAAGGATAGGAGAATTAAAAATAAGACACCTCAAGGTTTGATGTTTTATTTTAGGTCCTATTGCTATTATTCAAACTCATCACAGAGGTCTAATTTTTCTAGGTTTTAATCATTATCCATGTATTAGTCCTCTTATGAAAATTTGGATCTTGACTATTGATGAAGCTCCTTGTAGAGATATTTTAAGCTTAAAAACCCTAGGTTCATCTACACACATGAAAAAATAAATACATCAAAAGCAAAAGGGGGAAAAGTGGGTTAGGGGAAGTATGATCACATGATCTGAAACCCCTACTATCCTGATTATTGCCTACATTAACCGTCAAGCTAGGGTCTCAAATCAAATATAGTTATCCCTTAGTGAACATGCATAATCAATATGTGTGGTAGATGCAAAAATGACTTTCACCTAGGCCCTTCCTTGATCAAGCATGCAAGTCTATGTGTGATGTAGAATGTTGAGCTATACTATTGACTATTTTTTAATTATGTACTATGCCAAAGTAGTAAGTGCTATATATAAAATTCCTTGTGTAGTCCTTTATATAGGAGACTCTTTATTTATAATTTGGGAGCTTTATTCACATTTGGCCAACATTAAGAAAACGTAAGGATGCAGGTAACAAGGGATTGTGACTCATTGAGGGAAACTAACCATTGAAACTAAAAATGCCATTGGACATGAACATTGGAAATGGGACACCCTAGGGTTTAACACTATAGTCTAACCCCAATACTCTTATCCTAAAGGCTCAAGACATGGGGGGATGAAATAATCATGGGAAATGGGGTCCGGCTGAGCTAGAGTCATGTATCTAAAGTCTACAAATGACTTGGAATCAACAAAGAGGTGACTCAATCATGAAATAAGCCCATGATGAGTAAAATTAAAGATAGATAATGTGAACAAGGCTCATATTATCCAATCAAAGTCTCTTATGAAAATACATGATTTGTGTGGTTGATTAACCAATTTAGGGTGTATATAATTATCCCCCTTTTATTCTAGTGATGTAATGAAATGAAGCATTAGAGTAAAAGAAAGAAAGGAAAATGCGTACTTAAACCTACTTACATAGAGATGAATGTATTGTAAAGGGTCTAACTCACTTCTTGGCTAGGGAAGTGGATGGAGAGATGAATAGTGCCTAAAAAAGAAGAAATCACTAAAATAGATGCCCCTTGTACTAAATATGAAAGTGGAATCTATGTAATCATGGATAAAGAGGGAAATTCTTACCCCTTATGCTGAATTTGACTGGAATGAGAAATTCTCAAAGGCCCAAAATCAATGTCTATCCTTAATCCCATGTAAACTCATGTAATCTAGAATGTGTGTATAGAATTTGTATGTTGTGAAGATAAAAACCTATCATGCCCCCACTATGAATATCTAAATTGGAAATGAGAAATGTTCGGAGGCACAAAACTAATGTCTATGTTCCATCTCACACAAACTCATGTAGTCTAGGTTTGGGTAATATAATGGACCAAGCACTGTAGATAGACATATGGTCCAACCTAGTGACAACTTGGGTATAACTAGGTGTAATATGAAACTATGGTTACTGTGCAAGAAGAGAATCACATGTCTTGCCATTCCAATCTATATAAGCTTGGGTGATGAAGAACATGAACATCTATGCCATGCCTCCAAATTTAGAATGTGAGTGATGTGTATACATAATATGGTAATCTATATAACCACATATGATATGACATATGATGCCATAACCCATGTGTAAAATTGGAGATCAAAACACTGTGGTCTGCACTATGCCTATAATATACTATTTGGTCTTATAACTGTGTCATGTTGTATCTGTGAGACATGTAGTAATGTACATGCCCCAAAATCTAGTATCTAAGTTTGAATTTGTATTTAAGTCACTACAAATCCATATGATATGAACCATTGTATATGAATAGTCTATGTACATATAAACTAAAATCACTATGGATCCATATGATTTGAACCACCGTATCTATAAACTAAAGGTATATCCCCTTTAATGTCCTAAGTAATGTTGAGTGGCCCATGTGATCTGAATCACTATATATTTCAACTGTTCTAAGCTAAATTAGATAATATAAATACTAGATGTGTAATAACCATGGTGTATCCACTTATGAGAGTGGAAGGGTATATTGGGTAAGTGTAGGAATATGAGGAATGATGCCCCCATTTAGGGGAGAGGGAAGAAATTTATGATAGAGGAGGTCGAGCCAGAAGTGATGACTAGTGGTGTAATGATAGAAATAAGGTTGGTATAGTTTGAATTGATTGATAATTTATTTGATTGATTAAACTAAGTTTTTGAAATTAGAATAAGTTTTGATTGGTGATGATCAAGATATGTACCTAAATATAAAGGAAGTATAGATATGTGCATGCCATAATAGGCAAATGAAGTAGTAAGAAAGCAAAGCTTTCGTGATGTCTAATTTATCATTATCATGATTTCATTGAAATAAATGGTTTAAAAAATGGAGTTATGGGGTTCAAGTTATAGGCAAAATGATATTTTACTTTGATTGGGAAAGTTGGGTAATATAAGAAGTTGGATTGATTCTTGATTCATTTGTGCATTGACTAATTTGATATTTAGAGCTCTAGAGTGAAAGATATGTTGAGGAGATGAGCACTTATTGTGACCCAATTTGATCAGTTGGCAACCTAGGTTTAGGCTAGTGGTGATGTTACCTTGGTTAGTAGCTAAAATTCATGATTTTTGCCTATTTAGAAGCCTATTTTTGATGTTTTAAAGCTATTTAAAGTATCCTAGGAAAAATTTGACTAGTTATAACACTCCTATCTAGGATTCAGTACTCCTATCTAGGAGTCAGTACTCCTATCTAGGAGTTAGAGGTTCAATTCTACTATCTAGGTTCTAGCACTCCTATCCAACACTGGTGTCCTTTTTATAACATTATTTTCCATTGGGATTGATTTTCTAAGATTTTGATTTGTTACCTATTTTTGTATAGCTTGGTTATTTACTTAGCATGGTTGACTGATATATATGTTGTTTTTTGGTGTTTTATAGGGTGAGGTATAGATGAGGGAGTTTTATAGAGGTCAAGTGATAGAGACATTAAGGATGTTACCATTGTTTGTTGATGAAAGAGATATCATGGATAAGGTAGGGCTAGGTCATGCGTGTGACATTGTAGGTTGACATGGGTGCTATTGTTATTGATCATGGATCCTTGTATTTTGTTGGTATACCTTCAATCATACATCAGAGAGGTAGTGATAGTGCTATTCTTTTATCAGTTATAGTACAATCTAGTTTTCCATGTATGTAAAAGTGGTTGGTCATGTTGTTGGCTTCATTTATTGTTATGGATGGGAGTGGAGTGTCGATTGCATATAGGGTGCATAGGATTGTTCATAGTATTTAGGTATATAACATTGTGTTCTTATGGGGTAGGGGTATGCTTTCCCACCTATATAAGGATCTATATAAGTTTACATAGGAGGCATTTATTAGTGGATTGAGTGTAGTGATGCTATTGCATTGTTATGCTTATGAGCACATAATGGTTCTATGATCGATAGGATTATTGAGGGAGAGATGTGAACCTCCACATCCATTTGGGGAGTGGTGGATGATTAGACTGGCTATTTGATCTCCTTGGATGGATCATTATATATGGGTGTTAGATAGACTAGTAGTCAGTGACATTATATGGAGGCCATATAGAGGATTTCTTAGGTGGGTTAAGGATGGAGTGTAGTTATAGTATATGAGTGTTAGTTTTTGGATACATGATCATTAGGTTAGAGTGTATGAGTGATTTTAGTATGACCATGTGACTAGATAGTTTGGGGTTCCATATGATGTGCCCCTAGTAGCATGTGTGTGGGTGAGGACTACATGGGTACCAGCAAGGGTAAGAGCTCATGTAAGGCTCACAGAGGCTAAGATAACACCATTACCTTTAGATGCATGAGACATGGATATAAATATTCTAGATGTAGATGATGTTATATTTTCAAAGGCATATACCACATGGTGGGATAGGCATCGATGGGATCTATTATATCTTGTTGATGGAGGGGATAATCTTCAGTATGAAGATCCTGCATTGATCCAAATGATGGAAGGTAAGTAAAAATTATATTTGAATTGTGTAAATTTTTTTGATTGTTTAGTTTTATTTCAAAACATTTAACTAATGTAATGCCATAATTTGTGTGAAGGTAGAGTGGGAGGTGCTTAGGATGAATCACAAGCTAGTACAAGGAGTGGAGATGATGAGTAATAGGAGACCATCATTAAGTTGATACTATGAGAGCTTACATGACATATACTTGATGATATTATGGAAGAGGGTTTGATAGATCAAGTGACTAAGTTATAACTAGTGTTTATGCTCATTTGTTTGATAGAGCTACTATAGCTACAGTTGCATATGTTAGGGTAGTAGGAGAGAAAGATGAGTTGAAGGGTGATATAGATAGGCATAAGATGCCTCCAGCCAATTTTGGATTAGTGAGTATAATGATCATGGATGATTACATAGATCTTCAATAGAAATATGCAAAATTACATGAGGAGAATGGTTAACTATTGGAGTGAGTCATCGTAAGAGGCATTCATGAGCTCGAGGAGTTATGGGGTCATTTAGTGCTAGGTTGGATTATGGGACTAGTACTAGAGGAGAGAGTGAGGGCTTGACACCCATTCATGATTGATTATATTTTATATGATGTATATGTTTTGAAAACTTGATATATAAATGGATAGTTTGTTTCATTTTGAATCATGTGTATTGTGTTATGGATTTTAGAATATATTGGTATTTTTATTATAACTAGTTGATTTAGAAGTATCTAATTTGGTATTGATTTAAGTTTACATATGTTTGATAGGATAACATTTTGGGGTGTGAATCTGACTATAAATGATATGTTTAAGTGTGATATTAGGTTTGATTTTGAATCGTATGTAAGTAAAAAATTTTACTTGTTATACGATTTGTAAAATTGAGTTAGTAAAGTGAATTGGTTTTAAATTGGGAAAATGGGATATCAGTAAGATCAATATTCTGATAAGTTGGTTTGGCTAAGGATGGATATTTATAATTAAGAATGTTATTTATTAGTAGAAGGGGATGTAAGAGAGTGTTATGTGCTCAATTTCTTGATAGTGGCTCAAGAATATAAAGGTTGGCCCTTTGGCTCCATCGTCACCCACTAAATGAAGCTATAGAATCATACATGTGCTAATCAATGCCTAGACTATGTTTCCAATCCATCTAAGTAAGTGGCTCAAGAATACAAAGGCTAGCTAATACTTTGGATCCTTCATTACCCTATGAAGTGATGTCAATATGAATGTGTGTTGTATCACTGTCTAAACCCTGATGGCCAATTGAATAAGTGCCTATACTGCTCATGATGTGTAAGAACATACACTGTATATGATACTATCTATTTTTCACTAACTATAGTTGTGTACGGGGACTCTACTAAATGTAACATTATTCAATGTGAAACTAAATCTATGTGATATGAAGAAGGCTCATCTATTAACAATCATAGTGGATTGTTGTGTGAAATAGTACCCTATGTCCTCTATTGTGATGCATATGACTAAGCAATAGATGAAGGAGATAAAACCTTTGATGGTGGCTCATCTAATCTCAATTGTAGTGGGTTGTTATGTGAGATAGGTCTTATAAAACTTGGATATATTGAATATCTCTCTAGAGTAATACTCTATGATGTGGGTTCATCTAATCTTAACCATAACATGTTACTACATCAGATAGGACCCAAAAAACTAAGTTGTAGTGAATATCTCTTTGGAGTGGTACTCCACTATGGTGCCTATGATTGTGATAGATATGTATATGGAATTACAATATATACTACTTGGAATAAAGTGCTATATGTAGGCTATTCTTGTTGTACTAGTTTTCAAACATTTTAAATAGGTGGAATAGGATATCTCCTATGAGGCTCTATCCTAGAACCCACATTATTGTCATGGTGAGTGACCAATGATTCCTATAAAGGAATGTCCTGGGATGACTCAACCATGAAGGAATGAGGTATAAGAATCCATGATGGAGGAGATCTCAATGTCCCCTATATGAATGCTATGAATCCATTATCAACACATCTATTAATGTAATCCCTGAGTCCATAACAATCATTATCTTTGTGTCCATGGATACAATGATAGTTACAAAAGATCCAATGTGGCTATATATGTAAGAGATTTGGATCTCATCGATTAGTAGAAGGTAATGTGATTAACCTCCTCTTTAGTAGTGTTGATAATATGACACATGGGCTATATTTTTCTAAATCAAATTGTAATGGTGCCTTGCTACTATTCTCTATAGTGCATATTGTAGGTTGTGCTCTAGAAACTAGCTCTCTATTATTAACTGGTTTCTTTTTTGGTTGAGATCTCCTATCTTGTTTAGGACATGGTGGATGCTATTTCTTAGGAGTTGTAGATGGAGGTAATACTATGAAGTCTAGAGTAATTTGATCAACTGAATCTGCTTTAATCAATCCCAATTTATTTTCCAAGGATAGAACTTTATAACATAAGTGCCTAAAAGAGGACTTTGTCTGATATAATAGATGCTTGAGGAGAGGTTGATGAATCCCTTTAATAAAGATGTGTTGAATCTCTAAATCTACTATTTTATAGATAAATCTTAACATGTGAGCCTTGAATCATAAGATATAATCACTAACTAGCTCTAAAGTATTCTGATGCAATGTGGCAAGTTTATCATATGTAATATGAGGGCCCGTGTTTCTTATATAATATCTAAGAAATGCCTCCTCTAAGTCATCATGTGTGTAAGGAGCCAATAGGGAGTAGATGAAAGAACTAATTTGTGCTTCCCCCACTAATGTCTTCTAGAACAACTTGATTAAAATCAAAGGAATTACATGAGATGGCAAAGCCTTTTGAAAGGCTTGAAGGTGTACAAATGGATCTCCAATTCCATCAAAGTGAGGTAAAGATGGTATCTGGAAATGTTTAGGCAATGAAACTTTTATGAATGTCTTTAGAAGAGGGTTACCATGTAAATCATCTATCTAAGACTTATAAGCCTTGTTTTCTAAGGAAAGGAGATGTACTTGGTGTTATTCACCTACTACATGCATCAAATAAATAATCTCCTTGGATGGTATATTAGCATCTTGAAGTGGTTCATTTAATCATTAAATTTGATCATTAATTTTAGCCATGTGAATGCTAAATTTATCAATTGGATCATAGAGAGGGGGTGTGCTCACTTGAACCTTTAGAGGAATGGTAACTTGGACCTTGGTATAGGATGTGAGCTACTATTCTCTTTAGGTGAAGAGTGAGAATAGGTGATAATTTAGTAGGGAGTGGCTTGGGAGATTCATTGGTATCTTTATATTTTAGTGAATCACATTATAATTGAGTAGAGGATGTGATGTTAACATTAATATGTGCATCATTTGAGATAGAATCATGCATATAAGTAGAAACACATTTGGTAGTGCATTATGTTTGAGAGGAAGAGTGAGAGAAGAGTTAGAAACATGTAATGGATTTTATTCTTCACTATGTACATAGGAATAATCATTATTCCATGCATTATAATAGACAAAATTTTGTTCATAGTCACTCTAGTTTTCATATTCATTTGCATGTTCACTATCATACTCATTATCACTTCCATTGTCACTAGGGAGAGGCATAAGAGAAGAATTTAATTCTTTTCTAATATGAAATAAATTGTCATGTGAATTTGGAATATTATGTGCATTTATGTTATCCATGGATGGAGTGTATGCATTATTTTCATTTGCAATATGAGAAGTAATAGTAAGAGAGTTATCATTTAGACATTCCTTTGATAAAGTAGAGTTGAGAGCATGAGATGCATCATTTGAAATATGCATTGGCAATTTGATTCTATTGCATTTATATTGTTGTATTGTGAACATATAAGTAGAAAGATAGAGAGAGAGATTAGGTTCACATGGAAGTAAATTATCACTAATAAGAGGTTCACTTAGAAGTGCATGCCTAGTTTGTTCATTTGGTGTATTGTGCATAGGAAAATGAGGTGAAAAGCATCTTTCCCATTTATCAAAATTATTTTCTTTAGAAGAGGGAATAAAAGAGATAGGTTTGAGAGAAGAAGATGCATCTAATTTTTCTTCACTATCACTTGCACATGTATCATCATATTCCTCATTACAACAATAGTAATTATCTATAAATGAAATCATTTTCCACACTTTTAGCTAATGTGCAAATTTGTCCATTCATTTTATTAATTATGAGAAAAATTTATAAATTGGTCTATGGAATGAGAGGGAAGAAGTGACTTAGTGGACATTTTATTTATTTCACCAAGAGAATGTGAAAAAATTATTATTAAATGAATGAAATAATATATACTAACATAGAGATTTTGAAAATATTTCTTAGCACTCTAAATAATTTGCAAAAAATTCCAAAATATTTTTCTAAAAATTGCAAGGAAGGCTTGGGGTTTGAGGACCTAATTTGGAAATCTAGGGGTTTGGATTGGGGTTTTTGAAATTTTTAAAATTATTACAATAATTTAAATTCTAAAACAATATTTGAATAGAATTAATGCATAAAAATTTATACAAAAATTTGAAATTTGAAATTAAATTTTTGTACATAATAACTACTAATATTGAGATTTTGAAAATATTTTTGACACTAAACAATTTTTAAAAAGTCTAAAATATTTTTCTAAAAATTGTAAGGGAGGGATGCTTAGGGTTAAAGGACTTAGTTTGGAAATCTAGGGTTTTAGATTAGGGTTTAAGAATTTTTGAAAATTATCGAAATAATTTAAATTCTAAAACAATATTTGAATAGAATTAATGCACAAATTTTTTTACAAAAATTAGAAATTTGAAATTAAACTTTTGCACAAAAATGTGAAGGAAAAACCCTAAGGGTACCTAGGATTTTAGAGTTATTCAAAGGAAGTCGGGTTCACCAAATGTTTTATTATTTTTGGAAAAATAGTAGTCAATTCCTAAATAATAAACGGTCTAAAGTTAGGGAAAAGTCCAATTAAATATATTGGTCAATTTAATACAATTAATTATATATGGAAAGAAATAAACTTATCTAGAAAAAAGGTTGAAATGAATGATTCAGGGGTTGAAAACTATTGCACAAGACTAGAAAAATGTTAGGAATCTAGATCTATCATTCATTTGGTGAAAGGATAGGAGTGATAAAAATAAGACACCTTGGGGTCTAATGTTATATTACATGTCTTGTCTCTATCGTCTAAACTAGTCATAGAGGTCTAAAATTTTTGGGTTTTGCTCATTGTCATTGTATTAGTCCTCCTATGAAATTTTAGATGTTGAATATTAACAGAGATCCTTGTAAATATGTTTTAATATTAAAAACCCTAGGTTCATCTACACACATGAAATAATAAATATATCAAAAGTAAAAGGGGGGGAAACTGGGTTAGGGGAAGTATGGTCACATGATCTAGAACCCCTATTATCTTGATTACTACCTACATTAACCCTCAAGCTGAGGTCTCAGATCAAATGCAATTTTCCCTTAGGGAACATGCATAATCAATGTTCACAGTAGATGAAATAATGACTTTTTCCTAAGCCCTTCCTTGATCAAGCATGCAAGTCTATGTGTGATGCAGAATGATGACCTATACTATTGACTAATTTTTTATTATGTATTGTGCTAAAGTAGTAAGTGATAGATATAAAATAACTCATGTAGTCCTTTATATAGGAGACTTTTTATTTTGAATTTGGGAACTTTATTCACATTTGGTCAACATTAATAAAAATTAAGGATGAAGCTAAGAAGGGATTGGGACTCATTAAGCAAGGGAAACTAACTTTTAAAGATAAAAATTCTATTGGATATGAACGTTAGAAATGGGACACCCTAGGGTCCAACACTATAGTCTAACCCCAACGCTCCTGTCCTACAAGCTCAAGGCCTAGGGGGATGGAATAAGCATGGGAAAGGGGATATGGCTTAGCTAGAATCAGGTTTTAAAAGTCTATGGATGACTAAGAATTAGCAAAAAGGTGACTCAAGCATGAAACAAGACCAAGATGAGTAAAACTAAATGCATAGCTAATGTGAGCAAGGATCATATTATCAAATTGGAGTCTCCTATGAAAGGATTGTGAAAAGACATAATATGTGTGGTTATTTGACCAATTTAGGGTGTATACAAAAACCAAGCTAGGTTCATTGATGGTTGAGCATGAGCAATTTGTTGTCAATATAAGTAATCTTGAAAAATATCAAAAGAAGTTAGATCAGGTCAAGAGCAATGAAATAAGGTCTATTAGATAACCAAATGCTTCAAGGTATGCTAGTTTATTCATGGTCATTTTTTTACATGTAATAAGTAAGGTCATAGAGATAAGGAATATAAAATGAAATCAATCAAGTTTGGGCATTCATGGAGCTATGATAGAAGGAGTCTTTGGCCAAAGATTGATCACAATTTAAATCTATCAAAAGGTACAAATGATGTTATTTGTTTTAATTGTCATAAGAGTGGACATATTGATAGATTCTATCCAAATAATGTTAAGAGATCTTCAAGGTATGTCAAAGGATGTAGAGATCCTAGAAGGTTTGAGAAAGGACTAAATCAGGTATGGAAACCAAAGGTAATCATTGCCAATTTTTCTAGTCATAAGGTTGATAGGAAAGTTAATCTAGAGGGCTATATTGCATATCAATCTAATCTTAAAACTCAAGTAAGTAAGATGATTGTACTATTGGCCAGATCGAACGGCTGAAGGCCGCCAGTAGGTGGTGGATGGCTGAAGGCCGCCTGAGGGCGGCAGATGATAGAAGCCCGCCATGGGCGACGATCGCCCAGCACCTGCCACAGGTGGCAAAAATAAAACGGCTGCCCGTAGGCGGCAAAAATGGAAGCCCCCGCCCCATGGTGGGTAAAATGAAAAAGCCCACCCCCTGGTGGGGAAAATGAAAACACCACCCATGGTGGGGAATGAAAAACCCCCACCCACGGTGGGAAAATAAAAAGCACCGCCCTCAGGTGGCAAAATGAAAACCCCCACCCACAACGGGGAAGAAGAAAGGGCCGCCCACATGCAGCAGGCGGCAAAATGAAAACCTCCACCCATGGCAGGGAAGAAGAAAGGGCCACACATGCAGCGGGAACCAAAAGGGCCGCCCACATGCAGTAGGCAGCAAATTTGCCGCCCACAACACTGACGGGTAAAAAGAGACCGCCAACACATGCAGCAGGCGGCAAATTTGCCACCCATAACACTGGCGGGTAAAAAGAGACCACCAACACATGCAGTAGGTGGAAAATTTGCCACCCATAATAGGTAATGGAAAAAAAGGCCTACAAAACATAAGAAAAGACCCGCCTGGCGACTAGAGTAGACCGGCATGAAAAATGAGGAGAGCGACTAGCACGCAAAACGAGGCATCAAGCATGGTCTTGGCAAACTTATGATATCATCGACAGTACTTTATCTCTTCCCAATGAAGACTAAGGCTCCCATTTCCCATATAAATACGCAGACTTGGTCATTTATCTGGATCTTTTCACACTTTTGTAAAGAGCACAGCTCTGCAATTTCTCCACCTGAATCAATAAATACAATTTTTACCTCTTTCTTGGATGGATAACCTGTGTATGTTCTGTGTGTTTAATTTGTGTTCAGCCATTTCCTTTTAAATGCTCTCATAGGTTTTAAATACCAATGTACCAGCTATCTATAAAATGTCAGTTTGCAGCTTATAGGTGAAGAGTTCTATCTGGGGTGCAGAAATAGAGGAGGTCACTTACAGTATGCATTCCACAGCATCTTGGTGAGTCCCTATTTCCTGTATCTTTCACTATAACCTCCCTATAATTCCATCAACCTAGTCTTTTTTGCCAAGTCTCAGTGTATGTATGTTGCATTTTCTTGATTCTGAGAGTGGATATGGAAGGTCAACCCTTTATTTTGGTGTATCACCTCTTTTAGAATAGGCTGTTTGCTTTCTTGCACTTTCTTCCCTTTTCATCCCCCCCAGTATATCTATATCTATATTTTTTGTACTGCCTGAAACAAACAAGATACATCAGAGGGAACTAGCCCATACCTAGAGACTCTCCTCTCCTACTTCGCCGTCCCACAGGCGAGAGAGGGGTTTCCATGTTGTGGGGAGAGGGCAAGAATCCGTTCTCTTGCCATTGGGTGCACTTTCTAGTGTCAACAGTTTTGGCATGCTCGGTGGGACCACAAGTTTTTAATGCAATAGTATTTCAAGATTGATGCTGGTCCTGCTACTGTCATTTCAAAGATTTCCAGCATCTGGTGACTCCACTAGTAAGAGCTCAGTTCTTTATTTTAAGACCAGTCACTTAAATTTCTATGCCAAAGGTTACCACAAGGTCAGCTTCAAGAGGGGTCCCTTTTGTTTTCATTGATCTGCCTTTAAACTCTACTAAAAGGCTCAGGTTTGAAAGAACTTGCCCTTATCCACTAGTAAATCCTCCTAGACTTGTTGCTAGGAACACCAACCCAGCTCAGCCACAAATACAACCTGTTCTATCCATGGCATTGCCTTTTGTAGCTTTTCATGGTGAGAGGCACTTAAACCTTCCATGCTATGATCTGATCCCCAGAATAGCTCTAAAAAATGTGCCTTCTTTTGATGGAGTGGGACCTATTACAGTTGTTGAGCATATCAAGAATATTGCCAACCTTTGCAATATTCACAATATAACAGAAGAAAATATTGCCATCAAACTGTTAGCCTTGTCTCTGAAAGGGAAAGCTCTCGATTGGTACGGCACCTTGCCTGTGAATTCCATACATTCCTGGAATGAATTGGGTACTCATTTAACTGGTCATTTTGGGGAAAAAAGTGACGGCCTCTCTCTTGCTGAGCAGCTGACGACTATAAAAAGAGCTCCACATGAGTACATGTATGACTTCAATACACATTTTCAAAAGACTTGGGATAGAATTTCCATCCTGGTAAGGCTGACTCCTAGTTACTCTTTCTTATACTATTGAAAAGCATTAAATAGTGACATTGCTATGATGATCCAATCTATGGGAGGACATATACTACCGGCTGCGTATGACATTGCCATTGCGGCCGAAAATTGCTTGATTCAAGCTGGGAAAATCTCCCCTAGGCCTCATATGCCACTTTTCCCAGAACCGCTACCCCCAATTCAGGCTGTCACTCCCACAATTGCTCCCCTACCTGTCATTGAGAAGCCAGCTGTTGTTCCGTGCAATGAATTAAATAAAGTTAAGGGCATGTTGCAAAGCATGTCAAATTAACTTGTTACCCTTAAAAGACAACAAGCTCAAAGCAACAAGCCAAACTAGGGTTATCAAAATTACGGCCATGCCCCTAGACCCCCCTTTCAAAATTATAACCAAGGTCAAGGGCAGCTCACTACAACCAGGCCTTATCAAAATTATAATTCAGGCCCCTCTTCGTCATCTAAAGCCATGGTGCCTACTCAGAACAATCTAGTGCAGGAGCAGCCAGGTTGTTCAACCATGGGACAAGGTCAAGAGCAAGCTGTCCACACGAATGATATGATGAATTTTTTCCGAAATTCAAAAAATCAGGCTGCTGATTTTTCCCAATTTTTTGAGTTTCTAGCTCAACCCAGCACGAGTAACAATCAAACTCAGCTGGATTCTACCCTGATAAATCACAAAGAGGGTGAGCTCTATGCAATTAATCATAAGGGCACTGCAGACAATCAGGCTGATTGCATTGCAGCCAACACGAGATTTAAAAGAAGAGTAGTTGGAGAAGCACAGGCTTCCCCTCAAGCAGCGATGAATCCTCCACCACACCCATTTCAAAGGGCCCCAATTTCCAGACAACCATTTGTACCTCTAGCTCCCCAGTCTATAGCTCCAGTTGGGATCAGCCTAAAGGAAAGTACGAAGGGAATCAGCCCCCAAGTTAATATAATTGATCAAATGAAGAAATTGCATGTGAGCATTTCTCTATGGGATTCACTGTCTCTTCCAGGACAAAAGGAGGTATTGAAGAAAGAATTGCTTGAGCTAGATTGACAAGGCATCCCAGTAGACACTAATAACATCCTAATGACAAATGGGTAGCCTTCTACTTCAAGTCAGGTAAAGAAAGAAGAAAGGACTCCCCCTTTTTATGTATCCTTGATCATGGGGGATTTCTTAGTACATAATTGCATAATTGATAGCAGGGCCAGCACTTTAGTAATGCCCAAGTGCATTGCTAATAAGATGGGGTTAAAGTATGAAGCCATGAACAAGGGAGTCTTGCAACTAGATGGGACACCTACAAAGACAGTCAGGATCTTGAAACGATTGAGTCTAACACTGCATGCCTGCCTAACTTTCTTAATCCCTCATGATATAGTGGTAGCAGATGTTCCTCCATATTTTGCAATCTATTTGTCAAGGGACTTTACGTCCAAGATAGGGGGCTATCTAGCAGCGAATTGGTCATACCTGGTTTTCAAAACCAAGTATGGGACCAAGGTGAAAATTGAATCCGAGCCACTCTGCAAGGATCACCTAAAGCCCTATTCACCCAAGGCAGCGAATGTTAGTTACACACTCATTGATCCAGAAGAGTCTCAGATGGACAAATCTTCATCTTCTGCTCTTGAAGGAGTTGCAGATCTACTCTTAGATGAGTGGGGAAGTGATAACTTCGAGCACGATCCTTATAAGTTTATTGAGGAAGCAGACCTTGGTGTCTATTACTTGCATGAAGAAAGCACCGTCATGCCCAATATAATGAAGGAGAACAAATAAGACCTTGGCCTGTGGCAGCTATACTTCGACGGTTCCAAAAGCAAACTAGGCACTGGTGGTGGGGCAGTGTTAGTCTCCCCTTCTAGAGAAAGGTACTTTTTAGCTTTTTGTTTCCAGTTCTCTTGCACATGTAATGTTGCAGAATATGAGTCTTTGATTCATGGACTTGAGTGGGAAAGAAGAGAGGGATCAGGAAATTGCAAATCCTGGGGGACAGTGAACTAATAGTGAACCAAATAAGAGGCCTAAACCTAACCAAGAACTCCTTGCTAAAGTCTTATAAGCATAGAGTCTGGGACTTGATGGAGGATTTCCTTGCTCTTAACATTACCTCGATTCCCAGGGAATAGAATAAGCAGGATGACAGACTGGCAGCTGTTGGTGCCCAATTTGATGTTTCAAAAGAAATAAGCAGGGGTTATGGTTCACACCATTTAAAAGTGGTGGTTCAGCCTTCAATTCCAGACAATGTTACAAATTGGCAGGTCTTCAAAAGCGACCAGCAGATAGCCCTCTTCCTACAAGAAGAAGCTGAGTTCGTGATCCACAATCAAGTGAAATTGCAACAGCAATATGGAAATCAGATTGTTCAATTGAAGAAAAATAAACTCCCTAAGGGTCTAGTCACACTTGAAAGTATTTTCAATGGAGAGGACCAACTAAGAGATGACAAAGCATGCATCACTACCAAAGAGGAGAATTATGAAAAAGTTGAAATCTTCAAGGACAAGTTGTTGGCACTCGGTAAGGTCTGCATGTTTCAAGAAAGGCAAGCTTTCATTCTGCTGTGTCAGGAGTTTGCTGACGTCTTCACTGGAACTATAGCAACTTGAAAGGCTTCAATCTAAGACTCGCCTAGCACACCATTGAATTAGAGGAAGGTGCAAAACCAGTCACACAAAAATAGAGACCTGTTAATCTGATGATCGAGCTCCTTATGCAAAAATAATTAGTCAAGTTGATTGAGTCTGGCATTATATTTCTAATCAAACATTCCTCATGGTTGGCCAATTTGGTTCTAGTTAGAAATAAAAATAGAGAGATCAGGCTGTGCGTCGACTTTAGAGACCTTAATAAAGTCTCTTTAAAGGATCATTATCCCCTCCTAAACATGGAGCAGATCCTCTAAAAGGTAACTGGTTCTGAACGTTTCTCCCTCCTAGATGGTTATTCAGGATATAATTAGATTCTGGTGCGGGGCTGCGACCAATACAAAATAGCCTTCACCACTAAATGGGGAACGTTCACCTACCAGAAGATGCCTTTTGAGCTATCCAATGCTGGTGCTACTTTCCAGCGAGTCGTGGACATGGCTTTCAGTGGTTTGATAAATAAGAATGTGCTGGTGTACCTCGATGATATAATAGTTTTCTCCAAGGAGGTGAGACAACACATGGAGCACCTCAGGCAGATTTTTGAGAAGTGCAGGGAATTTGGTATCTCCCTAAATCCAAAGAAATGTGTATTTGCAGTTCATGAGGGGAAACTTCTTGGCCACATTGTGTCTAAGGAAGGTTTGTCGATTGACCCCGAGAGAGTCTGCTCCATCTTGGAGATGTCCCTACCAAAGCACAAGAAAGGCCTTCAGATTTTCTTTGGTCAGATAAATTTCATTCGGAGCTTCATTTCGAACTTTGCTGAAATAGTTAAACCCCTAACCTCTATGCTGAGGAAGGGTGAAGAATTCAAGTGGATAATGCCAAGAAAAGACAGCTTTGAAGCTATCAAATAGGCTTTGACCCAGGCTCTCACTCTAATCAGCCCTGACTTCAACAAAGACCTCAATCTCTATACCTTCAGCAATGGAGAAGTAATATCTGCTATGCTTACCCAAGCAAATAGTGATGACCTCGAGCAACCACTCACCTTCTTCAGCCAAGGGTTAGAGGATTTCAAAATTAGGTACACCTACGTAGAAAAGCAAGTCTTGGTAGTAGTGCGCAGCCTGAAGAAATTTAGATATATGTTGTTGAACAGCAAGATCCATCTCATGGTTCCACATCTTGGTGGCAAGGATTTCTTGACCAATCGAGACTTAAATGAGAAAAGAGTAGGATGGATCACCAAAGTGATGGAGTATGACATAGATATCAAAATCGCCAAGTTGGTGAGAGGAAGGGGCCTATGTGAATAGCTAGCTGTAGATTTGAGACAAAAGGGTGAAGACGGCTTGCTGATCCATGATGCAGCCACTGTAGAAGAACCAGCTCTCATAAGAGATTGGATGCTGGACATGAGGCATTTCCTTCTTACAAGCGAATGTCCACAGGGTCTCGGTAGGGTTAGAAGAAGGTATTTTAAACTTCAGTCCCTTCCTTACATTTTGATTGATGGAGTATTATTTAAGAAGGATCTCTCTGGGGTTCTCCTGAGATGCATTGACCCCAGACATGCTGATAAGGTATTGGCTGAGTTTCACGATGGGCCAGCAGGTGGCCATTTCACCCCTAAGACCACAACAGCAAAAATAATGAGAGCTGGCTATTTTTGGCCCACTCTCTTCAAGGATACCCATGCCTGGGTAAGGAAGTGCCAAAAGTGTGCACTTTTTGATGAAAAGCAGCGATTGGCTGCCATGCCCCTACAACCCATTCAAGTTGAATAACCATTCATGTAGTGGGGCCTGGATTTCATAGGGATGATCAATCCTCCCTCCAGTGCTAGACACAAATGGGTCCTAACTGCTACGGATTATTTCACTAGGTGGGTGGAAGCCATTTCTTTGAAGGAAGTGAATGAGAGTGCAGTCCTGGATTTCTATGAGGATTTAGTGACAAGGTTTGGGGTCCCAGCCACCATAATCTCAGATAATGCCTTGGCTTTTTTGGGAACCAAAACTAGTGATTGGGTGCTAAGGTATGGTATATATCTCAGCACTTCATCAAATTACTACCCGTAGGGGAATGGACTGGCTGAGTCCACTAACAAAAATCTGATCAGGATTATAAAAAGGACCATGGAAGAAAATCAAAAAACTTAGCATGCCAAGTTGAAAACAGCTCTATGGGCCGATCGAATCACTCTGAAAAGATCAATCAAAAATTCTCCATATACGCTTGTGTATGGAAGGGAAGCAAGGCTTCCTATCTCACTCAAATTGCCAGCACTGGACCTCACTCATCAGCTGCAGCTAGAAGAAGGAAGCAGCATGGAGGTCAGATTGTGTGAACTAATGGAGCTCTAGGAGGTAAGGAATCGGGCCATGGTCTTTATGATCAGTCGCTAACAGCAGGTGAAAAGACATTTTGACAAGAGATCTTTGTCAAAAAGTTTTGTCGAAGGAGACATTGTCCTAAAATGGGACGAAGATAGAGCTAAGCCCAGAAAACATGCAAAATTTGATGCCCTCTGGAGCGGTCCTTACATGATTACTCAGTGCAAGTAGCATAATGCATTCCAGCTCTCTAGGTTGGATGACAAATAATTGTGTATCCCAGTCAATGGGATACATCTGAAGCATTGCCACTGAAGTTTGGTTTGATTGTACATAATTTTCCCTATTTTCCCTAAGTGTAGTTTGCACAGTCAGTTTTTTTTAGCTTTGTGTGTCTCCCTTTGTTTCGGGGGTAAATTTTGTGTATTTGATTCTGGGATCTCGAAGGCTGTTGTGAACTCTCTTCAAAGTCACCATCCGACTCTACACCCAATGGATATTCAGAGGCAACTGGGTCCTAAGCATAACAGGCACGCTTATCCTGTGAGTCACCAGTTTGTTGACCGACTGACGGCTGAAGGCCGCCAGTAGGTGGTGGATGGCCGAAGGCCACCCGAGGGTGGTAGACGGTAGAAGCCCGCCATGGGCGGCGATCACCCAACACCCACCATAGGCGACAAAAATAAAATGGCCACTCGCAGGTGGCAAAAATGGAACCCCCACCCCACGGTGGGGAAAATGAAAAGCTCGCCCCCTAGCGGGGAAAATGAAAATGCCACCCACGACGGGGAATGAAAAACCCTCGCCCATGGTAGGAAAATAAAAAGCACCACCCTCAGGTGGTGAAATGAAAACCCCTGCCCATGACAGGGAAGAAGAAAGGGCCGCCCACATGCAGCAGGCGGTGAAATGAAAACCCCCACCCATGGTGGGGAAGAAGAAAGGGCCACCCATGCAGCAGGCACCAAAAGGGCCACCCACATGTAGCAGGTGGCAAATTTGCTGCCCACAACACTGGCAGGTAAAAAGAGACTGCCAACACATGCAGCAGGCAGCAAATTTGCCGCCCACAACACTGGTGCGTAAAAAGAGACCACCAACACATGCAGCAGGCAGCAAATTTGCCGCCCACAACACTGGTGCGTAAAAAGAGACCACCAACACATGCAGCAGGCAGCAAATTTGCCACCCACAATAGGCAACAGTGAAAAAGGCCCACAAAACATAGGAAAAGACCTGCCCAGCGGCTAGGGTAGACTGGCATGCAAAATGAGGAGAGCGGCTGGCACGTAAAATGAGGCATCAAACATGGTCTTGGTAGACTTATGACATCATCGACAGTACTTTCTCTCTTCCCAATGAAGACTAAGGCTCCCATTTCCCATATAAATATGCAGACTTGGTCATTTATTTGGATCTTTTCACACTTTTGTAAAGAGCACAGCTCTGCAATTTCTCCACCTGAATCAATAAATACAGTTTTTACCTCTTTCTTAGATGGATACCCTGTGTATGTTCTATGTGTTTAATTTGTGTTCAGCCATTTCCTTTTAAATGCTCTCACAGGTTTTAAATACCAATGTACTAGCTATCTACAGAATGTCAGTTTGTAGCTTACAGGTGAAGAGTTCTATCTGGGGTGCAGAAACAAAGGAGGTCACTTATAGTATGAATTCCACAACATCTTGGTGAGTCCCTATTTCCTGTATCTTTCACTACAACCTCCCTATCATTCCATCAACCTAGTCTTTTCTGCCAAGTCTCAGTGTATGTATGTTGCATTTTCTTGATTCTGAGAGTGGATCTGGAAGGTCAACCCTTTATTTTGGTGTATCACCTCTTTTAGAATAGGCTGTTTGCTTTCTTGCACTTTCTTCCCTTTTCATCCCCCCTAGTATATCTATATCTATATTTTTTGCACTGCCTGAAACAAACAAGATACATCAGAGGGAACTAGCCCATACCTAGAGACTCTCCTCTTCTACTTCACCATCCCACATGCGAGAGAGGGGTTTCCATGTTGCGGGGAGAGGGCAGGAATCCGTTCTCCTGCCACTGGGTGCACTTTCCAGCATCAACATGTACAAGACAAGAAGGGTCAAATTATAGTATGGAGACCTGAGGTAGTAAAGACTAAGAAGACTAACCTTGTTTAGTCCAAGAGTCTTGATGGATTGTTTGCCAAGGTGGAATAAGGATTAGAAATAAAGGAAAGTCAAGAGTTTCTTTTGATCACATTTATTGATAAATTTGAAGAAAATAATGAAGTCAAGGATTCAATTAAAGTCAAGCAAGACTACAAGTCAAAAAAATATATGGAGATATGGGAGCCTCTTGAGTTTTAGGACTTTTAGTATCACCATGTCAAAGGTGTGTCTCTATCTAGGCTTCAAGGATACACTTGTTAGTCAAATAAATCTTGGTAGCTATCAAATATTGTTTGATAAGCTGGTATGAAAACAAGGTATATTTGTGCATTATTTTATATATCTTTTGTTATAGAAAAGAAGCTTGTGAATAATCTCAGTTGTCCTATCTTGAGAAGGATTTAGCTTGTTGATCATGGTTTGGATACTTTGGTATAAAGGCAAGTTTCAAATATCTATCTACATATCAATTTATGGTAGATGCCAGGTGAGCCTATAAGTTGAAGGCCTTTATTCTAGATCTTATTAAGCTTATTAAAGGCTTGTTGAATAGTTTTGTATGGTGTGGAAGTTCAAAATTTTATGAAGATGAGGTGTCTCTATATGAGTATTGACTATGATTGGATAGTATTTGAAGACTTGTTGAATATGTCATTTTCCTAATGAATCATGAAGTTAGGGGGAACTTTGTAATTGGTCAGGTTCTAGGATCAAAGGATTGAGTAGTTGAATATGAGAAATAAGGTGTGGAGAAGCAAGTTTGTGTGCTCAAGATTATAATTCCAATTAGAGAAGGTCTTTGGTTAAGGGGGAGAAATAAGTTCATGTGTTTTCTCTAGAGATCTATGTAGGAGTTATAGTACAAGGTCATAATGGGTGGTTCTAGGTGGCTTAATGAGATTGATGGATTATCAAGAAATGTTTAGTGATCATAAAGGCTTGTACACTTATTTTTGATGTTTTTCAAGTGTTCTATGGTCTAATGGTATGTTAAAGCCAAATTGAATATTTTTGAGTGCTCTCAATTTTCATAGTTTTTGGATTAAGGGCAAGTAGGCCTAAAATGGGTTATAAGAATTCATGGATCCCAAAGGTGTGATGACTCAAATCTTGGCCCAAAAGTGTGTGATTGGTATCTCTAGGTGTGTAATAAGTTTTAGAGGTGCATGTTGACCAGAAGGGGGTTTATTAACCTTGTTTGTTTTGAGATTCTAGGGTTTTGGGCTATGTTAGAAAAGTGGTCTAACTATTGAATTGAGGTTTATGGATTCTTAATTTGTTGAATAAGCCAAATGGGTTATCAAATCAAGCTTCACCAAGAATTGAAGGTTTGTGGTTTTCAAGTTATTTAAGTTATCATGAATATTTTGGAACAATCTTACATTATAACTTTGCACAAATTAAGCTTAAAAATGATGTTCATGGCCTCTCTATTTATAAATTTTTGAGATTGATCAGAATCAACCTAAATCATCCATATTAAGATGAAGATGTGTGGTTGAGGATTAATTTTTTTTGGAATTAAGTTTTTGATTATCCTCATCATGACATAGGAAAAAGGGGAAATTAAGAGGCATGGAAGGTATTGATGAGGCATGGAGGGCATGAATCTTGATATTTGTGGCATTTATGGCCTAGGGATGTCTTCCCAAGAAATGAGGTCACTTGATGATGTAGATATTTAATATTCATTTCTAAAATAAATTATTCAACAAGTTTCCATGGATTTCTTAATTATCTCTAATTTGGTTTAATTAGATCTTAAGCATATTTAAGCACTTTGTGCACAAATTACTCAAATTGATCAAAATGCCTTATTATTGGTCTAAAATTTGGCTGGATTAGAATTAGGATGTGATGTCAGATGTGTTGGATCCATTATCCCATTTAGGATGTTACCAACACCAAATAATAAAGGCACATGTCTTGTGTAAGAGATTTGATAGAAAAGAGCAATCCAAAGCACCCAGATGTAAAATTGGTATTTTGACTCAAAATAAACTAATCAAAGCTAGCTGGCCCATAAATTGCACTACCCCATTTAATGATACTCTAGCCAAAATCAGCACTTGAATATGTTAGTTTCAAATTTTTATCATTTTTAGTATTTTTAGGCCAAAGTATGTGCTTTAGGTGGAAATTGGTCAAAACCCTGATTGGAGGTTATTGGTGGCTAGATTTTGGTGTCTATAATTTGCCCTTATTTGGGAAGGTGTTGCAAGCTATAATCATAGTAATGTCTTCTCAAATAATGAAAAGGTCATGTATGCTTAAACATATAATGATGATAAATTAACTATATGATGCCCCCTTGAGGGAATGGTTGACACAAGCAGGTCAGCAAATGGTCCCTCGATAAGAAGTGAAATGAGGGGACCAAAAAAAGGAAAGATGATGGGGGTGAAAACATAATGATATTGAAAAAGAAGTCAAAATCACTGATAATACAAGTGGGATGATGTATAATGGTTTTCCTAAAGGTGGTTATAAGCATTGTACCCTAATAGTGGTAACGTGGTATGATAACATAATGATTTGCCCAAAGGTGGTTATAACCAGTAAGAAGATGAAGCTACCCTAGTTAGGACAAATAAAAAAGATAATAACATGCCCTATATGGGTAAAAAAAGGGAAGTGGTGAAAACATAATGATTTTCCCAAAGGTGGTTATAATCATTGAGAAATGTAGGTAGAGGTAGGATGGTGTGCAATTATTTTTCCATAGATGGTTATAATCATTAGACCCCGATTATGGAAAATAGGATAAACTTGGTCAATGATAAAGATAACTTATCATAGAGGGTAATGATGAATTGGAACAAATTAATAGAAGGGAAATGTTTATCCAAACCAATAAAGGTTAAATTTATCTCATGGTTAATTACTTTATTTGGGATATGATTGGGAGTGAATCAGGATGTTGATGTTGAAGAGATGTTGATGCTGCCATTGATGAATAGACTTCTTGAAGATGAGGTTTGTTATAGCATGTGTCAATAGGCATCATGGTATAACATCATGTGGACTTGGCCAAAATATACATGAGGATTGACTCCCATAATCCAACAATCAATAGAAAATAATGCACCAATGATAGAAACCATGATGAAAATGTAAACATATGAATACAGATGGATTCAAGTATAAGTGTGGGAAAAGAATCACCCAATGAACACACATAAATTGAATCAAAGTAATAGTGCTAAAAGTAAACAAACAAGCAGATAAACAAGCAAAATAAGTAGAGACAAATAAATAAACAATGAAATAGAAACCATATGAACATTACCCCTAGAAAATAGGTGACAACTTAACAAATGAACAAGAATGATGAGACACTAAATGGTTCAAGCTTACAAAATGATGAGAGCATAAAAATTTAGGTTTCTCACAAAATGGTGAGAGCATGGGAAGGGAGTGATTTTGCTAACCTCAAAAAGTATCAAGAACTACCTATATAGTCCCATATTAGGACCTCAAGTCACTATAGTTTTGCCCTTACAGTGAAAGAATTTGACTAGTGTAGTAGTCAATTCAAACAAAGCAGACACAATTGGTAAAAAGGCATAGTGTGGCATAAGAAGTAGTAAGTTGGTACGTCAAGGATTAATAAATGACCATAGTTTTCCCATAGGTAGATATAACTAAGACACAAAACATAAATCATTTTTGCTAATTTTCCCAAAGGTGGTTATAATTAGTAGTAAGATCAGTGATAAGAAAAGAATAATAAATGAAGGATGCAACTGTCAAAACTTCTATCACACTGCTCCAAAATATAATCTCTATCTGAAGTACTTAAGCCAACTAATGAAACTGATCAAATTATTTGATGCTAAAAATGCATAATGAATGGTAAAACCAAGGTCAAACAAACTAGGCTTTAGAACACACTGGGTCAATATTTTGGAAATATAAAGTGGATATAGTTGAGAATATGGATAAGAATGATATTTATACAAAGAAGAATAGTGATAAAATGGCATAACTAAAATGGTCCTTATAGATAATACACCTTATCACTCAATCATAGTACCAATTATGGTGAATAACATTCATTGGCTCAGGAAGTTCATCTCCATCTAGTGTGGCAAGCCTGTATGCCCCTGATCCATAATCTATAATAATGATGAAAAGTCCTATCCAATTTGGTTTGAATTTTTCTTTATGATTTTTCTTATCAGTGGAATTCTTTTGGTTCTATTTAATAACAAGATCACCAAGTTCAAATGTTCTATACTTAACACACTAATTATAGTGCCCTTTGAGTCAATTCTGATATGATTAAAGATTATTAAATGTACTATGCATTTCTCATTAAGTAGGTCTAGCTCTTATAGGTGATCTACTTGATAGTCATGATCATCTAGGACATGCTTGAAAGAGATGCATAGTGAAGGCAATTTGACATCAATGAGAATGATGGCTTCAGTACCATAAACAAGTGAGTATAGAGTGGCTCCTGTGGGGGTACGATGATTGGTATAATATGCCCAAAGGGTATGGAATATTTTTAGGTGCCAATCATGACTAGCATCATTAATAAACTTTTTTGAGAATATTAAAAAATGGTTTTATTCAATGCTTTAGCTTGGCCATTACCTTAAGGGTAATATACTATAGAAAAATGTTATGTGATGTTATATTTAGTACATAGCTAGTCTACATCCTTGTTCTTGAATGATCCTCCATTATTAAATATAATCTCAGATGGAATACCATAGTGATAAATGAGATGGTTGAAGATGAATTTAGAAATTTGCTTTCTAGTCACATAAGTGAGGGGTATAGCTTCAACCCACTTAGTGAAATACTTAGTGGTGGTAAGGATATGTTTATGGCTATCAGATGAAGTGGGGTTGATCTTCCCAATGAGGTCAAGTCCCCATTTAGCAAATGGCCATGGTATCAACATCACTTTCAGATTTTAGGCTAGGGCATGAATTAGATTATCATGCCATTGACAATTGTCACACTTCTTTACATATGTAGCTACATTTGCATCCATCATGGACCAATAATAACTAGTATGTAAGAGATTTTTGGGTAAGACTACCTCACTAAAATGGGCTCCACATACTCTTTCATGAACTTTTCTTAATGCTAGTGTAGACTCTATTGATGTTAACAAATGAAGCAGACTTCCATCTAAACTGTGGTGGTAAAGGGTAGATCCAAGTAGAGTATAATGAGTGAAATAATGAATAAAGGATTTGGTTTATTTTAGAGATAGGTTAGGTGGTAGAACATGGCCATGAAGGTAGTTGTAAAGGTTTGAGCACTAGATAGAATTAGGACCAATAATATCACAAATCATTGCAACAGTTAAAGGTTCATGAGCTGGTGCTGACAAATTCTTGATGAAGAAATGATACTTTTTAGCTTTATCTATTTTTCAAATTAGAGACCCAATAGTAGCCATGGCATCTACAATTCTATTACTAGCACTTGGTATGTTCTCAAAATGAATGTTGGCAATTTGTTGCTTAAAAGTGTTGACTATGGCTTTATATGGAACTAGCTTGTCATCTTTGGTCTAAAAATGATCTATGACCTAATTGATGATTAACTAAGAATCACCCTAAAATTGGAGATGAGATATGTTCTAATGCAATACCTATCAAAGTATTACAACAAGTGCTTTGTACTCAACCATGTTGTTTATACAAAGAAAGTTGATTTGAATGATTTAGGGATTATTTCCCCCTATGGTGTAATAAATAAGAGGCCTACCCCTAATCCATGTGCAGTAAATGAACCATCAAAATATGGATTTTAGTGTTGCTCATCAAGAGGTGTGTCAATGATGGTCATTATGGATTCATCAGGGAAATGAAATGTGAGTGGCTTTGTGTCTATAAGAGGTGCTTCAACAAGTTGATTTTGAAAGAACTTGTCCCTTGATTGCCTTTTGATTGACATAATCTATGTCAAATTCACTAAGAAACATGATCCATTTGGCCATTATACCTTGTAAATCTATTTTAGATAGTATATACTTGAGCAGATCTAATTTTGAAATGACGATGGTCTTATTATTCAACATGTAATGGTGTAGTTTTTGAGCTATGAAGACCATGTCTAGAAAATCTTTTTTAATAGGTGCATAGTTATGTTCATATGTGACCAAGGTAAGACTTAGGTAGTATATTTCATGTTATTTTCCATTGTTATCATGTTGAGCCAAAATTACCCAAAAAACATTGTTGGTAGTTGATAGATACAACAAGAATAACCTTCTTGACATAGGAGGTAACAAAATTGATGGATTAACTAGATAGTCCTTGAGTTCTTGAAAAGATGTTTGGCAATGGTCATCTCAGTGAAATGTAACTCCCTTATTTAGAAGATGTGTAAATATATGACACTTGTATTTTAACTGAGAGATGAAGCATCAAATTGATTGGATCTTACCCTACAAATTATAGAGTTACTTCAAATTGGTTAGTGGTGGCATCTCATTTATAGCATGGAATTTAGCCAAATCGACTTCAATGCCCCTAAAAGACATAATGAAGCCAAGTAAATTTCCTAAGGTTACTCTAAACACACATTTCTTTAGATTGAGTCTAACTTTATACTCCCACAATCTTTTAAATATCCCATGTAGCACTATTGGATGGTTGACCTTGGTTTTGGATTTTCCTAATATGTCATTGACATAGTCTGTAATAATATCATGCATCATATCATGGAATATGATAGTCATGGCCCTTTGATATGTATCTCTAAAATTGTTAAGACCAAATGGAATTACCTGATAACAAAATGTTCTCCATGGAGTGGTAAACATTATTTTATGTTGGTCTTTTGGTGCTATTTTGATTTGGTTGTATCTTGAAAAGCCATCCATGAGTGAAAGCATTTCATAACCTACCATGGAGTTGATGATCATGTCACTATAAGGCAATGAAAATTGATCCCTAGGATAATCTTTTTTGATTTCTTAGAAATTAATATAGATTCTAATTCCTTTAGAATTTTTGCTAATAGGTACAACATTAGATATCCATTCTGAGTAGTCAATGGATCAAATACATCCTATTTCTAAGATTTTTTCCAAATCTTTCTTTACCAAGATAGAAACGTGAGGATGAATATTACGTATCTTTTATTTCACTATTTTGGCATCAAAATTGACCACAAGTTGGTTTAGAACCAAGGTGAGGTCCAAACCTAGCATGTCAGAATAAGCCCATGCAAAGATATCTACAAATTCTCTCAATAGAGTTGTAAAGACTTCACGTTCCTCCTCAGTAAAGGATGCACCTAATTTTATCCATTTTGGGTCCAATGGAGTCATGATGTTTACGTCTATTTTATCTTTGACTATAAGGGTTGAACCATCTTCTAGGATAGTATTCAAAGACTTGAACTATTGGACTATATCAGGGTCTTCTATTAGGACTTGCTCTTCAATATCTCCTGGGCATGATGAATCTAAGTCCCCCAATGGGAGATCTAGCCATGTGACAAAAATAGTTGGAAACCATTAAATAATTTTATCAAATACTTGTTACATAAAAATAAACTCAGATTCATAGGTAGTTCATCATTGGTGGTCTCTTGGTCTAAATTAGAAGAAGAATGAACACCCCCATCTAACAGTCCTAAAATAGGTTTTCACCACTAGACTGGACTTTATCTTTACTTTTCCCCTGGTCAAAAAATACCTCAAATAGGTTTTCACTTAGGTACCTCAATGTTTTATTTATTTGTTTTTGGCTAAGGGCATTCACCCACTCTCCAAAATAGGGTTTAGGATCCAATGTACTTGAGAATCCTTATTTATGATCTCCTAATGAAATGTTGTCTCTAAGGCCTAAAAATTCATAGAATACCTCATCATTTTGAAACTCATCAATTGGCAAATTAAATTCTTGTTGGTCCCAAATATATAAGTTGGGGATAGTATAATGGCAATGGGTTATGGAAAATGATTGGGGTAAGAGTACATATGGCATTGTTATTAAACAGGTTAGTCTTAGCTAAGTCATCAAAGGTGAGGCTATAATTAGGCTCTACTTCATTATTGACACCATGATCACTAGCCATCAGTGATGGAACTTGAATAAGATATGTGGGGTCAACCCCAGGCAGTTTAAATCCAAGTCCATAGGGTCTTGTGTAGTTAGTCATGGAAATTGGCTTAATGGTTCCTTGTTGATTTGGTCCAAGGCCTCTTCCTTCATAATCTTAATGCTCCATGATCTTATTGGGAATAGGATACTTTTCACTTTAATAAAAATCAACTTGGTTGTCATTGTATAACCATGATTCATCTCCTTCAAGAGGGTCTAGTTCTAGGCTAGATGTTGGTACAAACATTATAGGTCCCTTATCTTTGTTATTTTGTTGCTAATGCATTTGTGGGGTATTCTTAGGTCTCCCAAAGGTCTTGGGATTATAAGGAAGATTAGAAATATGGAAGGTATCATGGGTCACATAATCCCCTAGGCCATTATCTAAAATGGTGAAATTATTGGAAGTTTCAAGAGGTGACATGTGGGCAAGGGAATCCAAGGTATTAGGATTTATGCAATTATCCTATGGAGGATCAATAAGTATGGCCTATCCTTTATCCTAATTGGAACTTACATTCATGTTGTATTGGTAATTGTAGCTTTAAAACTTGGCCTCAAGATATTTGTAGTGCTCATATGGGTGTAAATCTATTGAAATATTCACTTCCATCCATGAGTGGGAGAACTTGATACATTGGTTCAGTGTTGATAGGACTACATGAATCTCATGCAACCAAGGCCTACCTAGAAGCATATTATATGAAAACTCAATATCAAACACATGGCAAAGTGTATCATGGGTTCAATGATAATTGGTAAACTAATGGTGCCTTGTGATTCTCTTTCCTAATTATCATAGGCTTTGATAGTTATTGATTCTAACTAGAAATCTACCATTATGTATCCAAGAAGCTTGATGAGATTTAGAGACATTATGTTGAGGCATGATCCATTGTCTATAAAGACATGTTTCACTTTATTCCACTTTATATATACTTCTATGTATAATGGATTATTATGGAGTGGCACAATAGTAGACATATCACTTTGGTTACATGCAACTTGTTGGGTTGGAGCTAGGTGTCTAACTAAAGCTTGAAATTTATTAGGGGATATGTCACTAGAAATAGTGGATTGGGTTAAAAACTAATTCAAAATGCTCTTGTGGATTGTTGACATTCACATCAAATATAAAATATAAATTTTTGTTAGTGTCTTCTGCAATTATTCCACAATATTAAACTTGTTTTCTTGGTCAATGGTGAATGGTTTATTCTAAGGCTGAATGGTTGGTTGGATAACAGGCAAAGTGGTAGATGGTTGTGGACCTGGGATAGTAATCTTTGACCTCCAAGTTATGATTTGATAATCAATATTAGATTCTAGACCATAAATGCTAACAAACATTAGGAATGATTTGGGACCATATAGGACAATTCTTGATTACTGATGCACTTGTATGTGGTCATGTGGCAAAGGTGAGTTATTGGTATATAGTCCAAAAGTGGGAGTCCTAATTTATTGGTTTGCCTATGTGTATTCCTAGGTTAAAGAAGGATTATCCATGTAATTTGGTTTAGTGGTATTATTTATCAATGGTCTAGATTGATTAGTGCTTGGTATAGGATTAATGAAGATGGTATTAATGTTACCCCCTGAAACATGACCTATAACCCTGTTGTAGTCATGTGCAACTGCATATTAGGTTTGTTGGTTGTTATCATTATAACCTTAGTTTTATCCATTTTCCTAACATTGTGGGTTCTATTTTTGATTATGTTGGCTCTACCATTTTGGCCTTCGATTTGGATACTATTGATTTTGTTGTTGCACTGGCTAGTGTTGATGTTGTTACTACTAATTGTTATGCTGGGGAAAGGGGTTTTGATAAATCCCAAGAGTTTATTTGGAGGTGGAAGCACCATTATCTAATGTTATCTCCCAATTCTCCACCATATTCTCAATCAAATGCTTGATTTACACACATCATCATAGAGTATGCATGTTGACCCGATGATATTTATAGAATTCATTTTCATGGTACCAATCAGGATAAGGAATGCCTTGTGGATAATGCTTTGGTATAGGCCTAATAATTAGATTAACAATGGTAATTTTATGAAATACAGACTCAATAGGCTCTCTTAGGTTACTAAAAACATGACACGTAGGCATAATTCTCCTTGGAGGAGGGGTTTGTAATGGTAAAGTTTACTGCATTTATTGCACAAGTCTTGGTTGTTGTGCTTGTGGCATTGGTTGAAGAGGTTTTTGTGTAAGAGTAAGCTAAAAAGTTGGTGTATATGATGTGTACACCATTTATACATGATGTGACTCAGTTAATCCATTACCCACAACATTCCTATTATGGTTAAATTGCTTTAGTCTTTCTTGGTTATTAGCCTATGTTGGTTGCGATGCTTGCACTTGAATTGGATGTTGATTTTGGCCACTTCCTTAATTGATACCTTGATTTTAATTAGTTGATGTCAGCTTGATGATCCCTTTATTAATAAGAGCTCACTCAATCAATAAGCCTTTGTTTAATCCTTAAAATTATGTGCACATTGTAGTTCCAGATGATAATCTATCTCACTATGCAAATTTTTAGTAAACACAGTGGCTAATTATTTATTTGGTAAACTATGGGTAAATCAGCTTACAAGGGCTCTCCATCACTATAGATAACTTGTAAAACTCTCACCAATTTTTTTCTTTGCTTGTGTTAAGTCAACCAATGAAATCTCATGTTTGAGGTTATAGGAAAAGCGATACACAAACTTATCAGAAAATCATCAAAATATATTACTAAAATCTTGGGAAACTTTAAAAACCACTCCAAGGCTTATCCAACCAAGCTCTTTGGAAACAAAAACAAATGGTATATATTGTTATATGTCACTGGTTGATATGTGATAAAGAACTCAGTTAAATGGGCCTTAGGGTCACCTTTCCCTTTATATTTGTCAAATTTTGGTGGTTCATATCCTGGAAGAAATGGTATCTGTAAGTATTCCATGTTGAATAGGTAAGAACACATGTCATCCAACTTAAAATTTGTAGTCTGTTTCTCAGCTTGAATGGTAGCAATTGTATCCTTCATCTATTGCAATTCTTGGGATAAGAAATTATAAGGAACATTGGTTTGAGGGAGAATATTATTTTGGGTAGAAGGTTAGATGGTCACAAGTGGGACATTTTGACTAGGGTATGATGGAGATATCTATTGGGGTATATTGGTTTGGTTGAGAAATGGACTAGGAATATGCATACATGGATTAGGATTTACTTGAAATTGCATATTTGGTTGTGCAATATTTTGGTTTGGGTTGGCTATGAAGGTTTGACTTGGAGGATTTTATGGTTGGGATGGAGGGATATAACTATATTGTGCTTGTTATGGTTGAAAAATGACATTGTTGACTAATCAAACCTTATTGTTGAGTGGGAACTTGTGGACCAAGATCCTATCTTTTAATTTGTGGCACATTTTGAACCAATGGTTGTCTAGTAGGTACTTGAACATAAGAGCCTCCTTATTTCAAAAATCCCTATGGGGAAGTGAAATCATGTTGAATATTTGACATCTATCACTGACCAATATTTACATGTTATTGGTTAATCATCATTTGGTTTTGGATTGGTACACTAATCTATGATTGAGGAGGTATATTTGCCACTACCTGATGAGGTGGAATATTAGTTTCCCCTTGTTGAGGTGGTAATATATTTGGCCTCTATTGTGTTGGTACACTATATTATGCCTACTATTGTGGAATACTACTCATCACTTGTTGAGGAGTAGGATTCATCACATTCAGATGTTGAGGCACAACAATGGTTGTTAGTTGACTACCTAATCCTATTGGTTGCATACTTGATGAAACAACTGCATGAAGTTGGGATGTAAAAAATCATACTCTTTAGTATGATGGTCTACTCATGGTATTAACTATAGGCACATGTTTTTTACTAGTTGTTTATGCATTAGTACCACTTTGATTTGGATTGGATGTTACTTGCACATTGTCCACTATATTTTACTCATTATTCTATATAGAAATAAAAGACACTTATTCAATAATGGGAATATACAATAATTTTTCTACCAAAGTGTTTTGCATGAATAGGTCTAAACTCTGATTATCTTGACCCGTTAACTCTATCAAAACTCCTGTTGAAGGAACTAAGTCAATAAGAGGTTTGCTCACTATGGTCATCTGATTGAAATTACGTGCTAGATTTAGGTAGATTTGATATGATATCTGCATTTGGCTAAAGTGCTCTTCCATGAGGTATATTAGGGTCCTAATATATTTTTTGGACTAGAGCTAAAGGATTACTAGAAGAAGATTGTTGATCATAAATTATGTTGTGGGGCATTCTTACTAGGCTTGGTAAATTCTCATGAGGGAAGTCTATTGGAAACTTGACCCCTACCTCTATGGATCAAACCAAAATCTCATCTTTTTTCTCCGAAAAATGATGTTAAAAAAAAAGATCATATGTGGAAGGTGTATTAGTAGAGAATGATTTTTGAGGAACTAGTTCATCAACTATGAGTATTGTAGCTAGGTATTGTGTGATTTATTCTTGGTCTTGTTTTGAATAAGGTGGTGTATTAACCAAATAGTTAGCCAATGGATTTTGGCTTTATTTCCCTAATTAAGCATAATAAGAGGGATAAAGATCCATCTCATAAGTAACATTATCCATGTAGGGGTCTTGCACCATTTCTTCCTGTGTAACCACATTACTAATCCCTAGGTTATACATGAGTCCACTACGAGTGTAAGAATACATGTTAGGATCCATAGTCAATGCTTTGTGATAGAAAGGGAAGAGAGTTATACAAAATCTAAAAGGAAAATGTCTAAAAATATGATGTTCAAAACTTTTTATATATTCATCAAAAGGATCAAAAGGTTTATGCAAATATTTGTGATAACACAAGCCAACATTAAGTGTCTAACATTACACATCTTACACAAAAAGATTAAGTAAATAAACCAAAAATTGAAATAACAAATGCTAAGGTCAAAGTGTTTAAAATTATTCTATAATCTATAAAATTAAAATATTCTATGTCTTTTGGCCAAATTTAGCATAAAAAATTAGGCTCAAATAAGGCATGCGCTAAGATTCTTGGCCAAACGGTGTCAAAAGCTAGATTTTTAAAAATAGATGAAATTTTTAATCTAACAGATTTGAAACACTTCTAACAAACATTAGGCATTTTATTCTTGGACATGAACTCTATCAAATAGGTATAAGGTATGAAAAAAAAGGCACTTTAAAGATAGTTTATTTTCTCACAAATAATGCTATAAAACTTGGTTCTTTTAAAAAATAAGCTAGACAAAAGTGAGTGACATAAGTGTGCTAGACAAAGGTTCACAAAAGTATACTTGGATTGGTTTGAGAAATGTAGGAAAAAATTTTAAATCTATGCAAGAGGGCCTATGAAATAATTTATGAAATCTTTTGGGTAGTGTAATAGTGCTAGACTACCAAAAAGATGTGACAAAATGCTTATTTCAAAAACTCTCTAAGGCAAAGATAATTTCTCACAAATTTAATAGCATAACACTACCTTTCTTGATTATAAATATTATGGTGTATAGACTCAAAGTACAAGTTTTTTGCATGAAATGACATAAGCCTATGAAGTGGTGATAACGATCATGAGTCTTAAATGGCCTTCAACCCAAATTGGAAATTGAACCTAAGTTCCCTCAAGTTTAGTTCAAATGGTGATCCCACTTAACACATCAACCCTGTGAACTTATAAATGTAAAATTTTCAATTTAGATTATAAATGAAATACTTAAAGAACTTTGGCAAAGGTCTAGACTCAATTGGGTAACATAACTATGCCAAAGTGGATGATATCACTCCAAATTTTGATGAAGTTTGAATAAGGAAAATTGATGATTTTATGTGGGCAATATAACACCTCTTTGTTCAAAGGAAAATGAGGACCATGTGTTTGGTTTGCATCATTTTTTAACACCAAGATTTGACTCTAAACAAGACTTTAATATAGGACAAAACCAACTAATTAATCACTCTCAGATCTTAAACTGACAAGGTTGCTTGGTATTGTTAGAATCTATCAATATACATTATTTGAGAGGATTTTAAGTGTTCATCCAAAAGTAAATATGCATTATATAGTAGGATTTTTATACCCCCCTTCTCTCAAATGACATTATTGCAACATGGACCTTGAGGCACACCTTGCACCAACAATACTTCCACAAAATGTGGGGATTTATCTAAGATCTATAATTTTTCAAACATTCTAGGGGAATCAATTGCATAATGACTTTCACATAAAATGATGCAAAAAAATCATGGATTTTGGGTTTGTATCACTTGGTTTGTTGCAAAAGGTCTAGTCCTTTTTTCAACCACTACATCCTACTATTTTCTCAATGTAGTGTGATATCCAAAGTTCCACTACATCCCATGTGCAACTCCAATCAGGGGCCAAATGAAGTCAATATTCGGAGGTGAAACCTTGGGTCAAATATTCTATAAAGAACTTGCAAGAGGTGATGAATCCCCCTTTGCAAGCCAAGTTTGCATAAAATAAAGAAAACATAAAATAAAAAGACTTTAGGGTTGTTTTCAAGGTCACCCAAACTTTGATGAGTTTTTGGGGAGTGCTTTAGATGGCGTTATTTATGTGCTTTGGATAAGGTAATTTACAATAAGAATAGAGTTTTTTATTTCAAGGGTTCCCTAAAGGGGACAAATGGAAGAGCATACATGCAACACCCCTCTTTTTTCCAAACAAAATCTAATTTAAAAAACTAAGTGAATACAAAAAGCTTAGAAAGGTGAGTTCATTTTTAAGCACTAAATTCAAAATATTGGGTGGTGTTCATTTGACCCCTTGGTCTTAATATTGTGAACTTTAAAAAATAATTCTAAAAAAAACTTACTTAAGTACCTAAATGTTACCTTAAGCACCAAAATAATGTTCCTAGTTCACTTTAAAGCATGCAAAAGATGATATAAACATGTTTCTAGCAAATTTCAAGCTTGGTCCTGCAACAAAAACATTAGTATGTCATTTAGCCTTGAAGTTAATTTGGGTTTGAAATAATGAAGTAAAAAAAATAGCTCTTGAGTTTTTTACATAGTACAATCCTACTATTCCATAGAATAATCCCACTACTTATAGGACAATCCTAAAACTTTTTGAGTTGTAGTATTGTAACTAACTGTTAACTATTTAGTCACAATACCATGACTCTGAATGATAATCACGCTAGTTGTAGGATAATATTGCCACTTTAAAAGTAGCGATATTACAAAGAACAATTCCACCACTTAGGGTCATAATCCTACTACTTGGGGTAAAATTAGGTTTTTTGAAAAAATAGACAACTTCAGGCTAAACTAATTACATGTTATGAAAATTAAGAAAAACACACATGGTTTTAAAAACCAAATCATCAAAAATGGAGTCTAGATGACCCCAAAAAAATCTCTAGAAAATGACCTATTCTACCCACTACAATACCATGATTCACAGTAACAATCTCGCTACTTGTAGGACAATCCTACCACTTTAAAAGTAATGGTATTTTCATTTAACCTACTAGTGGTTAGAAAATACCATGACTTGGTTTGGTAACCCCATGAGTTGAATAAAAATCTTGCTACTAAGATATTAGAAGTATTGTTAAACCTACACAGAAAGAAAAAGTTATTCTAACAAAAAAGAAGCTTAGCACAATACCACAAGTTTTAGGATAATCCTGCGACTCAAAGAAAAATACCGTGACTATGTTAGAACAAACCTGTGACTCCCAAAAAATGTGTTTTTACTCCAATTTTCACTCTTTTTGGCTTCTTACTCTAACATTCTGTAAGGAAAAAATTAGGAGGTTTCTTGAAAGAGCCTTGTGACCATTTTTATGAAGCTAGGAAGGTCCCACTGGGTGTGCCATTATGTGAACTAGGAATTTGACTAAGAAGAGGAGATTAGTATTGTGTTAGTGACAAAATGCACAAAATAAATTGACAAAAAACACACTAAACTAATACCTTCATGCCTAGTTACTAGGGTGAGCTTAGTAACAAAAACAAATGACAAACACAACTAAAAATTAAGGAAAAACAAGAATTCCTTCACCTTTCTTGGATGCTCCAAATACCTTTGTATTAGTGGTTTGCTCAGTTTTGTGCTCATGAAGTCCTTAGTAATGGAATCTTGGCTACCTCCATCTCTCCTTAGCACCTTTGGCTTGTGTCTTAGCTTTTCTTGGGATAAAATTGGCATGGCAATGCTAGTTTTCATGAAGCTTTTGAAACCAATCCTGCATTATAAATTAGCACAAATTAAGCTTAAAAATGATGTTCATCACCTCTTTATTTATAGATTTTTGAGATTGATTAGAATCAACCTGAACCATCCATCCTGAGATAAAGATGTGTGGTTGAGGATTAATTCAACTTTTTAGAATTAAGTTTATAATTATCCTCATCATAACATTGGAAAAATGGGAAATTAAGAGACATGGACGGTATTGATGAGGTATGGAGGGCATGAATCTGGACATTTGTGGCATTTATGACCTATGGATGCCTTCCTAAGAAATGAGGTCACCAAATGATGTAGATATTCAATATTCATTTCTAAAAAAAATTATTCAACAAGTTTCCATGGATTTATTTATTAGGCTCATATTGGATTTAATTAGCTCGTAAGCATGTTTAAGCACTTTGTGCATAAATTACTCAAATTGATTAAAATGCCTTGTTATTAGTCTAAAATTTGACTGGATTGGAATTAGAATGTGATGTCAGATGTGTTGGATCCGTTATCCCATTTAGGATGTTACCAACACCAAATAACAAAGACACATGTCTCATGTAAGAGATTTTATAGGAAAGAGCAATCTAAAGCACCTAGGTGTAAAATTGGTATTTTGACTCAAAATGAACTAATCAAAGTTAGCTAGCCCATAAGTTACAATGCCCCATTTAATGATACTCTAGACAAAATCGGCAATTGAATATGTTAGTTTCACATATTTTAGCATATTTTAGTGTTTTTAGGCCAAATTTTATGCTTTAGGTGGAAATTGGTCAAAAGCCTAATTGGAGGTTATTGGTGGCTAGATTTAGGTGTCTACAGTGTCTACTAAAAATCATGGGCTCTATAAGTATTAGGTAGGGCTACAAGGAGGATAGATAGTCCTAGTTTAAAGAAGAGTGGTTTTTGCTCTATTTTTCCAAAAAATCAAGGTATGTTTGTTTCAAGGTGATTTCTCACATTGGTTTAGTGCATGTTTCATATTTTTGTGAGTGGTATGAAGTTATGTTGGTGGTCCTTATGGTAGCTTGATTGAGAGAGAAGGCTAGTAAGCATATGTGGTGATTCCTCATAGTGTGTGGAGATTTTAAGATGCTCAGTAGGTACAATTGCTCAAATTTATTAGGGGGAGTCCCTCTCAGATTTTTATTGATGTGTTCCATTAGATTTATATGGTTTTATGTGTTCTTTATTCATTGGTTGCAATGCTTGGTTGAAGAGAGTGTTGGCAGAGAGCAAGAGGAAGTTTTCAAGGCAAGAAGAGGTTGGCTCAAGGTAAGGGGGAGTTTGTATCATATTTTTAATATGGTCCTTTCCTATTTGATAGTATTTTTAGGTCCTCAAGATTAGTTGGTTCCCACTTTGTCATTATTTAAAAGGAGGAGAAAGTTCCTATTGTGGGAGTGCTTCAAAGAGAGAGAAGGTGAGCTCTATATTGTTATTTATGATGGTTGTTGACATCAATGACAAAGGGGGAAATTATTTGATTATTTTCAATGATTACATGGTGATTTCATGGATATTTTATAGTGAGAGGATGAAGAGCCTTGATAGTCTATGTGACAAATAAAAAGTGTGCAATGAGCATGTTCTAGTATGCTTGAAGGAGGCTTGGTTGATATTTAGTGTTGACATGACTAGAGATATTCAGGGATGAGTATGGAGTATTGATCATGTACAAGGGGTAATATAATAGGTTTTATATACTTTGAGTACTTGTGTGCATGAGTGTATTTCATCTAGTTGATCATTGTTTTCATCTAGACACTTTGGGTCCAGTTGCAAAAAATGAGTAGGTAATTTGATGATGTCATCATTACCACTGGGAATGAGTCAAGGGTATTTGGTTATATGGTTATGATAACACTAGTCCCTAGTTAATATATGATAAATCTTAAGTCATGAATCAAATCATGGTCAAAGATATGAGGGTGCAACGTTGGATTCTTAGTCATAATTTAGTGTTTTTCCATAGCCAAATTTGCATGAGGTAATAAATAATTGAGTAAGCATTTTGATGGTATCATATCTCACACATTTAGATGATTCAATATAAGGTGATCATATGGGTTTGTTTAGTTTTATGCTTAGTTCTTATGTGCCAAATTTTAGGTCATGAAATGTAGCATGACAAAAGATGTGCATGTGCAAAGTTGGGCTCTCACGTATTTTAATAGTGTTTTCTATGTTCAAATAAAACCAAGTAAGTAGTTTTTTGACATTATATATCACATGTGTGTACATTTTAGGAGAAGGTGATCATATGGGTTTGTTCATTTTTTATCCTATTTTATTTTTGCTAAATTTTAGATCAAGAAATGAAGTGTGCAAAAGATATGCATGAGCAAATTTGGTCTTCCAAGTAGTTCAAAGCATAGTTGGCTCTATGGAAGAAAATTTTAAGTGAGCATGTTGATGATGGAATATCTCACACATGTGTGGGTTTTAGGAGAATTTTTTTATATGGATGGATTATCTTATGTAAGGAGATCATATGGTCTAAATTTGAGATCACGTGTCTAAGTGAAAAATAAGTTATTAAGGTTAAAAAATGGTTACTCAAGTAGATAATCAAGGTTCCCATATTTAGTCATTTTTGCAAGAGTTAAAGTTCTAGACCAAAGGAAGATCCAATGATGTGAGAGTAATCATAAAAATAAAAATAAATGGTACATGTTGAGAAAGATGGTAAAAAGTTCATGATGTTTAATGACTAAGCAAAGGTAAAGGATAAAGATCAACAATGATCAAATAGTGAGCATTGCTAGTTAAAGTCCTAGTTGATCCATAGAGATTAATGGTACATGATAAGTCAACATTGAAAGATTACATTAGATGAGATCAAAGTGACCGAGGTTTAATGTTTGAGAATTGGAACCTATACATTAAATTTCAAACAAGATCAATGGTGTGTATTTGATCTGAGCTGAGAGGATATGAGATGCAATCATTTTGTTCGAAGGTTAACTATGACTGTTTGTATTTGAATATTTGAATTTTCAAAGAAAAAACATTCTATGGTATTTTGTCCATATATTTTGATATAATTCAAATTTTCTATTGCTATAAAAATTAAAGATGAAGAGGACTCCATGTCACATCTATGACCCCAATTTGAAGATCTTGAAGTGTGTACAATCAAATTTATTAAGCTTCCAAGTTGACTGTGTGTTCGTGATTATTACACAAGTGACCCGAGAAGGATGTTTGAGTTTATGTTTATGTTGTTTTGATGTCTCATGATGACTTAGATATTAGGGAATGTTGTAGACTCCATGAGGATATTCTATGTAGATTTTTGAGATGTGATCAATCTATCTTGAGTATGAAGAATGCTTGATAAGTTGACTATGTGTTCATTCATTATGTTCCTATATACCAGGTCAATGTTTGAGTTGTTTAAGCATATGTAGAGATGATTAAATATTATTATGATCATATGAAGATGTCAACTATGACATAAGGAGTGGACCCATGCTTTAAAAGTGGTCCTATATTTATAGTTTGTTTGATGATGTGCTAAATGGGTGAATAGGTCTCCATGAGACCTATAAGAGCTACAAGGGCCATATTAAAAGGTGTAGTTTCTTAAGGGTGACCCATAGATGTTATGGCTGACCTATGAAGTTTATATTGAGATATGTCTTCATATGATATATGTTTTAAGGGTTAAGACATGTCTAAATGGCTGACCAAGATGGTAATAATCATGATTGATCTATAAATAGTGAAACCAAATGTGCTGGTTTTTAGACTTGTAAGATTTAAATAAAGGAGTGTGAATGTGGTGCCAAGTAAAGGAGATAACCTTTGAAAGAGAAGCTGCATGTCAATGAGGACTAGAAAAGAGTGAAGAGGATCAAACATGCTTGTTTGAGTAAGGTGTTGAAGATGATCACATAGGTCATTGGACCTAATAATCCTAAAAGAGGTAGAATGGGTGAGTATGATCAAGAGTGTATTTGAGAGTCTTGTGTGTGTGAATTATGGAGTGAAGGAGGGGTATAGTGACCTGTGTATGAATTGATGAGTGGATCAATTTGAGGAATATTTTTATGACCTATTGGTTATAATTTTGTTGGCATAATAGTGCTTTTACTATTTGAGTGTGAGTGAACACAAGGTGAAGAATGTGTGAGCTTAGTGGTTGATTTGAGAGGCAGATTAGTGTGTGGATTATGTTTATGACCATCTAGTCATGTTATTGAATTTATTATAGAGTTTTTTTTGTGAAGGATGCATTGAGTTTGAGGAATTGAAGAGTGGGGTTAGTTGGGATATGTAATATGCCCTAATTGATCTTTATGTATCAGTTCAAGTATGTAATGTGCTTTGGCCAATAGGGAGTTTTGTGTGATCCAAAAGGTGGATTTGGATACATTGAGAGATTGATAATCAGAGTTCCATCACCAGGTGTTGAAGACATCAGTTTAAATGTGGAGTTTTTGAAGTTAGCTATCTAGGTGGTTAGTTGTATAGGGGGGTTGTTCCTCCTTGCAAGGTGAAACTTGATAAAAGTCTAATTATTATGGATGCTAATATAGATAGGTGTATAAACTCCTTGTGGGATTGGAATCTCATTAAAAATAGGAATGATAGTTCCTTGATCAATAACTTACTGGTCTAAATTGGTTCTTATTTTATAGGATAGTAGTCTAATTACAGGTTATAATGGGTTTTATTCCCCAAAAGGTTTTCCCATGTATGACATGTGTTATGTGTTTGATCTCGTATTGTCTTTCTTGTTTGTTGCTATGAATAATGCATGCCTCATTAATGTATGTATTGAGTGATTAAGATTTTGAAGGAATTAGAATTAAAGTTGAAATTATCTAGGCTCACCAATTCACTCCCCCCTCTTAGTGATTGTACCTCTAACAAATAACGTTCCCACTTTATTGGCAACCCTTTTGATGAGTTCTTGGCAACTCTAGGGCTTTAAAAATTGCCTTCAACCATTTGTCTCTCCTAGAACATGTCTAAAAACTTATATAATGGTGTAAAAATATCATGAGGATCATGTTATCATCTTTTTTATTACTTTGAGAATATTTAAGAGGCCTTGTAGAATCTCTTGAGAGCTCTTTGAACATGCCTAAGGGCATGATAATGAGGTTTTATCATCATGGATGACTTGAAAACCTTGACATGGAAAAAATTATATTGTTTTTATTGAGGCATCAGGAAAAATTTGTATGATTCATAAAATAACCTATATAACTAATTATGAAACATGTGTGTCTTATTGTGTAGCCTAAAATCTTCTTAAAGCATGTTGAAAACCTCTCCAATACCTAAAAACCTATAGAGGGCCTTCTCAAGGTTGAAACCTCATGTAAATATTGATAATTTCCCTCATGGAACTAAAACTCTTGTTTGAATGATTTTTTAGAGTCTTATCATCTCTCATAAACTCTCAACCATCATGTTTCCCCCTCAAGAAAGGTCAAAAAATGTTACAATCACATTCATGGGATCTAAGTTTTAAGTAAGGTTTTAGACTTGATTTTCATCTTTTAATTAAAATGACATGATTCTCACCTTATCCCCTAACATGAAAATAATTTTTAGGGTAATTAAAACCCTCTTTAACCACTCTAAACCTTTAATTTATCCATTCATAAGTAGGATGAATATGGAATGTGGTAAATAAGGTTGGATTCTTGTGAACAAACCTATAAAATGGTTTGTAGGGATGATCTTTCTTTTTCAATATGATGTTATTCATTTAAGGATTTCTAATTGACTGAATATAATTCTAGTACCTTATTAAAACCCCTTTTATGCCTTGATATCCTTCAAGATACCCTTGAAAATACACCAAAAGCTTGAAACTCTATAATTCTGGTTTGCAGGTCTGAGATTTGGTTTGTTCATGGATTAAATACCTAGCCCTTTTTATTGATGCATAAGAATTGGTCCTATATTAATTTAATAGATATATCAACACTTAATTTTATCTTGTGACCCTTAATACAAGAATGTAACTTGATCTTTATGCTCAAAACTTGCTAATGTTGTAGTCTTGTGCTTGAGAACATGCAAATGTAACTTCAACCTCTTGTTTTAAAGTTATAGGCATTGAGGGAGTTTGAAACTATGATGGAGACATTGTATCAATTAATTTTGTCTTGATAATATTCCATTTCTTCTACAATCTCCTTAAAATGATAATTTTTTCTCCATTACAAAGTTAGGAGCTCTCTAAGCATAATTGCAATCTCTTAAAATAATGAAGATGACCTTGAATACAAGATTTAAGGATTGGTAATGGATTCTCGTAGCTTTGATGCATTCCCCACACATTTAGATGTTTTAATTAGTCCTAAAGAAGAGAGAAAAGAGAGGGAAACACTTGATAAAATCAAATTTTTGATAGTTTTTATGGACTTGAGAGCTTATGAAGAGTCTTTAAATATCCAAATGACTTTATGAGACCTTATAGAATGTTTCACTTTATAAAAAATAATGTTAATAAATGAATTGAGACTTATTGACCCATTTTTATTTAGGTGTTTTCAATAATGTATCCAAGGTGTCCAAGAGTGTTCAATATTTGTCAAGGTTGCTATCTAGTCAATGACAAAATGTGCTTCAATAGTCATGCATGGATCTTTAGTATTTGGTTGGATAGGTAGGTTGACAGATGTGTTCAATGATGTGATCATGTTGTAGAGGTAATATTGGGTGTTAATATTTATTTAAGTGAGTATGGAATTGATAGGTTTCCATTTGGATCATCTTTATGGTCATTATGGTCATCTAGGCCTAGTTGGTATTTTAGCAAATCAGGCTGAGTGAGCAGATTGATGACATCAAAATTCACACGTGTGGAAGTGTTAGAAAGATTTGGTCACATGGATCTGATTATTTTTGTGCCAAGATCATATGGTCAAATTTTTAGGTCATGAATATGTGTCTATAAAAATGTATAATGTTACAAAGTTGGCTTCCCAAGCATATTTCTCTATTTTCTATACTAGCCAAATTTGCATTAAAAAGTGACCATTGGAATTCAAATATTTGAATTTATAAAGGAAAACTAGTCCTCACTATTTTGGATATAACTTTTGATTTTTGAAGAATTTTATGGTGGTATAAAAATAAAAGTGGTATATAATTTCAAGTTAAATCTATGAAAAATAATTTAGAGGTTTGACTAATCATACACCTATATTTATTGTTGTCTAAAATTGATTGAGGGTTTGACCATCTTCTGCAAATGACTCGAGAAGGATATTTGAGTTTTTTTTATAGTGTTTGGATGTTTCAAGGTGAATTATAAACCAAATAGTGTTGTATACTCCTTGAGGATCATTTGTATTTAATTTTGAGGTTTTGCCAGTCCATATTCTATATGAACAAATGATCCTAAGTTGACTATTTGTTCATTCATGGTGTTTTCATGAGGAAGGCAAATGATTAATAGGTTTTGCATATGCAGAGGTGAGTAGAGATGAATGTAATAACTTAAGGGTATCTTAGGGGTTATGTGGAAAGGATATATGTGCTTTGATGTGGTCTTATGTTATTGGGTTTTCTTAGTAAAGTGCTAAAGGGGTGAATAGGTCTCCATGAGACCTATAAGGGATACTAAAGCCTACTTGAAAGGTGTAGCTACTAAAGGGTGACCCATGGATGTTATGGTCAAGCTATGAAGGTGGTATTGAAATATTTCTAAGTGTGATATTTTTTTTAATATTTAAGGAAATTCTTATGGCCTACCAAGAAGGAGATGGACAAGTATACTCTATAAAGAGCTAGATCAAATGTGATGATTTCTAAAGTTGTTATACAAAGGATAATGAAGTGTGAGTTTAATTTTTGAATGGATTGAAGTTCATATCAGGTTGAGGAATGTGTGAATGACATATAGGTCATATTTATTATGTTATAATAGTATTCTTGTAGGGTTAAATATTGAATATGAGCGAATAAGTATAGAGTGATCCAAAAGGGTGTTTTGGATGCATTGCTTATGTGTAAAGGCTCAAGAGAGTGATAAGTGTTGAAGAGAGGTGTTAGATATTTTTTATCCATCATATTGAAAGTAAATAAAACTTTTGAAGCTATTGATATCATAGGTATTGTGTGGGTGCTGAACATCTAGGATAAGTTGGTGTTTGATCATGCTTAGGGGTGGGTGTTCCTTATGAAGTGGATGCTTCACTAAAATGTCTCATGTGTGTGATCATATTATAAAATAATTGGTTCATGTGTTTTTAAGATTAAGAGTGGGTTTTATCACCCATGAGGGTTTCCCACATGATTCATGTGGTGAGTCCTTGATCTTGTATTATATTTCTTGTTCATTGTTATGAATGAATTGTATGCTTTATGAATTCTTTTCATGGTTTATTAAAGGCTTGAAAGGATTGGAATTTAAATTTGGATTATCTTACATCATTAATTCACCCCCCACTCTCAATGATTATACCTCTAATAATTGGTATCAAAGCCATACCTTCTTTGTAAGTTTAACCACTTGAAGGTGATCCAAGGTACAATATGGTAAGTCAACATATGCAAAGTTTATCTAAAAAATAAGAACTATTATTCAATGGGTCTAATTATTCTTTTTAGAGTTCAAGGATGAGGACATACATCATGTCTCTAGGGTTTGATATTTGGAAATCTATTATGGATGGTTATACTACACCAAATACTCCTCCAACTAATATCACTGACAAGAAGTTGATTTAGAACAACTCTAAATCTATGAATACTATAATTTGTGGCCTATCAAAGGCTGAGTTCACCAAGGTGATCCATTTAAAGTTTGTAAAGGAAATTTGGGTCAAATTTCAAACTATCTATGAAGGGGATTCAAAGGTTTAGTTGGCTAAATTGTAAACTTATCGAAGGAAATTTGAAAGCCTCAAAGTGAACGAAGAAGACAATGTGGCATCTTATCTTCTAAGGGTTGATGAGGTAGTGAACATGATCAGAGGTCTTAGAGAGTATATTAAAGAAGTTATTGTGGTATAGAAAGTGTTAAGGTATCTCACCCTCAATTTTGATTCAAAATTATATGCTATAGAAGAAAATCATGATCTCACCTTAATGAATATGGTGAATTGCATGGCATCCTTATTGCCTATGAGATAAGAGTTAATGAGGATAGACATCCTAAGAAAGAAGCAACCTTCATTGTGAATAAGGAGACAAAATCCAAGAAGATCAAGTTAAGTCTTAAAGATTTTGATCTTAATGAAAATCAACTAGAATCCATGATTTCAAGGAAATTGAATGTAGGATTAGGTAACTATGAAGGTAAACTTACTTTTAAATGTTTTCATGTGGTAAAGTTCATCATTTTGTAGCTAAATGACCAAATAAGGCAATTTTGAATACAAAGAAGCTCATAAATAATCTCATGAGGATGAACATAAGAAATCTAAGGGTCCTAAAAAGTATAGAAAGTTTTTCAATAAGAGAAAAGGCAAGAAAGAGTCATATAAAGGAAGTAAGAACCTTTACCATGATGAATATGGTAACTCAATTATAAAAGAAGAAGAAAACACATCAAAAAGTGATGATTCATTTCATAATGAGGATAAGGAGACATTGTTCATGGTTCTTGGTGATGATGAAGGTGAATGTTCTTTAGGAAGAGATCTATTTAGTGGAGATAGCTCAAAGGAAGAAGATGAGAAAGTCAATCTTAAAGACAAATATCTAAATATCTTGGAAGAAATGAAGCTAATCCAAGGCAAGAATTAAAACTAAGCTTCCTTGATCAAATCCTATGCAGAGAAAATTGGTCTCTTTAAAGAAACGTTGAGAAATGAAGTCAAAGATCATGATGAAATCATTGAACATATTAAAACTCAGGTATGCACCCTAGCTAAAGAGGTAAAAAGTAAGGATGAATAATGTGTCAAATACAAATTAGATATGGAGTCTTTAAATAAAAAACTAGAGAAAGTCATGATCAATCTTGAAACATATCAAAAATTTGACAAAAGTATAGTCAGCCTTGATGACCTATTAAGCTATCAAAAGACCTCAAATTGATAGGTCAGGATAGGGGTTCCATGAAGATTCCCAAAAGTATAAAAAGATTGAGAAGATAGTGATGATGGATCAAACTACCAATCATGCTAAAGAAAATGCTAGTAAATACAAAGAGAGTGTCATTATGAAAAATAAGAATCATACCTTAAATATCAATGATTAATCAACTAATGATGGTGTTGGGAGATTGAAAACTAATTTTATCAGACAACCAAATGGTATGAGGTATGCTGATTTTAATGGTCATTGTTACTCCTTCAATTAGTTTGGTCATAGGTAAAGAGAGTGTAAAATACCCTTAAGGAATGAATTTGTATGGAATTATGAGAAAGACAATGGTAAGCATGAGGAAAATCATCACTCAAGATAGTCAACATATCCATAAGGAAATAATGGCATCTTATTCTATAGATGTCAGGGGTTTGGTCATATTACAAGGTTTTGTAAAGCCTTCGTTAGGAGATTAAATGATCAGGTACATGAATGAGATTATGAAAATTCAAGAAGTCATCATATATCTCAACCATAAGGTATGTAAAATCCAAGAAACTTCATTTGTTTTGAATGTCATGAGAAAGGTCACATAACAAGGTTTTGTAAGAATGATCAGATTTCTACTTTAATAAATGATAATCATAACATGAAGAAAAAAAGCCATATTGAATGGAGGCCCAAGAAGATGAATAAAAAATAGGTTCAAAATGGATTTTTTATCATGATAGAACAAGTTACTAGTTAAAATATCAAAGATAAATTCCTATCATCCCAAGTGGATAAGAAGATCAAGCAAGTTCCCGAGTCAAAGGAGAGAATGAAGTTAATAACCCAGTCAAACTCAATTTGGTGATGAGGTGGGATTGCAAGTCAAGTAAATGTATATATATGTGGGAGTCTCCTAAGTTTTGGTACCTTTAGTCCCTCTATGACAAATGAGTGTCTATACCTATGATTCTTATGAGAGATCTTTTCATATGGAGAAGCAAGTGTATATGCCCTAAGTGATGAACCAAGAACAAAGATATATAGATTTGTTAATTAGTCATTAAGACCAATGCCATTTTGGTATAGGATATATGATATTATGTTTAAAATACCTATAAATCATTAAAATATCATTAGATAAATGGGAAAAACAAGTTCATGAGATTTATCTAGAGGTTTTTAATGGAAAGCTTCAAAAGACTCATTCAAGGACATTGGTCCTAAAAGCAATTTACAATCAAATTTTGATGCTTGGTTTGGAAGGCCTAATCATGAAGTATGAGGGTAAGGTTTTTTGGAGTATGTAGAGGATGTGTCCAATTGTATTACATTGGTTTCATGCATTGGATCAGTCACTGGTAAAATTAATGGCCATTTGTTCCATTTGACCATTTTGGTCAGTGTTCACTGCATAATGAGTACTAATATTGCAAATTTGAGGCTTTTGAGGTCTAAGAAGATATATAAGAGGGGAGGCCACGTGAATTTGATGTGTCTAGGTGAAATAAATGCTATGGAGATGTCAGATGGTTACCATGATCAATCTAAGGTGTTTTGGCATATTGACTGATGTGTATATAGGGTTTGTAGGCACAAAATCATTAATTTTAGGCGTCAAATAAAGATTGGTGGGTGTTTAAGATAAATTTGATGAACATAAAGTTGTGTTAGCCTCATTTAGATATATTCTATGTGGTTTTAAGGTTTGAAAGTTTTTTGAAGGTAAGATAAAGATTTTTTATGCCTCTCAAGTATCACAGTCCATGCATAAGGGCTATAAGGCTAAAAACCATTTCATTGTTCTATGGGTTCCCATAGGATTTTGACCTCAAAAACTGGTCCATAAGTATAAATTGATGACCTCAAGGTGTGAGAGAATTTTTAGAAGCTGATGTTGACCAAAAGGTGGTAAGTTGACCATATATGTTCTTGATGACCTAGTTTTTACACCATGTGAGTTGGTGACCTTCCCAAGGGAGTTGAGACCTGATGCTAATTAATAAATTTAAATATCCAAAATGGTGCTCAAAAAGTGTTTTATAGTCATCTAGAGGCATGTATTTTTTCCTATGGTTAAAGATTTGTGAAAATGGAGGGTTAATTAGTAGGTTAATTTTTGAAGGATCTATTGTGCAGATGAAGAGTTAGATGATAATTATTGGCATGAATGAGGGGTAATATTATTTTACTCAAGATATAAAATTTTAATCCATGAAAGGGCATACATAGAAAGTTATGGGCTCTACAAGGTTTAGGTAGGGATATTAGGCCTCTAAGCAAGGCTAGTGTAAACAAATGAACTTTTAGTCATTTTATCAAAAATACCAAGATTTTTTATTCTCATATGAGTTTTTAAGTCTATTTTTAACATCTTTCATGTTTTTAGAGTGGCTTGAACATTTGTTGGTGATCATGGAGTTGACTTGTGAAATAAAATTTGAAGGCAATCATGAAATTTTGTCATGGTTAGAGATGGTCTGAAGGTGCTCAGGGGGACCCTAAGGTTAGGTTACTTAGGGGGAGTAACTATAAGTGATTATTAAGGTGTTATCACTCCCATTTTATTGATATTGTGTGTTTCTTCTTCATATAGCAGGGTATGGTCAAAATGGTGTGTTGTCAATGAGCAAAACTGTGAAGATCTAGTGAGGAATGGTATGAAAAATGATAGGGGGAGATTATATCATACTTCAAATGATTTTAATTATTAATTTTGGATTTTAAAAAAATTTAAAAAAAATTAGGTCTTCTGGATCAATAGGTAAATCCACTTTGTCATTGTGTCAAAGAGGGAGAAAGTGTTTACAGAGGAAGGAGTGTGTGCATCGCTTTATGTTGGTGTTGACATCAATGAAAAAGGGGGATATTTTTGAGGTGTTGTAAATAATGTATCCAAGGTGTCCAAGAGTGTTCATGAGGTGTCAAGGTTCCTATCTAGTCAATGAAAAAGTGTGGTTTAATAGTCATGCATGGATCTTTAGTGTTTGGTTGGATAGGCAAGTTGATGGATGTGTTTGATGATGTGATCATGTTACATAGGTACTATGGGGTGTTGAGGTTGATTAAAGTGAGTATTGAAGTTATAGGTTTCCATTTAGATCATCTTTGTGGTCATTATGGTCATGTAGGTCTAGTTGGTCTTTTGGAAAATCAAGGTGAGTGAACAAATTGATGACATCAACATTCACATGTGTGGAAATGTCAAAAGGAGTTGGTCACATGGATATGATAATTTTTGTGCCAAGATTATACAGTCTAAGTATTACACCATGAATATGTTTGTATCAAAACATATAATGTTGCAAAGTTGGTTTCCCAGGCATATTTCTCTATTTTCCATACTTAGCCAAATTTGCATTAAAAAGTGATTGTTATAATTCAAATATTTGAATTTACAAGAGAAAACCAATCCTCACTATTTTGGATATAAATTTTGATGTTAGATGAATATTATGGTGGTATAAAAATTAATGTGGTATATAATTTCAAGGGAGATCCAAGAAAAATAATTTGGATGTTTGACTCGTCATACACCTGCATTTATAGTAGTTTAAAGTTGTTTAAGGATTTGACAATCTTCTACAAATGACTTGAGAAAGATATTTGAGTTTTTATTTATAGTGTTTGTATGTTTCAAGGTGAATTATCAATTGGGGAGTGTTTTATATTCCCTAAGTATCATCTGTATATATTTTAGAGGTTTTACCAATCCATCTTTTATATGAACAAATGCTCACAAGCTGATTGTTTGTTTGGTCATGGTGTTTTCATGAGGAAGGCAAATGACTGATAGGTTTTGTTTATGAAAAAGTGAATAGGGATAAATGTAATCACTTGAGGGTGTCTTAGGGGTCATGTGGCAAGGATATATGTGCTTTTATGGGGTTTCATATTCCTATTTTTGCTCCATAAAGTTATAAAGGGGTGAATAGGTCTCTATGAGACCTATAAGGGATACTAAGGCCTAATTGAAAGGTGTAGGTAAGAGAGGGTGACACATGAATGCTATGGTTGAACTATGAATGTGGTATTAATCTATGTCTAAGTGTGATATAATCCTTAAGATTTAAGGAAAGTCTTATGGCTAACCAAGAAGGTGATGGACAAGTATACTCTATAAAGAGATAAATCAAATATGATGATTTCTAGATTTGTTATACGAAGGATAGTGAAGTCTTAGTGTAATTAGTGGATGGATTTAAGTGCATAGTAGGTGTAAGAATGTGTGCATGACCTATAGGTCATATTTATGATTTTTTTTAATAGTGTTCTTATAAGGTTGACTATTAAATATGAGAGAAGAAGTATAGAGTGATCCAAAAGAGTGTTTTGGATGCATTACTTGTGTGTAAAGTCTTGCAAGAGTGAGAAGGGTTGAATAGAGGTGTTAGACATTATTTATCCATTAGATTGAAAAGAAATTAGAGTTTTGAATCTATTGATATTAGAGGTATTGTGTGAATGCTCAACATTTAGGATAAGTTGGTGCTTGTTCATGCTTAGGGGTGGGTGTTCCTTATGAAGTGAGTGATTCACTAAAAGGTCTCATGTTTGTGATAATATTATAGGAAAATAAGTCCAAGTTTTTTTAGGATTTAGATTGGGTTTTATCCCCTATGAGGATTTCCCACATAATTCATGTGTTATGTGCTTGATCTTGCATTATCTTTATTGTTCACTATTATGAATGACTTGTATGCTTTATGAATCCTTTTGGTGATTGATTAATGGTTTTAAAGGATTATAATTTAAGTTTGGATTATATTGCATCACTAATTAACTCCATCCCCTTCTCAGTTATTGTACTTCTAAGAATTAGTATCAGAGCCAGACCTTATTTATAAGTTTAACCACTTGAAGGTGATCTAAGGTACAATATGTCAAGTCAACATATTAAGGGATTATCTACAAAACAAGAACCATTATTCGATGGATCTAATTATTATTTTTGGAGTGGAAGGATGAGAACATACATCATGTCTCTAGGGTCTGATATTTGAAAATCTATTATGGATGTTTATACTATACTAATTACTCCTCGAACTAATTTAGATAACAATAAGTTGAGTGAGAACAACTCTAAATATATGAATGCTATGACTTATGGTCTATAAAATTTTGACTTTATCAAGGTGATCCATTGCAATTATACCAAGGAAATTTGGGTTAAATATCAAACCATCTATGAAGGGGATTCAAAAGTTTAATTAGCTAAATTATAGACTTATCAAAGGTAATTTAAAGCCCTCAAAATGAAGGAAGAGGACACCATGGCATCCTATCTTCTAAGGGTTGATGAGGTAGTGAACATGATTAGAGGTCTTAGAGAGGATATTAAAGAAGCTAATGTGGTACAAAAATTATTAAGGTCTCTCACCCTCAAGTTTGATTTAAAAGTATCTACTATAGAAGAAATTCATGATGTCACCTTAATGAAGATGGATGAATTGCATGGCATCCTTCCTGACTATGAGATTAGATTCAATGAGGATAGATATCCTAATAAAGAAGTGACCTTAAAGGTGATTAAGGAGACAAAAGCCAAGAAGTTCAAGTTAAGTCTTGAAGATTTTAATCTCAATGAAGATCAATTAAAAGCCATGATTACAAGGAAATTGAATGTAGTATCAGGTAAGTATGAAGGGAAACTTAATTTTAAATATTTTTGATGTGCCAAAGTTGGTCATTTTTCAGCTAAGTTCCCAAATAGAGGCAAGTTTGAACACAAAGAAGCTCATAATAAATATCATGAGGATGATAAAAAGAAATCTAAGGGTCCTAACAAGTAGAGAAAGTTTTTCAATAAAAGAATTAGAAAGAAGGATTCATACAAAGGTAAAAAGAGACTTTACCATGAAGAAGATAGTAACTAATTTATAGAAGAAGAAGAAAACACATCAGACAATGATGATTCATTTCATAATGAGGACAAGGAGACATTGTTCATGGCTCTTGGTGATGATGAAGTTGAATGTTCTTTAGATAGAGATATATTTGGTGGAGATAGATCAAAAGAAGAAGATGAGAAATCCACTCTTGAAGACAAATATATAAATACCTTGGAATAAATAAAGATACTACAAGACAAGAAAAGAAATCAAGTTTCCTTGATCAAATCCTATGAGGAGCAAATTGGCCTCTTTGAAGAAAGGTTGAGCAATGAAGTCAAGGAGCATGGTGATATCACTAAACATATTAAAACTCACATTTATGCCATATATAAAGGGGAAAAAATTAAGGATGAATAATGTGTTAAATAAAAATTAGAGATGGAGTCTTTACAGAAGAAAATAGAGCAAGTCATGAGCAAACTTGAAACATATCAAAAATTTGAGAAAATTATAGTCGACCTTGATGACCTATTGAGATATCAAAAGACCTAAAATGAAAAGTTAGGATAGGGGTTCCATGAAGATGACCAAAAATATAAGAATATTTAAAAGATAATGATGATGGATCAAAAAATCAATCATGCTAAGGAGAATGCTAGTAAAGATAAAGAGAGTGTCATTATGAACAAGAAGAATCAAACCTTAAAGATCAATGATCAAGTAAAGAATGATGGTATTGGGATATTGAAAACTAATCCTATCAAACAACCAAATGCTATGAGGTATGATGACTTCAATGGTCATTATTACTCTTATAATCAGTTTGGTCATAGGTCAAGAGAGTGTATAAGATCCTCAAGGAATGAATTTGCACGAAATTATGAGAAAGACAATTTAAATAATTAGGAACATCATAAATCATGATATTCAAAAGGTCCACAAGGAAATAATGGCATCTTGTGCTATAGATGTCAAGGGTTTGGTCATATTACAAGGTTTTACAAAGCCTTCATCAGGAGACCAAATGATCAAGTACATGAATGGGATTATGAAACTTTAATAAGTCGTCATATATCTCAAACATAAGGTATGTAAAATACAATAAACTTAATTTGTTTTGAATGTCATGAGAGAGGTCACATGGCAAGGTTTTGTAAGAATGATCAGATTTCTACTTCAATAAATGATAATCATAACATGAAGAAAAGAAGCCATATTGAATGGAGGCCCAAGAAGATGAATAAAAAATAGGTTAAAAATGGATTTTTTGTCATGATAGAACAAGGCACTAGTTAAAATATCAAAGAGCAAGTCCTATTAGCCCAAGTGGATAAGAAGATCAAGCAAGTTCTTGAGTTAAAAGGAGAGAATGAAGTTAAGAACTCAGTCAAACACAATTTAATGATGAGGTGGGACTACAAGTCAAGTAAGTGTATAGAGATGTGGGAGTCTCCTAAGTTTTGGTACCTTTAGTCACTCTATGAAAAATGGATGTCTCTACCTATGCTTCTTAGGAGACATATTTTTATATGGAAAGGTAAGTGTATATGCCCTAAATGATGAACTAAGAACAAAGATATACAAAGTTGTTGATTTTTCATTAAGACTAATGCCATTTTGGTATAGAATATTTAATATTATGTTGAAAATACCTATAAATCATTAAAAGGTCATTGGCTAAGAGGGAGAAACAATTTCATGAGATTGCTCCAGAGGTTTGTAAGGGACATTGGTGCTAAAATCAATTTCTAGTCAAATTTTGATGTTGGTTTGGAAGGCATATTGATGAAGTATGAAGGTAAGGTTGATTTAGAGTATGTATAGGATGTGTCCAAGTGTATTCCATGGTTTTTCATGCATTATATATGTCAATTTTAGTATTAATGGCCATTTGTTCCATTTAAGCATTTTGGTAAGTGTTTACTACCTCGCGAGTGCTAATCTTGCAAATTTGATGTTTTTAAGGTCTAAGAAGATATCAAATAGGGGAGGATAGCTGAATTTGTTGTTTCTAGGTGAAATACATGTTATGCAGCTGTTAGAAGGATACCATGATAAATTTAAAGTGTTTTGGCATAGTGACTATTGTGTACATAGGGTCTATAGGCACATAATGATTTATTTTAGGTGTTAAATGAATATTGGTGATTGTTAAAGATAACTTTGATGCATGTAAAGGTGTGTTAACCTCATTTAGATATGATCTAGGTGGTCTTAGGGTTTTAAAGTTTTTTGAAGACAAGATAAAGATTTTTTATGCCTCTTGGGTATCACAGTCTGTGCATAAGGGCTAGAAGGCTAAAATCCATTTCATGGTTCTATGGGTTCCCATAAGATTCCAACCTCAAAAAATGGTCCATAAGTGTAAATTGATGACCTTAATTTTTGATAGAAGTATAAAAACTTGGATTTAACTAGAAGGTGGTAAGTTGACCCTATTTGTTCTTGATGCCCTAGTTTTTACACCATGTGAGTTGGTGACCTTACCAAGGGAGTTGAGACTTGAATCTACTTAATCCATTGAAATGGATAAAAGGGTTCTCAAAAAGGTTTTTACAATCATTTAGAGGTGTGTAGTTTGTCATATGGTTAAGGATTTGTGTAAATGGAGGGTTAGTTGGTAGGTCAGTTTGTGAAGGAGATATTATGTAGAGGAATATTTAGATGACCACTATTTGCATGTGTGAGGGTTCATATTATTTTACTCTAGATATAAAATTTCAAGCCATGACATTGCATACATAGAAAGTTATTGCTCTGCAAGGTTCAGGTAGGGCTATTATGCCTCTAGGCAAGACTAGTGTAAAAAAATGAACATTTTGGTCATTTTATCCAAAATAACAAGGTTTTTTTTTTTCTCGTATTAGTTTTTCAATCTATTTTGAACATCTTTCATGTTTTGAGAGTGGATTTAACATTTGTTGGTGATCATGGAGTTGACTTGTGAAAGAAAATTTGAAGGTAATCATTAAATTTTGACATGGTTAGAGATAATTTGAAGGTGCTCAAGGGGAGCCTAAGGTCAGGTGACTTATGGGGAGTCCCTCTCAATGATTATTAAGGTGTGATCACTCCCATTTGATTTATATTATGTGTTTCTTCTTCATATAGTAGGGCACGATCAAAATGGTGTGTTGACAATGAGTAAGACCATGAAGATCTAGTAAGGAGTGGCATACACAATGATAGGGTGAGTTTATATCATCTCTTAGAGGATTTTAATTCTTTATGTTTCCTTTGAAAAAATTTTCAATTTTTTTAGGTCCCCATGATTAGCAGGTAAGCCCAATTTATCATTGTGTCAAAGGGGGAGAAAGTGTTTGTAGAGGAAGGAGTGTGTGCATAGCTTTGTGTTAGTGTTGACATCAATGACAAAGGGGGACATTTTTGAGGTGTTTTAAATAATGTCTCCAAGTTTTAAAATAGTTTTCATGACGTGTAAATGTTTATATCTAGTCAACGATAAAGTGTGCTTCAATAGTCATGCATGGATCTTTAGTGTTTGGTTGGAGAGGCAGGTTGATGGATGTGATTGATGATGGGATCATGTTATAGAGGTTATATAGGGTTTCAAGATTTTTTTTAAAGTGAGTATTTAATTTCTAGGTTTCAATTTGGATCATACTTATGGTCATTATGGTCATCTAGGCCTAGTTGGTCTTTTGTAAAATCAGGCTAAGTGAGCAGATTGATGACATCAACATTCACATGTGTGAAAATGTCAAAAGGATTTGGTCACATAGATCTAATCAATTTTATTCCAACATAATATGGTCTAATTTTAAGGTTATAAATACGTTTTTATCAAAATATATAATATTTCAAATTTGGATTCCTAGGCATATTTCTCTATTTTTCATAGCCAAATTTGCATTAAAAAGTGACTGTTGGAATTCAAATATTTGAATTTATAAAGGAAAACTAGTCCTAACTATTTTGGATATAAATTTTGATGTTGGATTAATTTTATGATAGTATTAAAATAAACTTGGTATATAATTTCAAGGTAAATCTAAGAAAAATAATTTGGAGGTTTGGTTGGTCGTACACCTATATTTATTGTAGTCCAAAGTTAACTGAGGGTTTAACCATCCTCTACGAATGACCTGAGAAGGATATTTTAGTTTTTATTGATAGTGTTTGGATGTTTCAAGGTGAATTATCAATTATAGAGTGTTGTATATTCCTTGAATATCATATGTATAGATTTTGGAGCTTTGACCAATCCATCTTTTATATGAACAAATGCTCACAAGTTGACTATTTGTTTATTCATGGTGTTTTCATGAGGAAGGCAAATGATTGATAGGTTTTGCATATGTATAGGTGAGTAGGGATGAATGTAAGAAATTGAGGGTGTATTATGGGTCATTTGTCAAGGATATACATGCTTTTATGTGGTCTTGTGCTCCCATTTTTGCTTGGTAAAGTGATAAAGAGGTTAATAGGTCTCCATGAGACCTATAAGGGCTAATAGGGCCTAATTGAAAGGTTTAGCTGATAAAGGGTGATCCATGGATGATATGGTAGACATATGAATGTGGAATTGAGATATATAAGTTTTATATAAGCCTTAAGAGATAAGGAAAGTCTTATGGCCAACCAAGAAGGTGATGGACAAGTATACTCTATAAAGAGCTAAATCAAATGTGATGATTTCTAGAGTTGTTATACAAAGGATAGTGAAGTGTGAGTGTGATTAGTGGATGGATTGAAGTGTAGAGTAGATTTAAGAATGTGTGAATGAACTTAGGTCATATTTTTGATTTTATAAAAGTGTTCTTGTAGGGTTGAATATTCAAGATGAGTGAATAAGTATAGAGTGATCCAAAAGGGTGTTTTGCATGCATTGCTTGTGTGTAAAGGGTTGAAGAGAGGTGTTAGACAATGTTTATCCATAATAATGAAAGGAAATCAGAGTTATAAATCTATTGATATCAAAGGTGTTGTGTGGGTGCTCAACATTTATGACAAGTTGGTGCTTGTTCATGCTTAGGGGTGGGTGCTCCTTGTGAAGTGGGTGCTTCACTAAAAGGTCTCATATTTTTTTATCAAATTATAGGATAAGTAGTCCATTTTTTTGAAGGATTGAGAGTGGGTTTTAACCCCATTGAGTGTTTCCCACATAATTCATTTGTTTTGTGTTTTATCTTGCATTATCTTTCTTGTTCATTGGTATGAATTACTTGTATGCTTTATGAATGTTTATGGTGATTGATTAAGGGTTTAAAAGGATTGGAATTAAAGTTTGGATTATATTGCATCATTGATTCACCCCCCTCCTTCTCAGTGCTTGTACCTCTAATAATTTTATGAACTCATAAGCACATTTAGGACTTTTTGATGTATTTATGACCTTGTGAGTGCTCTTAAAACCTTTTTTGCTTCATTTCACATTAGAAAGTAATGAGAGATACCTCTAAAATACTAACATGGTATTCAAAAATTATTTTTAAATATTTTATGCATCTTATCCTTGAAAATTATTTCATATTTTTAATCCTAAAATAGGTCTTCATTAGGCCCATATGACCCTAGGACTGACCTATTAGGCCTTCTAATGAGATTTTTCATTGAGAGGCATTATGAGTGTTTATAGACATTAAAATGAGTTATAAAAAGATTAATATGACCTAATATAGGACTCTTGACACATTATTACACTAAAAAACCATGAAAATAGGACATATACAAGGATAATACCAACATATGACCTAAAAATGCTTAATAGGCCATAAATGAAGAAACAAGATATTTAGCAAAATTAAATAATTCCTTAGCATACCTATCTCTATGCCAAAATAGTCATTTTTAATGTACTTATAAATTTATAATCAACTATTCTTGGAAAATAATTACCCTCTCCTAACATGTCAAGTGTCAAGATACCAAGGGCGGATAGAATATTTAACATATATGGCTAATTATTTAGCCATAGGAATGTTTCCTTATGATTTCACTCATAAATAAAAGAAATGTTTGATCAGAAGTAGTGTTAACTATAAATGGTTTGATTTTGTATTATTTAAATGTGTACCTAATTTGGTGTTTCACATGTGTGTAAAATAAGATGAGATATATGATATCTTGAGAAATTACCATGATGAGCCATGAGGTGGTCATTATTCACCCAAAAGAATTATTCACAAAATCCTTGGGGTTGGATATTGTTGGCTTTCACTTCAAAAGAATGTGAAAAATTATGTTTGGTAATGTGATCCTTGACAAATAATGGGTAATCCTACATTTTATAATTAAATTCCTCTCCATCCTCAAGTGGTTTTATGACCTTTTGAGAAATATGGGTTAATTTTCATTGGTTCCATTGATCCACCATATCAAGGGAAGGATTACAACTTAGTATGTATTGATAATGTCACAAAATGGGTAGAAGATGAGGCCTTATCATTTATTCATGAATAAAATTTTGTTTATTTATTGTACTATAGGAGTTAATAATGTTTTGGATCACCAAGAGCAATAGTTTCATATCAAGACCCTCAATTTGCATGTAATATGATCAAAGACTTCAAAAAACACTATCAGATCACCGATAAGAAGTCATCAGCATATTAAACTCAATTCAATGATCAATTTGAAGTCACCAATATATTATTAGATAACATCTTGACAAAGATAGTATACCTTGATAGAAAAGATTGTGAAAACAAACTACTTGAAGTAGTTTGGACCTCAACACAACATGGAAGTCCACCACAATATTTTATCTATATGATCTTGTGTATGGAGGAAGCCATTACTTTAAATTATGTTTCACTTGAAAACATTAATAAAAAATGGAGGTAGGCATATAATTGATAAAAGCATAAAATTCTTCAACTAAATGAGTTAGATAAGATGAGATTTGAGATATCATAATAGACATACATTCTTTAATATCAGTGGAATACATGGCATGAACTTCACATCAAGGAAGGGAAATTGAAGGAAATGGATTTAGCCTTATGGTTTTATTTAAAATACTATCATTTCAAAGGAAAACTCCACACTACATGGTCAAATCCTTACCAAGTTTAAAATATTTTTGACAATGGATAGTATAGTTGCTTCCAATTGATGGTAATAGGAGTATACTTTTGTTAAATAGACATAGATTGAGCCTATACCATCAACCTTCTATAAGGATTATTTTTACAAGTATATTCAATATCAAAAACATTTTTGTTATATGGAATAACTTTGTTCTTTCAACATAACCAAAAGATGATGTTTTGAGTCTAATAAAGGAAGAGGATTGAAAACTTGTAAATTGAAATTCTCTTCTAAAAAAAGAGGTTAAAAAATAACTATATATATATATATTAAAAATAAAAGGTAAAATAAAAAAGGGGTGAAATTTTTAAAAACTAGAAAATGGTAATTTTTAAGGAAATAAAGCAATAAATATATTAATTCTAATTAACTTCTATAGTACTCTGGATTAACTTATGTGTGCTTCTCATCCTAAGACATGTGGTAGAACAAAGAAAAAAGAAAACCATAGGTAATTCAAGGTATCTATATTTCATTTTTCTATGAGTAGGATTAATTTTGAGTTTTTAAGTATCGTTTAAAATCCACTTTTCAAATAAATGATTCTTTAAAATGAGGAAATGCTAAAAAGAGGGTCTCCCTAAAAAGTGGTCTTTAAAAAGTCTATTTCCAAAAATGGAGTAACAATGCATACTGTTAGAACATCCTTTTAAAACTACAACACATGATTAGAAGCACATGATGTCATGATCATGATTTACTCAAAAATATTCATAAGGAAAGGTATTTTCAAGGATCATAATGACAAGGACTTCTTGTGGCACAAAGGAAGGGTCATAATGGCAAAAAAAAGAAAGAAAAGTGGCAAAATTAGCATGAGGAAGAAGAGATAAGAGATATTTTAGCTACCTAAAAAAATTATGCACATTACAATCATTTTTTATTCTTATCAAATATGTCCAATCTCATAATTGACTTAGCTCTAGGATATTTCAAGATCTAGGAAATTAATTATAGTATTTTCAACTTGCACTCTACTCTATTTCCCAATCTAATTGCATTCTCTCTAATTTTTAAAAGGTTCTCTCTTATTACCAAAACATTGTCATTCTCTTTCCAAGAGTTCTTCACAACCTTGAGTATCTTTGACACTTGGAAGATGGGGCATAAAAATAAATCTAAGCCTAAATAATTAAAAAAACTCCTATTGTGGGATGAAGGTATGGATAACATGTTTTAAGAATGAGATTGGTTAGACTTCCTTCATAAATTTCATGGATATGATTATAAATTGGTTAAATATTTTATAATAAATCTAGAATAGAAGCATTCCAAAGCCAAAGGAACTAAAATTCTAGTTAGCAACTCTATTATTAACTAGTTATCTGGGATTCCTGAGATAGGAATGCAAATAGCAAGTAAATATTCATTCAAATAATTAAACCAATTTTTTAATGAAGAAGGGGAGATCGTGCTTGATTTAATCATTATTCCACAAGGGGTAACTAAGGGAATTAAGAGAGATTATTCTATAACCTTAGAATACTGTAACCTATTGGGTCATTAATTTTTTCACATGTGATGGAAAAGATGGATATTTAAGAGGAGATACAATGAAGATTATGAATACTCTCAAACATGGCCAAAAGAAAAATGAATGGAAGATAAACATGCCATACTTTATTCATGGTAGCATTCAAGTTATGGGTGTGGAGTTTATTAGTCACCATGGGTTAATACAATTGATATGTCTACACCATTTCTTGAAGCCATATGGGGAAGCCAAATGGGAGGCATTTTTTTAAGGAAAATAAAATAAAATTACTAAGGTAAAAACAAGACCATTTTATTCCTACATTACACCCAAATATGGTATAAAATAAGAAATCACATATAAGGATCTATCTCCAAAACCAACAAAGAAGATAAGATTGGGAATAAAAACCTCTAAAACTACCTTTGATCCATCTCTAGAACCAACACAGAAGATAAGGTAGAGAATAAAGGTTTCTAAATCTACCCTTGAAGAAGTTCCAGAGCTTGTTTCTAAAAACATATAACTTTATATGATGAATAAGGAGATATAGACATATTTGATACTAAGGTCTTTATAATAAGTTCAAGGAAGAAAAAGACTCCAATTGAGGATTCATCATCATAAACTATGCCACAAAGATGAAGGAGACTCATCCTTTCTAAGGAGGATGATATTGATAAAAGAAATGATGGTGAATAAATCATTAAAAGTCTCAGTCAAAAGTAACATGTTGAATCTTAGAAAGGTCTATAAGAGATTGTAGAAGAAGAGGGATAATGTTTCATTCTTGATGAGGAAGAGCCAATATAATAAGATATGGCCTTGTCAAGAGCAGAAGCATCCAAGAGACAACAAGAGGAGGAAATAACATTCCTCAAGCAAAGATTGAAAGGTAAGGAAAATGATATTTTATAGTTACAATAGGAGTTAAAAGAAACTAAAAACTAGTCTCATAGTAAGGATAGTGAAATAGCTCAATTGAAAAAGAAGACATTAATACCTATAGGCAAGTAGACAATGGTATGAAAACCCAATTATCTTATAATGAAATCATGACTACTTGGGAGGAAACCTATCAAACGTTAAAGGAGGTTAGAGTATAAAATAAGAATTTAAAAAAGGATCTTGAAGAAGAGAAGAAACAAAAGGAAAATGCATAATCCATATTGTAAACAATTTGTGAATTAGGAGAAAATCTCCTTGCTTGTAGAAGACCTGCCTCTAAGTATGGCCTCTTTCTACAAGAAATTTTTTATAGATGTCATCTATTTAGGAATTCATGTGTGTTACTTCATGACTTATAAGATGACAAAGAATTCATGGAATTCTATCATGCTAGTAACCCTAAGCAAAAAAATATTTTTGTGTGAATTTTACTCATGTAACTTTCTCTTAGGACACATCCTCCTCCTTGATTAATTTATTTGTGGGAGAACATTAGCTTAATGATTTCATTTATAAAATATAAAATCAGATTTTATGGATCATATACATGAAATTTAGACAAGCAAATAAAATATTTCAAATATCTTATATATAATCCAAGGATTAGGGAGCAACATCCAAACATCTTAAGTAAATGCATTTCTAATTTTGAGGAGTACACTAAAAAAAATTCAATGCATTTATTATTGCATGTGATAGAAGGTGAAATTTATTGCACATCCTATTTAATATAAGGGAGGTAATTTCTCCCACTAATCTTTGTTGGTGTTTTATATGGGATAGATCCATTATAGAAGTGATCTAGCAGTTTGGATAAGCATATGGAAAATAATCGATTAGAATGAGGTATAAACCTCCACTAATACTCAGTACTATAACCCCCTGAAAAAACACAACACCTCAATGTCTTAAAAATTTTGAAAAATGGAGGACCTAGATCAAAACACATAAAGGTTATATTAGTCCAACATAATTTAACTAGGATACATACTATGACATTTATGACCTCAGTATAAAATCAAGAGATATAATGCTTAATAGAAAACTGAGAGGATCCTAGCTTATAAAAGGACTTGCAAAAAGTAAAGTGTGGGGGAAATGATGAATCCATAAAAAGGTTCATTATATTTAAGTAACAACCTCAACATTTCCTAAAATATTCCTTTTAATTGGATTTAGATGTGCATAATATAACTCATTACTAATTCGAAGTAGAAAATGAGAATTTTACCTTAGTTATTCTATGCAAGTTATTGTTGCTTGTTTAAACCATTTGGTTCTAGATGATTTTTTATGTAAAAATAATAATAATATACTATAGTCAAATAACATATTTTCTGGTATTAGAAGGATCCTAAGGACCAACCTAGACCAATTCTGGATATCACAAACTAACTCTAGAGATCACCAATCTGGCTCTAGAGATCACCATTCTGGCTCTAGAGATGCTAAATATTGATCTAAATACTTTCATAAAATTATAAAATAACACTCCTTGATGTAAATACACACATGATTGATAATAATAAATCTAATATATTTTTGGGAACAATTCTACAAGCTATGTATAGACTTTACACAAATAGTTTTTATATTTTTAGCCATGGTATTTATAGATGTTTTCCTATGGGTGGATATAAATAATATGTTTTTATTGTATAAAAATGAAGGATAAATGGGTATGAGTTTTAAAACAAGTTAAAAATAGAAATAGACTTGGAATCATTGATGAAATTGAATCCAATGAATTCCCCATGTTTCCCTTAGAAAGTGAAAAGTGAGTTGTTATGCTTTTATTTGTGAATAAGTATGATCTTAATTATTTTTTATCTTATTAGGTGGTTGTCTATTTTGATCAGTTGTTGTAGAATGTTTTGATATATAAACAATGTCCTTTTGGTAGAGATGTATGTAAGACATAATAGTAGTATAGCAAGATCAAGTGTGACTTATCATTCCCAACATTTTAAGTATTTCTAAAAGCAACAAGAAATCTATTTCATGAAGTTTAATACAAATATAATAGTGTTTCAATCCTATTCCAAGGGAGAACAAGGTCCCATTAAACCAAATAAGTAGGATATATTATGGTATTTATATGTTTATTTCATATTGTTGTGTGTCTTAAAGATATTTATTCATTACTCTATACAAAGTTTTGTGTTATGTGTCTCACCTATAAGACTGTGTGTTAATGTGTATTTCAAGAAATATTAATCTCAACATTTCATTTACAAATAATTTCCATTATATCATATAGATTATTTGTGTGTTTGTTTTCATGCAATTTACATTTCTGAAAATAGATTAAAGGTGTGTTTACTTAAATATAATTTCAATTCTAGCAAGTGTGTTTCCCTTATAAGAACTTTTAATTTAGTAAGTGTGTTTGATTCAAAAATTAATAGATTAGGTTTCAATTCAAATAAGTAGATTAGAATATTAGGAGTAAATTATCCACAATTCCCCTAAATAGATAAATGTTAGTCACCATTTTTCATGACTTATTGTTGATTTTCATTTGACACTACCTAGATTGACATGACATATTCATTGAAATGAAGAGGACACATTGAACCTCATCATAAGATATAGATAGTCCAAGGGAGATATTAATCAGTTTGAGCACTTTACCTTGATATTTATGTAGTATAAATGGCAAATAAAGGTTTGAGCCTATATATAGATAAATGGATTATAGGAATGGTAAATAGGAGTCATGTATTTGGGTTCAAGTCATGTGGTATAAACTGTGTCAATAATTAACATTGTTAAGTATTTGTGACCATATTTATGTGTCTACATAATGTACATCTGAGGACCTAGTGACACTCAATAGCTTTGGCATTACTTCTAGCGAACCCATTATGTGGTTTCACCTTTTTATTACCAGTGATGTAAATTCAAGTCTATAGACATTCAATGACCTTGGTATCACTTTTAATGAACCCATTAAGGTTCAAATTATTCTTGAATAGTAGATTTGGTATTTCTACCCATTCATGAGAGTTGGAGCATGTATCTTTCTAACTCAAATGGTTGATTATTTTTTCAAAATTGGGACTTGATCACTCTCAATTCAATAATGGTTCAACATGAAGAACCAGCTCTCCAAGTGCTTCGATAAGGGAGAGCATTTCTCTAATTTTATAAATTATAGGAAAAATGATTTCATCTCCCTATATATGTATTCATTTCTTGCTCTCTTTTCAATTTTCCAAAGTTTCATAACTTTCAAATTTAAAAAATGAAAAATGAATACTTCATGTGTTATTGCAAGGTTTGATAAAATTGAGTACCATGCAAAATTAGAGTTTCATATATAAAACAAAGTGTGTTGTTAACACTTAGGTTTAAATTTATTATTTACTATAAAAATTTCATTACTATAATAAGGTAGGGGGAAAGAGGGGGATGGGAGGGGATTGAAATATAGATACCTAATTATGGTCACATGTACTTGACAATATTAATTATTGGAATATATTAAATCACTTGACTTACACCCAACTATATGAATCTAATTTGTCATTCTTATAGCCATTTATCTATATATAGTCTTGATCACTGAGTTTTCCATCACTAATTCTCATAATTTCCAAGTCAATGCTCAAATCTCTCTAAATCACTCTAAGACTACTTCTTGTTTCAGGATAATTGTCCTTGATTTTATAGGATAGGTCTTAGCTAGGTAGACAAGTTTACTACCATAGACCTATCCATCTAGAGTGGCCTTGTCCATATACAAATTAATGACTAGTTTTTAAATTTTAAATATTCATTTGGGTCATCCCACACATTTCACAAGTTGGCTCAAGGATTTTTTTTTTTAAATATTCATCATAGATACACATTCAAGTTTTTTCATTAAGGGACTTGATTTCTATCTAGAATCTATATTTTACACCTTTTTTTAATATCAACTAAGCTTTTGACCAGAGCTATAATTAGTTTTGGGGCACAAACTGGGGGTCCAATCCTTCAAAGAATAGTTAAACCATTAACACTTGATCACATTGAAACCATTGAGTAAACAACCACATCTGGCTTATAAACACCCTCTAAGATTTGAATTTGGGTCAGGCTAGGCACAACCATACCACTTTACCAGTCCTTCTACATCTCATTGGAGTATATTTTACACTATTATACATTGAGAAAAATTACCTATTCTTCTCAAATTCAATATCAATCAGTATGATTAGTTTCAAATCAAGTATAAATCATTCAAAATCAATTCAAGAGATAAAATTTTTAAGTATTAAAACTAAATTTATAATTGCATACATATAGTCAGGGAGAATAATTTCATAATCACTATAAGTGGTAGGATTTGTATGGATAGATTCACTCCTTGGATTATTTAGATACGTAGGAAATAGTCAATCATCAATGGGGTGATTAGGATCAGGATAGTCTATTACACTCCCCCTTTTATTTTGCATGTTTTTGGCTCTCACAAATGCCCCTATATTTTTCAAGCTGAAGAGAAGAAAAACAAAGGTTTCTATGTGAAACCTACATAATTAAAATATTTTATCCCTCTCATTATCCACAAGTGCAAGTGGAAGAACAATTATAATTTCACCACAATTAACTTAGATAATTATGTAGTTAATAAACATGGTTAGCCTATGTTATTGTCCAAAGAGCATACACATGTCTAGAAATATCTATAGACTCTACTTTAAAACTTGAGCTATCATAGTCTTTTATTATTTTTATTTTCACTACCAGACATTAGTTAGAGTCAACCATAAATTAGAAGAGCTAAGTATCTCATTACTAGTTGTACTTACTATTTGTAGCATATGCCATTTTTCAATCACTTTCAATTTTCAATTATACTATACATTCAAATTTATGCTTGAATGTTATATGTTGTAATCTGAATAGATCAATCAAGTTTTATACTTATTAAACAAAATATTTTATATGTTTTATCAAAAATAGGGTAAATCACAATTTTCATCAAATAAATTATAGGAATTAATAAATGTCTTTATCATTAATAATTAGAATAAAAATAAAAAAAATATGTTTTGGAGTTCATTATCTAATGCAGAGACCATAATTATGGATGTTATAAATTTTGATCCATAACTCTATTTGAGCTCTTATTTGCACCAAAATGATAGTATCAAAGAAGAGAATGTGATCTTATTGTGAGGCAATTAGAATATATATATATATATATATATATATATATATATATATATATATATATATATATATATATATGTATGTATGTGTGTGTGTGTGTGTGTGTGTGTGTGTGTATGTATATATATATATATATATATGTATGTATGCATATATATATATATATATATATATATATATATATATATATATATATATGTATATGTATATATATGTATATGTATATATATATGTATATGTTATATATGTATATATGTATACATATATATATATATATATATACATATATATATATATATATATATATATATATATATATATATATATATATATATATATATATATATATATATGTATATATATATATATATATATATGTGTGTGTATATGTGTGTGTGTGTGTGTGTGTGTGTGTGTGTGTGTGTGTGTGTGTGTGTGTGTGTGTGTGTGTACCATAAGTGATCATCTAAGGGTTTGAAATTTCATTTTAGTATTTTTTCAAAAATTTCAAAAACATAGAAATTAGATATCTTTATAATCAGAAATGAACTTGAGTTAAAATTTATCTATTATTGTATATTTATTACGTAGAGGATATATGGATATTTTTAGGCCCATTTGAGCTTGCATTCAAAACTTACTAAAAATAGGGATTGAAAAAACTTTCTAGAAGATGAAATTTACTAAAAAAATGGAAATTGCTAAAAATAATAAGGGTCAATTAGCTTTAGGTAGCTTTTGATTTATTTATATTTTTTAAATATACATGTCAACTACAATTTTGAGTTGATATTTATTTAAATAGTCTTATGTAATGCTTTAATTATTAAATGAGAATCAATAGAGAATATTGCTTCCACACAATTTTGAGTATTATTCCTATTGATATTTTGCTTTGCTAGTTATTGGGTTCATCACTTCCAGTGGATCATAAGTTATTTTGGTAACTAGTGTTTTGAATCTAAGATCATCACTTATATTTTCATTTTTACCTTGAATAACATGATCAAATCTATCAAATGTGAACTTAACATAATATTAACTTTAAAGTGGGCTAGGAAAACATTTACTAGAGTTGTAAAATGACAAGTGCATCCATGGGATAAGCATAAAAACAATCAAAATCATAATCCTTTAAGAAATAGTTAGTAATTTAGGTTATTACACCATAGTGTATAATATGTTTTACATATTATAATTTTATTATATAAATTAACTTTGATAAGTTAATCATAGGTTGTTTAAGGTTAGTTTATTATATAAATTTTTCAATAATTAATTCATGTAAAGGAGTGTCAGGTTGAAGGATGAGTAGAATTGACAAAATTTTATTATTATAAATTAGAATGAATTATATTGTATAAATACCCATTTACAAATTAGATAAAACAAGGTTCGCATAGTAGCTAGTCCCTACCTTTGTGTTAAAAATAGTTTATGGTTGAGTATTAGTTCATAAGCATAAGAATTACAACATGGTTAGTATTGATAATTGAATTTCATAGAATTGAATTAATTAAATCTAGACCTTCTAAACATATACTTAACAAGTGATGGCTCTCTTAGCTAGATCATGTGATTAAGTCAATCAATGTTAATAATATTTATTCGTAACCAATAAATGAATCATAATATTTATCTTAGCCAGATCATGTGGTTAAATTAATATAGTCATCTAAAATGTAATTTTATTAAAATGAGTGTCACTTGAGACCAACCTATCCTTATCTTAGCCCTAGACCTATCTTAGGGCCTCTTTTGATCCTTTTCTAGCTTATATGTGCACTCAACCCATGCCTAGATATACCAAAGCCATATTAAGCCATTTCCTAGGCATCCAGGACCCTTTTTCACCCATTCCAACCACTTGGTTAATTTTTTGAGCCTTTGGTATATAGTGCACTATGTTATTATTAAAGGGGCAGTGATATTGACCCTCATCCTTCTTTACCCCTAATAAATATCTTTAAACTTCTCAAAGGATTTTAGAGTTGGCCTAGATGTTGGAGAGTTGTCAATTATGTCATGGTGTTGCCATGGAGGTGTCCTAGTGAGTGGATGAAGTTATTTGATAGCCTAAGTAAAAATTACAAAGTGTGCAATGTGCTTGTCTTAGTGTGCTTAAAGTTGGCTTGGTTGATCTTCAATTTTGACATGGTTAGAGATGTTCAAGGACAAATATGGTGATTTAAGGTTGTGAAAGAGGTCCCTAAGATGTTTTAAATGATTTTATTACTTTTTTTCATGAGTTTAATTTATATGGTATCCCATAAGTTTGACCTAGACCTTTTAGGTTTAGTAGAAAAAAATTTGAGGAGGCAGATTACTAACGTCACCATTACCACGTGTAGATGAGTCAGGGGGAGTTGGTCATATGGTTATGATTACATTAGTCCCTAGCTTATATGTGAAAATTATTAATTATATTGATGACATGATAAAATATATGAAAGTGTAAAGTTGGGCTCCCAAGCAGTTTGATAGTGTTTTCCCATAGCCAAATTTGCATAAGGCAAGAAATAACTAAGTAGTTTGGTGGTGGAATATCTCGCACATGTAGACATTTTAGGATAATTTGATCATATATATTTTTTCATATTTATTCCTATTTTATATCTACAAAATTTTAGGTCTAGTTTTGAAGTACAACAAAAGCTATGTATGTAAAAAGTTTGTCTTTCTAGATAGTTCTTGACATAGTTGGCTTTGTGAACAAAAAAATCTAAGTGAGCATTTTAATGCCATTATATCTCACAGATGTGATGTTTAAAAATCATATTGACACATGTTTTTAATCTCCTATTTTAGGAGATCATATGGTCCAAATTTTAGAACATACACTTGAGCAAAGCAAAAGATGTGGAGTTGTAAAGATGGCCTTCTAGGCAGATAAGCAATAGTCCCCATACTTAGTAATTTTTTCACAATGTTAAAGATTAAGAATAGATAGAGATCTAATGGTTTTCAAGAGTTAATAAAGATATATCTAAGGTTCAAATTAAATCAAATATTAAAAAGTGTTCATTGGTTAATAGAGTTAAAGACTAGGACCAAATGAAGATCCAACGGTACACAAGCGATCGTATAAGTTTTGATCTAACGGTGTGTGTTGAGTGAGATTGTAAGAAGTACACAATGTTTAATATTATAATTGATTATAAATAATGAAATTTTTCCAAGTTTCATTATCATAGGGTTTTTTTATCAAGATCAAATGGTGAGCGCTATAAGAGAAAGACCTGACTGATCCATAAAGATCAATGGTGCACATTGAGTCAATATTATAAGAGTGCATGAGATGAGGTAAACATGTTCAAGGTTTAACATTTGGCATTGGTGCACTATGTATTAAAAGTAAATATTAATATAATAATATCTATGGTGTATGTTTCATCTAATTAGTGAGGACTCAAGATGATAGCATGGTGTTTGAAGTTTAACTGTGATCATTTGAGTTCAAATATTTGAATTTAATAAAAGAAAGACTAGTGCCTAGTTTTTGAGCCATAACTTTTAATATATGCATAATTAGACCATGGTGTAAAAAGTTAATTTGTATAGTAATTAAATTAAAATCTTTAAATCTGAATATTAATGTCTAATTATGTATATAATCAAAGAAATTGAGGTTCAAATTTGACTATATCTTCATGCATGTTATGCAAGTAACCTAAGAATGGTATTTGAGCTTGTTTTAATGTTGTTTTAATATATAATAATGAATTAGATATTTGGGATTGTTTTATAATATATTAAGATCATCTATGTGAATTTATAAGATTTGAAAAATCATATGTAATATGAACAAAGGTTCATAAGTTGACTATGTATTAGTTCATGGTGATTGTGTACACATAATGTTATTTGAGCAAATTGTGTAGCAGAAGGGTACTATGATGGTTGTTGGAAATTAAAGAGGGTATATAGATCATGTGGAACTAGTTCATGAGTTGGAAGGTTTTCTTGTGTTCTTAGTTTTCTTAGAGAAGTGTCAAAGAGTTGAATGGGTTTCCATAGGACCTAAAAGGTGACTTAGGCCTATTTGAAAGAAAGTTGTGCTTAAGTGTGACCCATGTAAGATACCTTAAGGGTGAAGTCATGTGTTTTGAATGAAATTAAATATTGTGATTATTTTAATTCATGATTTTTTTAAGTCTTTGGTAAGGAAGATATGATCAAGGTGTGATGGTCTAAAGGAGTTGATAAATATCTTGTTTATGAAATTTCTTATAGGATAATTATTCCATTTTTTACAAGCTTAAGAGTGAGTTTTATTCCAGTTGTTCCTTATAAAGGAGTTGATAAATATCTTGTTTATAATTTCCTATAGGATAATTATTCCATTTTTTACAAGATTTAGGGTGAGTTTTATTCCCCATGAGGATTTCCCATAGGAATTATGTGTTATGTGTTTGATCTTATGTATGCATCAAATGCATGAGCTCTCTTGTTAATGTGGCTTGATCAAGTTAATCTATGTTAATTGTTTAAATAGTTTGAAATGATTGGAATTAATATTGTAATATCTAGGCTCACTTATTCACCCCCCAAGTGATTTTACCTCTACTAATTGGTATCATAGTAGGTCCTTTGGTAAAGTCTTAAGAACATGAAGGTGATCTAAGGTATAGTATGGGTATTCATCAAGGAGGTTTCTATACTAAGCAAGCACCAATGTTCAATGTATCTAATTATGATTTTTGGAGTGAAAGTATGAGGGCATACATTATGACCCTATGGTTTCATGTTTGGTAATCTGTTATGGATGTTTATGATACTCCTACTATTCCTCCATTTAGTGTTATAGACAATAAGTTATTTGAGAACAATTCCAAGGCAATGAATGCTATTACTTGTGGTATTTTAGAGGCTAAATAAACCAAGGTAATCCATTGTAAATATGCTAAAGAGATATGGAATGATATTACTTATGGTATTTGGGATAAAATATAGATTCAAAGGTCAAGCTTACTAAGTTGTAGACTCACAAAAGGTAATTTGAAAGTCTCAAGATGAATGAGGAAGATTCTATGACATCCTTTCTACAGAGAGTTGATGATATTGTGAACATTATCATGGGTCTTGGAAAAATCCTTGAAGAGGCTACTATAGTTCAAAAGGTATTAAGGTCTATATCCCTCAAGTTTGATCCAAAAATATATGCTATAGAATAAATTCATGATCTTACTCAGTTGAAGATGGATCAATTGCATGACACCCTTTTTGCCTATAAAATGAGGAAGAATGATGCTACACCACCAAATAAGGAAGCAAATTTCAAGACTAAAATGAATACAAAAAATAAGTTCCAAGGTAAGAAATCTAAAGAGGATGAAATTTTTGATGAGGATGAACTAATTGCTTCAATTTTAAGGAAATTAAGAACATGTTTAGGCAATTATAATAGTAAACTACCCCTCAAATGCTTTAATTATGGTGAGATGGGAAATTTTTATAATAAGTACCCTCATAAGTATAAGAAGGATGATGATGATCATGATCAAGGTCATGATGATGGAAAAATATTATTCAGGTCTAAAAAAATAAAAAAAGGGATTTAGAAGGTTTGAAAATAAGAAGTACTTCAAGGATAAGAAGAGTCTCTACACCAGAGAATATTGTAGCTCATCAGATGAGAGTAAAGTCTATGAATTAGAGTATGATCATGAATATGATAGTCCTATTGAAGATGATTCCTTGTTCATGGTTGAGGAAGGTAATTGCTCACATAAAAAAGAGTCTACTTGGAGTGATTCAGATGATGATGAAGATGAGGTGGACTGTAAGATTGAATTGATGAATGCTCTTGAAGAATTGAAGATTGAGAAGAAGATAAAAAAGAATATGATATCTAAACTCAAATACTATGAGGATAAATTTGGTGTATTTGAGGTAATAATGAATGAAGATGTTAAGGAGCATGATTATATGGTCAAGCATCTCAGTTGTCAATTGAAAATCTCTTCTACAAGCCTCAAAGATAAATAAGATGAATGTTCAAGGTATGATTCTAAGATTTTCTAATTAAGGTGAAATAATTTATCAAGTTTGATAAAAGTTATAATGATCTTGATGATCTCTTAAAGAGTCAAAATTCATCTAGTGATAGATATAAATTGGGTTTTCATGAAAATCCCAAAGTTGCTTCTTGAGTTGACATATATGTCAATGAGAGAAAGGTGTATCAGCCTTTGAAGATAAATCATATCAGAAATATAAATACCATAAGGTATGAAAGTTTCAATGGTTACTATTACACATGTAATTAATTTATTCATAGGGCTAGAGAATGTAAGGGACCTGTTAGAAATGAAATTTCTTGGAACTATGATGGGGTTAATCAGTCAAAAGGTGTGAGCAAGGTTGAGTGATTTTACTGTCATGATGTGGGACACTTTGTAAAACATTATCCAAATAATTTAATATAAACTAATTTTCCATCAAGGAGTATAGTTTTATACAATTGTGAATATATTGGTTATATTGATATATTCTTCAAACAAAGGTCTACAAATCAGAATAGGTTCAATCAAGCTCCAAGAGTGTAAAGAAGAAGACAAGTTAACTCATGGAAGCTAAAGGTGGTAAATATGAGTCATGATGAAATTTTAGGTCCAAGTAATCTTTTTTCTATGGTGGATAATAATATAAAATTTGAAGAGTGTCAAGGGCTCTCATTGTCTACTCATGTTATGGATAAAGAGACCAATCTCAAGGAGAAGACCAAGGTACTAGTTGAGATTAGTTTTGAGATGTGTATGAATCCAAGCGAACATCTTACTACTATTGAGCAAGTATCATTCAAAGAAAATCAATTATCAGTACTTAATGATGAGGTTCCAAGCTGCAAGGTTGATTCTTCAAATGAAAAGCTATGTCAAGATTCCATAGTTGTTCCATGTGTTTTCAATTCTATCTTAGAAAATAAGGAGAATGATATGGAAAAGGAACCAATTATCATAGTGAAGACTAAGAAGAAGAAGAAGAATAAGATCAAGAAGTATTATAGCTATAAGAGGATTCTAGTGGTTATTGAGGAGATGTGGGCCACTCCTAGCTTCATTTTATTTTAGAGCATTATGGTACAAAGGATGCCTCTATCTTTTTTTTAAGAGATTCATTTTAGTGTAGAAAAAATTACCACTATGGTGTTCTTCAGATGCTCCTAGAAGACTAGAAATGGGTATTTTTAGTTGGAGCAGGTATGTTTAGGTGAAAGATATGTTGTGGTAATATCATGATGTTGATCATTGTATATGGTCAGTCTGTAGGGTAAAATTGAATGTTTCCAGATGGCCTAATGAGATTTATTCAATGTCAAGAAGGGTTTTTTAGCATAGAAAGGTCTATTAAACTTATTCTATCATACTCTATATGTTTTTGTGGTTTGAAGGTATGTTGAAGACAAATTAGAAATTTTTGTTTGCTCTCAGGTTTCCTAGTCTATGCTTAAGAGTATGCAGTTCCTAAAATGGGTTATAAGATGTATGGGTTCCCAAAAATGTGTAAGATCTTATCTTGGTCGAGAAGTGTGTAATGGTTGTCTTTAGGTGTATAATAAGTTTTAGAGGTGGACATTGACTGGAAAGTGTTATGTGGACCTTGTTTGTTTTGAGATTTTAGGGTTTTGGGCTCTTCTAGAAAAATGGTTTGCCTTATGATTTGAGTTATGAAGCTTATTAATATATTGAATGGGAAATATGGGGGTTTAAATCAAACTTCAAAGAGATTTAAATATTTTTATTTTTTGAGTTATTCATGTTTTTGTCAAGATGGAGGCCTAATTGGCAAGTTGGTTTGTGAATGAAGTATATTATATATGATGATCTAGTTTTTGAAAATTATTTTTATTTAGGGGACATATGAGAGTGATCCATATATGAATTTTTATGTATTGATGGTATGTCTTCTGAAAGTTATTGTATTTTCAAGTTTTAGGTAGGGCTACAAGGAGACTAAATAGGCCAAGTGAGAAGAAGAGTGTTTTTTGTTAAGTTTCTCCAAAATAAAAAGGCATGAGTATTTCAAGGTGATTTATTAGGTTGGTTTAGATCATTTTTCCTATTTGGTTTGTGGCATGAAGTTCTATTGGTGGTCCTTGAGGTGGTTTGAGAGAGAAGGCTAGTAATCTTATATGGTGGTTCTTCATGGTGTGTGGAGATCTAAAGATGATCAAGAGGTGAAATGGCTCATATATCTTAGTGGGAGTCCCTTTCAAATGTTTTTTGGTGAATTTCATCATATTTAAATGTTTTTTTTGTTCTATATTCATTAGTTATACTACTTGGTTGAAGAAAAATGTTGGCATGTAGCAAGAGGAAGTTGTCAAGGCAAGAAGAGGCTGGCTCAAGGTAAGGGGAGTTTGTATCATTTTTTTAAGATGGTCCTTTATTTTTTATAGTATTTTTAGGTCCTCAATATTATTTATTTCCTACTTTTTTAGTATGTCAAAGGGGGATAAAGTTCCTATTGTGGGAGTGCTTAAAAATAGAGAAAGAATGTGAGTCGTATATTGTTATATGATGTGTGTTGAAATCAATGAAAAAGGGGGAGATTATTGGATATTTGTTAATGATGTCATGGTGATGTCATGGAAGTGTCCTAGTGAGGGGATGAAGTTATTTTATATCCTAAGTAATAATGATAAAGTGTGCAATGGGATTATCTTAGTGTACTTAAAGTTAGCTTGGTTGATCTTTAGTTTTGGCATGGTTAGAGATGTTCAAGAATGAATATGGTGATTTTAGGTTGTGAAAGAGGTCCATAATATGTTTTATATTATTTTATTACTTTTTTTCATAAGTGGAATTCATCTGGTAGTCCATAGGTTTCATCTAGACGTTTTGGGTCCAACAACAAAAAATTTGAGTAGGCAATTTGTTGATGTCATCATTGCCACATGTGGATGAGTCAGGTGGAGTTGGTCATAATTTTATGATCAAATTAGTCCTTAGTTTCTATGAATTTTTTTTAAATTCTAGATATTAATCTTGATAAAATATATGCAAGTCCAAATTTGGGCTCCCAGGCAGTTTGACAGTGTTTTCCCATACTTAGCTAAATTTATATAAGGCAAGAAAGAACTGAGTGAGTAGTTTGGTGATGGCATATCTAACACATGTGGATGTTTTAGGATAATTTTTTCATATAGTTTTTTAATATTTTTTCCTATTTTATATTCAAAAAATTTCATGTCTAGCATTAAAGTATGGTAAAATATATGCATGTACAAAGTTGGTATTTCCAAACAGTTCTTGACATAGTTGGCTCTATGAATAGAAAAATATGAGTGAGACTTTTAATGTAATTACATCTTAAATATGTGAGGGTTATAGGATTATATTGATACATTTTGTATTTTAATATGTTAGGATATCATATGATCCAAATTTTATAACATGCACTTGAGCAAAGCAAAAGATATGGAGGTGCAAAGTTGGCTTTCTAGGCAGATAAACAATGCTCCCCATACTTGGTCATTTTTGCACAATGTTAAAGATCATAACAAGATAGAGATCCAATAGTTTGTAGGAGTTAATAAATCTATATCTATGATATGTATTAATTCAAATATGCCAAAGTGTTCATTGGCTAACAAAGTTAAAGACCAGGACGAAATGAAGATCCAACGGTGAGTAGGCGATCATACAAGATTTGATCTAACAATGTGTGTTGAGAGAGATGGTAAGAAGCGCATGATGTTTAATAGTATAAATTATTAAAATTCATGTAAGGGTGACATATTTCATGGTCATAGGGGTTATGATCAATATAAAATGGTGAGTGATATAAGATAAAGATCTAACTGATCTACAAAGATCAAGGGTGTGCTTTGAGTCAATATTGCAAGAGTGCACAAGATGATGTCAACATGTTCAAGGTTTAACATTTGGAATTGGTGAAATATGTGTTAAATATCAAGTTTAATATAATAGTATTAATGGTGCATGTTTAATCTAAGTATTGAGGACTCAATATGATAGCATGGTGTTCAAGTTTTAATTGTGACCATTTAAATTCAAATATTTGAATTTAACAAAGGAAAGATCAGTGCCTCATTTTTGATCCATAACTTACGATCTATGAGAAATTTGACCATGATGTAAAAATAAAAATTTTACATAATACAAGGGTCATATATAAATATGAATTTTATGCTCTAATTATCTGTACAGTCAAAGATATTGAGGTTTAAGGTTGACTATGTGTTCGTGCATGTTATGCAAGTAATCGAGAAGGGTATTTGATCTTGTTCTAATGTTGCTTCAATATCTCATGATGAATTAGATATTTATGAGTGTTTTAAACTACATGAGGATTATATTTGTGAAATTTAAGGTTTTATCGATTATATTTAGTAAGAACAAAGGTTTAGAAGTGAATTGTGTATTCGTTCATGGTGATTGTGTGCATAGAATGATGTTTGAGCAAATTGTGCTTAAGAAAAAGGGTAATGTGATGGTTGTTGGAACTTAAAGAGGACCTATATATCATGTTTCATGGGTTCATGAGTTTTAAATTGTTCTTGTGTTCTTATTTTTCTCATAGAAATGTCAAAGATCCAAATGGGTCTCCATAGGACCTAAAAGGTGACTTAGGCATTTTTAAAAGAAAGTTGTGCTTAAGTGTGACCCATGTAAGATGCATTAAGGGTGAAGGCATGTGTTGTGTATGATAGGAAATAATGTGATATTTTTAATTCATTATTTATCTGTAAATGGTGAAACCAAATGTGTTGGTTTCTATACTTGTGAGAAGACTTGTGCAAGGTGTACATGTGAGAGTTGTAGAGTGAAGGAGAAGTAGATGTGCCTAGTGGATGGGTTGATAATCAGAATAGATTATTAACTATGTGTATGAATTTTAGGTCATATTTTTGATGTTATAATATTTATATTTTAGTTTGAGGATATGCAAAGAGGTCTAAGTTTACATATGAGGACACTTTGAGTGAAAAAGGAGAAAGATTATGGCATGCCTATGTGAGAGGCCTGTATGAGATAGAGAGGAAGTTTGTGTAGGGGTTAGATAATCATATATCCATCATCAAGTGTGAAAGAAATAAAATTTAAGGTGGAGGTATTCACATCAAAATAAGGTCTAAAGGAGTATATCTTCCTTAGGGTTAGTTTCTCCTTGTGAAATAGATGTTTCACTAAATGCCTTTGGTCAGGAGGATATGATCAATACCTTCTAGTATAAAGGAGTTGATCAGTCTCTTATTTGTAATTTTTGATACAACAAGTAGTCCATGTGTTATAGGCTTGAGAGTTGGTTTTATTCCCTATGAGGGTTTCCTATAGGAACTATGTGTTATGTGCTTGATCTTGTGTATACATTGAATACATGAGCTATCTTGTTAAAGTTGTTTGATCAAGTTGATATACATTGATTGTTTAAATATTTTGAAAGGATTGAAATTTAGATTGTAATATCTAAGCTCACTAATTCACTCCCAATCTTAGTGATTTTACCTCTAACACTAGACTCATTTCATGTCACTATAAGAACCAAAACACTATATAAAGTCCACTCTCATTCATTTATTTGAAAGGGGGGAAATAGATGAAATTCTCATGAAAAAACCCAAAAATAATTATGAAGATCAAGGTCACTGACCCCTATTCTACCCTAATTTCTATATACACCCATCTAAAATATCCCAGAGCTCATAATACTCAGGTTTCCAATCTCAATATAGACTCAAATCATTCAAACTAGAATTCATAATAGCATTCGCTTGTACTTGAAATAACACCTAGATTGGGAGATTCTCATCAAGCTTCATCCCCTTTTGATGTATTAATATGTATTCAATGTTTAGCATGTAGTGTGTTGATATCACATCCAACCTATCCTACTAACACCACTCTACTTCTACTTATGTTCTTGAAAACCCTAACAAGAATGGAGGCCTAGGGTTTCACATTAAAATCTATCAAAATAGGAAATAGATAGTGATTCAAGACTCAATCACACATACATAGGTTTCTTAGAATAAGGTGAAAATCCACCCATAAATTCATTATTATATCTACGTAAGGTCATTAACATGGCACTGAAGGATACTAGATAAATTCACTATTGGCAAAGGGACTGTGATACTATAAGAAGAGGACTCTAACATCTGTTTCCTATTGATGACACTATGCACTATTCTTGTATCAATTTCTAACCTACCGCATGTCCATCTCAATCATTTTTACAACTATCTCCTCTATAATTCATTTATATTTATAAGCTAAGAAAACAAATCAATTATTATATAAATTAGTGGTTGTTAATATTTCTATATTTAATCCCTGATTTATATACTCATCTCTTTATGTACTTAGGGTTTCACATTCTATAATTCCCAAAATAATTAAATCATTGGGTGAAGCCGCTTGACCTTGAATATCATCCAAACCCTAACACAAATGATCCTAGGGTATTTATACTTATTTTTCTTATTTCCATTTATTGTGTTAAGAATTTTAGATTTCATATATTTTGTTATAGCATCCCTTTTTCATTTTATTTACCATATGTCATCTAAAAAGGTATATCTCTTTATTTAATAAGAAGTGATACATTTAGTGGTAACCCTATTGAGCATACCAATATTCCTTCCATTTGAGATTATACCATGGATAAAGGACTAGTTACAACCCCCTAATAGATCCTTCACATATAGATTATATGGAATTTAATGGTAATACATCAAAACATAAAAAAATCAATCAAGATCTTTTTGATACATAAGAGGGGACTTGGGACACATTCTCCCCTCTATGATGACAATATTATAATCAATTAGAATGAGATATTACAAATTTTAGAGATAGACTTCAGGAATAGCCCCATGATCATGCACATAGTTTTAAAGGTATATTGGAAATGAAGAACACATCACTTGGTCAATCCTCTAACCCCATAGATTCTAATATTGTTACACCTACTATTGAGAAAACTCATGTTATGCAATAACCTACTATAAATATCCAACTCTCACTAGTGGAACACCTCTTATGACTAATACCCATCCTTCCTCTTCAGATGTACAATCCCTTAGGCAACACATCCAATCTCTATATGCTAAGTTGTTACATCTTCAGTAGGGTGATAATATACCTTCTCATTCCTTGGACTCTCATGTGATCTTACATGCACCATTGACACATCATATAGTAGTAACTCATTTGCCATATAAATTTGTGGCACCTAATCTTACTCTGTATGATGGTAAAGGTGATCTAGAACTTCCTACACACTTTTCACATCGAATGTTTGGAATACATGTCCAATGATTGGATCCAAATGAAGTTGTTCACTCATAGTTTAAAGAACTATGAATTGCAATGGTTCAATGATCTCCCTAATCAGTTTGTTATAGAAATTAATACACTTATAGATATATTTTTGGTACATTTTTCAATCAACATTAGTGATAAAGTTTCATATACTCAAGTTGCATAACTCAATAAAAAACCTAATGAGCCAATAGTTGAATATGTCTTGTGATATAAAACTATATTATCAAAGATGACTAGCCCCATGGTAGATAGAGAACTAAATAAAATATTCAATAAAATATTATTACTAACATTTCATGAATGTATATTATTCAAAAGGTTTCCATCATTTATAGGTTTATTTCATATAGTGAAGGAATGATAAGTCAAACTTCTCTCCATGTGCAAGTAAAATTACACACCCTGGTCAAATTCCACTAATAAGAGTTTAAACAAGGCCCCATACAAGGTGAGGCCCAATGAAAACAAGAATGATCAAAACACAATAGTCAACATAGAATCAAAGCTAGTTCCTCATTTGATTTTTTCATCTCCTCCAAGGAGACCTTTTAAAAATCTTCTTGAGCCACCAACTCACATTCTCTATCAACTTTTGGAATGTATTGTCATATTTTTCCCTTCCATTAAAGAGGTTGATATGACTATGACTCTTCTAAATAATTACTAGAAAAATCAATAACATATTCAAGAAAATATTATTACTAGCATTTCATGAATCTATATTATTCAAAAGGTTTCCATAATTTATAGATTTATTTCATATAGTAAAGGAATGAGAAGTCAAACTTCTCTCCATGTGTAATTAAAAGTACACAACCTAGTCAAATTCCACTAATAAGAGTTTAAATAAGGCCCCATACAAGGTGAGGCTCAATGAAAACAAGAATGATCAAAATACAATAGTCAACATAGAATCAAGGATAGTTCCTCATTTGATTTTATCATCTCCTCCAAGGAGACCTTTTACAAATCTTCATGAGCCACCAACTCACATTCTCTAGCAACTTTTGGAATGTATTGTCATATCTCTCCCTTCCATCAAAGAGGTTGATATGACTATTACTCTTCTAAATAATTATAATTCCAATTAATTTTATGATTATCATAGGGCCCTAAACATACTATTAATATATGAAAGCTGATGACTTAAGATATAATATTTGATAGAGGATAATATCATTAATGTGATCACTTCTAAAAAAACACCTAAAGCACAGTGAACTAAAGTAAAAGCAATGAAAATATTTTTTGATCCATTTCCAAAACATATGGCTAATGAGATAGTAAATACATTAAGTTTTCATTATAATTATTAGGCACATCTACCACCATCATGTTATCATACTGATATAATGAACACACACCTTATACATAATATCATTGGTGTGTATTATATTATGGGACCTTCTAGGTCTCTTATCACTTTATTTGAATAGGAGGTGATTGGTGATAACTTAAATTTGTACACACTCTTCATAGGAGCTTACATTTATCATCATCTTAATTATATTTTCATGTTTGACAATGATTAAAGCATTAATATGTACATTATTACACTTTTACATCAATTGGGATATTCAGATCAGGGTATTTATCTAAAATCATCTTAATTATATTTTTATGTTTTACAATGATTAAAGCATTAATATGTACATTATTACACTTTTACATCAATTGGGATATTCAGATCAGGGTATTTATCTAAAATATATAATTATTTGTGGCTTTAGTGTCTAGTTCTAGAGATATATTAGGGAGATAGTTATTCCATTATAGGTTGGTCCCACACATGTGGCCAATAGATTTTTAGTAGTACCTAGTGCTGACACATTTGACATGTTATTACATAGACCCTAAATATAGGAGTTTTGATCCATCCCCTCCACCATACATAGATGTCTTAAGTGTATACATGTTAATCAAGTTTTTATATTTGGTGTCTTTCCATATGAGTATCCTTTACCTACTCTATAATTAGCTACATAATAATCACCAGTAATAGTTCCATCCATTACCACACCTTAGATATTAGTTGAACCACCAGTGAAGTTGAGGTCTACTTATACATCGTTGCCATGTATACATACTCTCCCATGAAGACCTTTATTAGAGAGACCCCTGAGTCAAAGATATGATATGTATTCCAGAGACCCTCTCTATACCCTATTCAAATCGAGATCAGTGTTATTGAGTACCCACAACATTCCACATAAATAATCCACACCAATTACAACTTATTATACCAGATGGGTCCCCAAGAGCCCTATAGTTCATAGGCTAGTTCAGTCAGCATCAAAAATTCATGGCCACACTACATAGTCATATTTAGTTATAGATTTAGTAAATTCAGTTTCTAGATCTCATATACTTCCTCACACATCATGTGCAATCATTCTGCCTTTAATTGATACAAGTCACCTTGATAGTTATTCTCTAGTGAGACTCATCCATTAGTATGTTCTCATAGTTTACTTGCACATAGTTTCTCTTATATTTATCCTTGTATATAGTTTCATTTTCTTATTTATTGTACATATATTATAATTATAAAACACAAAAATAATATAATATATTCAAAAATTATAAAAAAATCAAATATTTCTCATAAAATACAAATTCTAGATTATATGCATTTCCATGTTTACATTCCTTCTATTTTCCAGGTACTACATATGTTATCTATCCAAGTATAGTCATTTTTATCATACATACATGATTCACTTGTTCCATTTGGGTGTCTGCATATTACTATAGGACTTAGGTCCTCCACTCAGATATAGATTTGCTACTATTATCCCATTTGTAGCACATACACATACATATATTTAACATTGACATATCATCCTAATGGGGGAATCATACATAGATTCTAGTTTGCTAGATTATATCTTTCTATACTCCACATAATAAATTTAGAATTGATTATATCTTAATATTGATCATCCTATACTACACTGATTTTTTTCCAACTACTGCTACTATAGACTCAATTTATGTACATCTTTGACTTTATAAGGATTTAGTACCATGTGCACACTTTCATTTCTTTATTTACTAGTTTAGATTTGATTGTGTCTCTTTCATTCTACATCTACTCTAGGGCATTTGAATATGCCATTGTTTTATGGCTCTAAGACAATTTATTTCATTATGTGTATGCTTTAGATATGTGTCCATGTCCTTATGTGTGCTTTTTGATTATATATGCATACATTTAAATGTCTTTCCATGTGGATCTAATCCAACCTTGCATTATCTTTGCATATGTTTACATTTGAACATGTCTTTGTAAGTATGCTCTTTCTCAAACTTAGTGACATGTTCCCATGTCTCTTATATTATGGCCCCTTGGCCTACTTTGTGTGCCTAATATGCTTGTATGTATGATTTTATGTACACATCCCAGACATGACACTTGTCTCTTTCTTGTTATATTCACATCCAATTTGTGATTTCATGAGGAACCTCATGCATCTCCCCTTCCTCCGTGGGTGCGCTAATGGACATCATGCCCCATCCCTTAGGTAATTTACTCATACTATATTAAAATATGATGTTCATATACATGATTACATTTTTATATTTATCTTGACAACCTTGTGAATTCCATAAATAACTTACATCATGCATTACCAACTTATTCTTAGACTATTATACATTTTGTTGTCATGTATACATATTATATTTTTTATCAAGAAAATATCATATGTTTTTAGTCTTACAAACATGATGCATAGCTTTTATTTTGAGGATAGTTCTTATAGAGGTTAAACAACTCCCATCAAAAGAGGAGGAATTCATAGGGGTTTGTCATAGATATTAATCCATCCTAGTACACTTAGAACATAGTTTTTATTACATAAACACAAACTATAGAGCTTAGATTTAGGAAAATATAGTGAAACACAATCACACCTATACCAACTTTAGTTTTTATTAAAAACAACACATTTGGTTAATAACATAATATAATGGTCTATAATTTATTGTGCTATTATAAAATGGGATTGGGCTACTATCCAATAGCCCCAAAAATAAAAAAAATCTAGAATTATTAGAAAGGTACATCAGTTACAGTGCAAATTTTCACAGTCTCAATCATAAATTATTAGATAGGTTTAGTTTATACTTAGTTTTTACATATATTACATAGATTTTTTTAGATTGGGGGCATCATACATGGCGTGATCACTCCAATTTAAGTTTTATATGTGTATAGGTACATATTACTATGATTCAATCCATAATCCATATACATAGATATTAGAGTTGGGGGCATGTGCACAACACATTATTCCCATATGTTTAGTTTGGCACCAATTCTCTCATATGAAATGACAAATCCATGTAATTCTCCATGTTGTGTACTCTAGACACCATATGCACCATTTTTTCACTAAGTTCACACTAGATTGATGCCTCATTCTATGTGTAGTAGTTGACATTCCCAAGTGGCCCATATCTATTTTTACATTTTAGATTTTCTATATGGCCTAGATCCAAATTAAATAGTTTTAGTTACATCATAAAATTTTAGTTTTAGATGCATCTACTACACATGGGTAGGAAATGATGGAGTTATATCCTTCTTGAGTTCTTGATCCACCTATAAGAGAAGGTAGGATAACTCATCACTCCAATCCAAGTTATTCATAGGTTATGATCCATTAAGTAGGGATGGGTAATGATGGAGTCAAGTCTAGATCTGGTTATTGAGACACCTAAACATGGGGATTGGGTAAGTTATCAACCAAGCCCAAGGTATTCACTAGTTGATCACCATCTACACACAAGATATCACTAGGTTTTAGCATCGGTTCATGTCCCTAGTGAGGTGTATCCATTCATTTCCTCTCTCTATCTTATCATCTATTTACTTAGTTTTATCTTTGATTTTGATGTTTATTAAATAAGGATTGATTCATAAAAGATTCATTCATAAAACACATAATGGAGCATAATTCACAGACTCATATCCACATTCATGGGTTTCATTTCTTAGGTAAGTCTAGGTAGGTCTCTCTTGCCTTTATCCTAGTCATTTCACTTTTATACATTTTTAGAATAAATGGCGAGAAAATGTAGTCATCTAAAATGTCATTTTAATGTAGTGAGTACCACTGGAGACCACCCTATCCTTATCTTAGCCTTAGAACTATATTAGGTCCTCTTTTAATCCTTTTCTAGCTTATATGTTCACTCAACCCATGCCTAGATATACCAGAATCCACACATTAGGCCACCTCCTAAGCATCTAGGATATTTTTTTTCCCATTCCAATAATCTAGACAATAACATGGCCCTTTGGTCTATAGTGTATTATGTTATTGGAAAATGGGAATAACTATTGACCCTCAACCTTCTATACCATTAAAAAATATCTTTCCACTTCCTAAAGGATTTTGGGGAAAACTAAGACTCATTTAATGTGTCAACAAGCACTAGAACACTATATAAAGACCACTATCATTCATTTATTTGAGAGGGTGGAAGATAAAATTATCATTAAAAAATTTAGAAATAATTATACAAATCAAGGTCATTGATCCCTATTCTACCCTATTTCTACATACACCCATATACAACAGCCTAGAGCTTAGATTACTCAGGTTTTTAGTCTCAATACACACTTAAATAATTAAAACTTAAATTCATACTATCATTCACTTTCAATTGCACTAGAACTTAGATTGGGATAACTACATCATGTTTAACCCCCTTCAGAGGTATTGGTATGTAGGCAATACTCATCACATGGGTTGTTGATGTCATGTCCATCTTATCCAAACAACACCACTCTACTTCTATTTGTATTCTTCAAAACCCTAATAAGGTGGAAGCCTAGGGTTTCACATTGAAATTAGTTAAAATAAGGAAATAATAATAATTCAAGACTTGATCACATAGGCACATGTTTCCTAGAATAAGGTGAACATTCTCTTAAAAAGTCACTATTATATCTACTCAATGTCATTAACACAGCACAAAAGGATACTAGCATAGTGTCTTATTGGAAAAAGGATTGTACTACTATCTAAAGAGGACTCTTACACCTATTTCCTATTGACAACACCCTACACTATTCATGTATGAATTTTTAACCTTTCACTTGTCTATTTCGGTCATTTAACTAGCTAAGTATCTCCTTTATAATTCATTGAATTTATAGGCTAACCAAAAAAATAAATTATTTTAAAAATCAGTGGCTATTGAGATTGATATAATTTATATCCTTAGCACTTTATCTACTTAGGGTTTTACATTCCATAATTCCTAAAATAGTTAAATTAGTTACCTAGAATTAGTAATATTTATTTATAACTAAGAATAAAAATAGTGTTTTAGTATATGCTCAGGGACCTTAGTATTTATAATACTATAAAATCAGAAATGATGATTCGTAATATACAAATAAATTGCATCCTCTTAGCCATATAAAGGCCCATAAAAACATTCCAGGATGTGAAGTGTCATTTTAATACAAAGCATATTATTTAATATCCACAAGCAAAATTCATAATATAATATTTAACATTCAGATTAGATGGATTATGGGTCGTAATATATAATATTTTGTATGTATTAAATGAATAATATGGAAAAAATATATCATCTAGATGAAAATAATTTAGGGTATAGTTCATAACACTAGTGTTCACACATCTTAAAGCATTGCATATCATTGAGTAGATGGAAATTATAAGATAAAGATTAAATTTAAAATTACAAGTCTATGATAAAGGTGTATGGTGAAAAGGAAGGAGATTTTTATGCTAAGTAATGAATTAATTCAAAATCCATAAAATTAGATATGGAGATTAATATGCATTAGTTTATTTGTTGAATCATCAATGGTACATGATGTAAGTGCATGCTTGTAAATAATTAAAATGTGTTTTTTATGTCTTAAGAGGTTTAATAGGTGGTGTAAGGTCAATAAGGAACCTATCAAAGATTAAATGGTTAGTTTTAGGTCTTTTATAAGTATTTTTGGTTTTCCTACCAAAAAATTAGAAATTCAAAAAAACTTGAATTATTTTGAAGAGTTTGAAAGGTCTTGGTGAGTTGTAAATGTAAATATCCTTATGTAATGGGTATTTAGTGTCTTAACTATCATATTAAGTGACCTTAAATCCTTCATTTAGTTTGAAATTATTTTGAACCCATCCAAGATAGAAAAAAATGTAGGCAAAGGGTTAATTTAAGCATAAGTGGATCAATCTTAAGCTTGTAGAGATATATTTGGATTATGAAAAAAGAATCAACTATTATTAAACATATAGAAATAACTTGATCAGATTAAAACCACTAAATGAGGAGTAAGAAATCCAAGGAAAAAAGGGAAAATACTATAACTTTGTAGTTTATGGTGTTGTTAAAGGTTTGTTGTAAGTACCAGGATAATATAGTCTATCTTCTAAGAATATTTGAATAAAAAGGAGGATTGTTATGGTTTTGGAAACATTATTAGACATTATTTACATGTGGGTGAACTTTATTTGATCTTTTTATCACTATTTTTAATGTTTTTATCAAGTTATAGAGGTTGAAATAGGGTTTTAGTGTCACAGTTCAATAGAAAAGAGACTTTCTTTATGTTTTTATAATGATCTAAGCATGGTAATAAATTGTATGAGTAGGTGAAACTAATAAATATCCTAATCAAAGAATTATAAACTTTTTAAATTCATATAAACCAAAAACAATTCCTTAAATTCTAGCTCTTAGGACTTGTATAGTCTATTAAACTCTAGATTAGGGTTTAAGACACTAAATCATAAATATCTCTATAACAAACCAATAAAATTCCCTAAAATTTTATAATTAGGTAATTAAGAAGGTCATTTAATACATTCAAGTGGTTTTAAATCTCAATAACCTCTACATATGTATATATTGGTGATTGTGTGTCTATAGACCTTAAAACAAGATTACAAGTCAAATTTTCTCAATTTTCCTTGCAAATTAAAGTGTATAAGGCTATATAAACTTGTTCCTTATTATGTCTAAGGTGTAATTGAGTGTTTATATCCATTTAAACGCCTTAAATTCTGATATTAATCCATTATAGTGTGAAAAATAACAACAAACCGAAGAGAAAAAGCTATAAGCCTACCCATAAGAATTTGTCTATTAAGATTTTTGACCTTAAGGACCTCCATTACACTAGTACACATGGCCATATTTAAGGGTGAATAAATTATATTTTATTTCTAGATAGTCACAAAACAAATGAACCCATAATTAATATGAGGAAACTATCCAGTACACAAAAATTGAATCACATAATACCTCGTTGTATATCATGTCATGAATTTAGAAAAGTTTAAAATATTTTTCATACCATTTCATAAATGCTATAAATAAATAAATGTAGACATGTTATTTTTAAATTTTTGGTTTTAAATAAAAATAATTTTGCACTAGGAGAACATCAAAAAATTATCGTGTCAATTCCATCAAGCAAATAAGATGGTAAATAAATAGTTTTAATAGATTTTTTGGGATCCAAAACTTGTGAAAATTGAATAATATTTTTAGAAACTTCAACATTAAATGATAATTATTGCATTTCATTTGTTTATTAACTAGGTTATTATTTCAAGTGATTCATATGCATGAAATAAATAATATAAAGTGTAAAAGGGATTTATTATAATATACTCTAAAATATAAAATTAAATATTAAATGTAAGTTTTGTAATATACAATAGTCAAAAAAATCACAACCATTCAATTTTCATATTTACATAAGATAAACCATTAACATTTTTAATTTGATAATCGTGATTATTTTTTAATTCAAGTGTTGTTGGGTGTTGGTGATGATGGCCAACCAAGATTGATTTTAATTTTTTTAATTATTTGTTTGAAGTTGATCAAAACCCTTGTTTGATAGAACAATGGGGTAGTTGATTAGAGTCACTAATTATTTGGAGAAATATTAAGAATCATTGATTATTTTAGAAATATTAATTAATAATAATGTATTGAAATCATTCATAACTATTTTTTTAGTGGGATAATAATATGTAATAAGTAAGGTTGCCTAACATCTCAATTTTGTATTTGATCAATGATATCATCGTTCTCTATTTTAGCAACCAAGAGGCCTTGGGCACCTATATACAAGGAGGGGTAATTTTTTTATAGAACCAAATAGATATAATCCCATATAAATATATTCATGGTGTCTAATTTGAAAGCATTAAATTGTGCTCAAGTTTCAATTTAGATCATGAGAAGGGTGAACATGATTTATATAGGTTGTGTTTATAGATACTCTAGGTAGTTTTCAAACAATATAAAATATGGTAGAGTTGTAGGACATTTGGTTTTAGAGAGGTTTTATACTATGAAGATGATTCAATTTAGGGATTTAGGATCACCTGCATACTTTACAAGTTTAATCAAAGTTTGGTAAAAGGCTAAAGACTTAGTATGTTTTCAAAATTGGGCTTCACACTTTTTGGCATGGAAATGGTCTTTATGTTTCTTCAAAATATTAGTTAGATATTTTGAACAAAGGAGTGTCTACACAAATCTCAAAGACTTGACAAGATTTTTATAATCATTTACTCTTTTGAAAAAGTGTGTCATGATTAGTTGGAACTTTTGCAATGATAATTTTTGTGAAGGCTTTAGGTCTTCATAATAATTATTATGATGATAATTTTTGTGAAGGATTAGCAATTGTTTCGACAAAATCTACCATAAAATTTGTGATAACACAAGTCATGAACAATAAAAAGCTCACTTTCATGAATATTGTGTCAGAATTTTTACGTGAAAGCTACAAACAAAAGTTTCAAAAGACAAATACTTGAACAAAACTTGTGAAGAATATACTAAGTTCAAAAATAAAGTCATAAAAGTAATTTTGTAAAGACTAAGGATTACATATTTATAATAATTATTCTAAAAAATCCAAGATAAAAGTTGTGAAGGACTCACTTTTGTAAATAGTGTGTGAGATATTTTGCATGAAATCTCAAAGATAATTTTCACGAAGGCAAGATGCATGAAAGATGAGTCATAGGTTTTACAAAGTGAAAATACCAAAAATGTTTTGAATACCCATAGCTGAGCAATGTGCATGAAGATAAAAACCCAAAAAAACTACCATGTTTCTATAGGAGAATGTGGTAGATCAAAGTTGACATGTGTCTACCTATAATGAAGACATCTTTCCTGATTTGCTCAACAACATTGAAGAAGATCTAATAGGTTTGGGAGATATTATGGTAGAGAAGGTCATGGTGGAGAAATATAAGTCATAAGTCTCATTATCCATGAATGAAATACACATTTAATGTGAAATTTAAGCCAAGTATGGCATAAAAGGCTTAAAGTGGGAATTAATGAAGACTAAATGTAGTTTATAACTACCAATTCATGACTGTGCATTCCTATTGCTTACCTAGAATGATAACATAGGCTAGTTAATACCATTTGGAGGTAAGTGTCAACTTGTAAATCCTATATATAAGGGAGGCTAGTTTCAAGAAGACATGATGAGTCATAACATTCCAAGATAATCCTACACCACCTTTCATAAAGCCATAATCAAGCAAAGCCAACACATGTAAAAGGGGAATCTAGGACTATTTTCTCATTATTCTTATAGGTTGTAACTACTCTCATGATTGGATGATAGTCTTCATGAACTTATTACATGTCCTTCTCTCTCTCCTCTCATTTATCCTATATGTACTCTTTTAATTAAAGTGAAAAGCATCATCCACATGATTATGGTGAAACCATACTCCTTTAGTAATCCCTTTGAATTAATAGATGACTAATTTTTACCTTTTTTTATGACTACAATTAGTGTGTATTCATGAATGGTTAATATTACCATGTTATGATTCATTTATCCTTGTTTTTTGTCCTATTTTATCACCTCTATGTAGTTTGAAGTCACTCTTATAGGTTTTAATTAGTGTCATATATGATTCATGCATTGATTATAAGTGGAGATATTTTTGCCCTCGTAGTTGCGTATCAAATCTCTAGCCTTTCTATAAAATACTGATGCAAAAGGATCAAATTAGGAGTTGTGTAGTGTTTAATTCAATTTTATTATTCAATTATGAACCTAAAAATGAGTTGTATCATGATCAAGACATTTGGTTCAAAACCTCTTTTATTTTCATGTTAAGTTTCTCTCTCTCCCTTTCCCTTGTAGTTGAGTAGGTGTAGTGTTAGTCTTAGGTGTAACATCAAGGGAACCAACCCTTTCTAGAGATTCACTCCACCATTTAGGTAACCCATAGTTTAGGATTATTTCCATTATATCATTTGGGTGAGGATACTTGAAACACCTCCTCAAAGGGTGAAACTCAAAGTGATAACATTTTTTACCATGCCTAGTGGGAAAATTTTCAATGATCTTATCATCATCCATTGAAGCATTTTGTTGTGATCTTAAATTAGTCTTTCCATTTAGGGAAGTTTATTCAACACCATGGAGACTTTGAGTACTAATATACTAGTTTAAGTAGTCTAAGTGCTTAAGGATGTGTTTTTTCACCCTTACATTTCATGAAAATGCTATTATTATGCCTTCTTTTTTACCATATCAAGCTGAAAATACTATTGGTTTCACCCAAAATAATCCTACTCATGATTAAAACCAGCCTCACAAAGGTTAATCTACTCCAAATTAGCATTGTTTCTCTCCTATTTAACCTTAAAATATGGCCAATGTTAACATTAAAGATACCATGTTAGATTCAACCAATAGATGAGGGAGATTAAAAGAGATTAGGAGTTTAATAGGTAGTAGGAAAAGCTTGTCCATCAGAAGGAAGTGAGTGAGTAGAAAAGGTAAGATGAGGAAGGTTTGGCTAGACAAATTATAGCTAAGGAGGAACATATACATCAATTTTTAAGTAAACACAAGAACTCACATCTCAAATAATTCCTTCCATTCTGAGCTTTAAACAAGTTATTCCTATAACTACAGACCAACCTATGAAAAAAAAATCCTACATTCATAATACCAAGATTCAAATAAGGTAAATCCTCTGATCTTTTAATTAAGCCTCCTTGTTTTAAAATTCCAAGTTTTAGAGATTTTCATCTTTCAAGAGAGCCTATATCTATGTAAAATCAGCCTATTATCCTTCAAAAATAGCTATCTGAAAAGCCTATTCTTCCTCAAGAGCCTCAAACTTATTAGCCATGGAAGCCCTTTTAGACCAAGCATCCTAATTTCAAGATGCTTAACATTAATATTGACACTCCTACTTCATTAGTTAGACCATCTTGCCCTCCCACCATCTTACTTTTTGAAGAACCTATTATATGGAGATAAATGGAGATAATTTAGGTGAAGAGGAGGGTAATTCAAGAGAAGATGATGAGGATATAATCATTGGCAACCCTCTTTCTACCATTAAACTAAAAAACATAGACGTAGAACAATAGGAATAATATGAGCCTAGTTATCATGGATTTGATATCAATTAAGATGAAGTGGTTATTGAAGATGATGGATTAAATCCCCTTCATAAAGAATGTTTTTAGACCTCTAAACCCTCTCCCTCCATTGAATAAGAAACAAATCTATTACCTGTTACTCCTAGGGAAGAACTTAAGAAGGAGAGAGAGGTTGGAAATATCAACCTATTAGATGAGATACCACTTTTTGTGATGGAAGAAGACATTAAGGGTAAATAAATCCTTCAAGAGGAGTATCTGATTCAATAAGAAAGCCCTGATAAGCTCAAGATCAGTTTGTAGACATAAACATAATGACAAGAAGAATATAACACTCATCTTGAGATTTTTACACCAGTTGAAGAGTCTCTTAATTGTTGATTTGAGGAATGGTCCAAGGAATTTTATGATCTTAATTTTAAAGACTATGTGGAGGATGAGGTTTCAAACATTCATTATGTTTAGGATGAATACCTCTTCTTACTTGATCTCTTGAGGCTAGGAGAGAATATTGATGAGACCTAGTAGAAATATTTTAGCATAGTTTAAGAGTTTGAGGATATAATCCAACTAGTTTCTCTTATGATGCAAAGTAAAAACATAAAGGACATTGTAAATGGTAAAGATTGATATCCCAAACAACACTCTCCTACATAACACCTTGGATACAAAATAAGGTTTGGATCATGCATGGAAATAGTACCTTGAATTCATCCAAGAATTTGAGGCATCAACAAAACTAATGGAGATGGAGGAACAACCCATGAATTCACAACTATCATATCACTCTTTGATTTTCCCAAGGACACCTTAGAGGATCAAAACTGGCTTGTCACAATAAAGGTAAGGTCTGATGTTCTGAATAAAAAAATAGACTAGCCTAGTCTTAATGGAGATTTTAGAATTTCTCAATTCTTTCTAAAAGGGACTAAATGTTTTTCAATAAGTCAACCAAATTAGCTAGGTAAAGATCATAAAAAATTGTGTAATTGAGTGTTAATGAACCACCATAAGATTTTATCTACATAGGTGGCATGTTTGATTTGGTTGATCCATTAGAAAGTCATCTAATGAAGTGGGCAATCAAGGAGGAAGTTGATTGGCCAAGAGTGTCATCTAAAAAATAGGTTTCCCTTCACCTATTTAAACAATATGGGAGGTACTTTAGATCTTTATAATTTGATCTAGGTGGGATAGAGGTGTGTTGAAACTTTGTACATAGTATGTAAGCTACCTTTGTTTTACTTAAGTATTGATGCACATTTGCTTTGAGTAGGTCTAATTATTTGTTTTCTTTCCCTAAGTGCTTTTGACACAGGTTATTATTATCCTTTATTATCTAGTGTGTGTGTTTTTAAGGGAAATAATGAATAATTTAAGTGCATCTTATGATATACCAACATGTTACAATCAAGTTTCCATCTTTAGGATGAGTGTCTTGATTGTTTACAAGACTCCATGCCAAATGAATGCATCATATCAACTAGTATAGGTGTTTAGACATGTAAACACTCCTGGGAAGTCAAAAAATTATTGTCTATTTTATCCACCAAGAGGCCTTAGGTACCTATATACAAGTTGGATCACATTTATTGCAAAACTAGCTAGATAGAACCCCCTATAAGCATCTTCATGGTGTCTAGGTTATAGGCATAGAAGTGTGCTCAAGTTTAAATTTGAAGTATGAGAAGGGTGAACACGATTTTTATAAGTTGTGTTGGTAGAGTCTCTAGACAGTCTTCAATCACAAATCAAAGATGGTAGATTTGTAGGTCATTTGGTTTTTAAGAGGTTTTAGACTAAGAAGATGATTTATTTTAGGGATTCATGATCACCTACAAGCTTTTCAAGTTTAATCAAAGTTTGACAAAAAGATTAAAGACTTAGTATGTTTTCAAAGTTGGCCTTCACACTTGTTGTGAAGAAAGTGATATTCATGTTTCTTTTCAAAAGATGAGTTAGAAATTTTTCATGAAAGACAATTTGCACAAAGTCTGAAGACTTTTCAAGATTTGTCTAAGCATTTTACTCTTCAAGAAAAGTGTGTCATGACTAGTCAAAACTTTTACAATGATAATTTTTGTGAATGATTTAAGTCATCAAAAAAATTATTACAATGACAATTTCTAAGAAGGATTAGGTCTTTATAATGATTATTCTAAAAAAATATGCCATAAAATACATGACAATAAAAGGAATGAAGAAGAAGAAGCTAACTTTCACAAAGATTATGTCAGAATTTTTAAGCCAAAGTTGCACAAAAAAGTTATGAAAGATAAAGCCCCCAAAAAAACTTATGAAGACTAGACTAAGTTTAGATTAAAATTCATGAAATTAAATCTCATGAAGATTAAGGCTTAGGTCTTCATAACAATTATTCTGAAAAAAATCTAGGATAAAAGTCACAAATAAAATAGGACTCACTTTCACAAAGATTATGTTGGAGATTTTAAATGAAAGCTCATTGACAATATTCATGAAGGAAAGATGCACAAAAAATGAGTCATAGGTTTTGCAAAGAATGAAGGAAAATAAAGTTATAAAGACCCAAAGCTGAGTAAAGTGTGTGAAGATAGAAACCTTGAAAAACTACATGTCCTCAGGATAATGTAGTAGATCAAAGTTGACAGGCATCCACCCACCATGAAAATGCCCTGCCCAACTAGCTCAACAATGTTAAATAAGCTCTAATAAGTTTGGGAACTATTATGGTAGACAAGATGGTGGTGGATAAATCCAAGCTGTAAGTCTAACTATCCATGCATGAAATATGTATTCAATGGGTAATAGAATCTAATTTTGGCATAGAAGGATGCAAGTGGGAAACGAATAAGTACTAAATTTGGTTTATAACTACTAATTAATGATTGAGTGTAATATCCCCTTCAAACAGGAAATATAGCAACACAAAAAACTCTGAACCAAGATATAATCTCTGTCGAATAAATTTAGAATGATAACAATAATATAGTCTTTTCAATAGTAAATCACCGATCTTATCACTTGTCCTTCTAAATAATTACAATTGCAGTCCTCTAATATGCATATAAATATGAAATACAGTCTTGAAAACCCTGGCTTTGTAAATTTGGAAGTGAAAATTGAATTCTGGAAGGTCTCAGCCTGCTGTGTCGAACACACAGTCACCGGCGTCGGTCGATAAACTGCCGACGTCGGTCACTTCAGGTCCACTTTCTGCCGACAAGTGGGTCGGTCTTCAGTCGACCGATGTCGGTCACTGGAAACCCTCTGTCTGCCAAGGTCGGTTCCTGAGTTGATCTGTACGGACCTGTATGGACTTTGTACGGCTGCCAATTAAGCACGCTTCCCTGTTTTCAATCCCTGATATGAAAATAACGTTTCTAGCACAGAAGATCTCTAGCTATATAATTTATTGAATCAAAGCAAGAATAAAGAAATACCTGGAATATCTGTAATAACTTCTGTGTGAAGTTATCTCTCAAACCTGAAATTCTGTGATAACTTCTGGATGAAGCTATCTCTCACTTTGGCAATAGATCAGCTGATATTCCACAGCCTCTTAATTGCACACACTGAAGAGGGAACGTTCTCCAATGCAAATGGAATCCTTGAACCCTAGGCTCAGTCTTCACAGAAGAAATTCTCAAAATCAATATCAATATTCAATAGCATAATGAACAATGGCCTCCATGAGAAAACCTTATACCCTCAAAAGATATGCTTGCCCTAATTAGGGTTTCTTAAATTAGAATTAGGGTTTCTAATTAAAAATAAGCTAAATAACTAATATTTGATTAAATCAATCAAATATTAATATCTCCCTCAATACATGTCGGATCCACGAACCGATCGAAGCTAGTGAATCAGGGAGTGATTCCGCACATAACCATACCACAATAAAGGCGCTCCGCTGCATATCAAATATCCCTAAAAAGTAGGAGCTCAGGCCAAATGTGTCTGAAATACCCTGAATGAAAATCAAATGTAGAAATCCTGTGAATCAAAGTCGAGCCAAGCTCCATTATGACCCTCTATCCATCTTATTAGCCTACGAAGGTCGCATAATAGGCTAACCATGAACTCAAAACATGTCAATTGAAAAGGGGACATGACATTGAGCATGTCTATTTCTTACCCAGAATGAGAACATGGGGTAGTTAATATGATATAGAGGTAAGTGTTAACTTGTAACTCCTATATCAATAAGGGAGGTTAGTTTCAAGATGATAGGATGAATCATATAAGGCCAAGAGACTCCTACACCACTTTTTATGAAGCCATCATCAAGCAAAGCTAATGCATGTAGAATTGGAATCTAGGATTGTTTTCTCATTATTCTTTGCAGTTGTAACTTCTCTCATGATTAGATGATAGTCATCATGAACTTATTACATTTCCTTATCTCTCTCATCTATTTTCTCCTATATGTACTCTTGTAAGTGAATTGAAAAACATCCTCCACATGAGTATGATGAATACATGTTCCTTTTTGTAATCCCTTTGAATCAATAGATGATAAATTTTTACCTTTTTATATGATTGTGTTTATTATGTATTTATGAAAGGTTGATATTATCATGTGATGATTCATCTCTTTTTTTTTAGTCCTATTTTCTCACCTCTATGTAGTTTGAAGTCACTCTTATAGGTTATAGTTAGTGTCATATCTAATTCATGCATTGATTATTAGTGGAGATCTTTTCTCCCTCCTAGTTATGCATCAAATCTTTAGTATATCTACAAAATAATGATGTAATATGATTAGATTAAGAGTTCTATAGTATTTAAGTCAATTCTATTATTCATTTTTTCACCTACAGATGAGTGTTAGTGGTCAAGATATTTGGTGCATCACATATTTTGATTTCATGTTAAGTTTCTCTCTCTCTCTTTTCCTTGTAGTTGAGTTAGCATCAAGGAATACAACACTATTTATAGATTCACTCCACCATTTATGTCACCCAAATCTTAGAAATGTTCCCATTGTGTCAATTGGGTAAGGAGACTTGAAACACCTCCTCAAAGGGTGTAACTCAAAGTGACAACAATCACTTTGGGGGTCTTAGTGTTATTGGATCTGGATATTTGTTGAAGATATTATCATCATTGAACATTAATTACTTTTAAATTTAATCCATTACTTATATAATTTTATGGTCATTTGATAATAAATACCTGATAAGTGGAGAGATTATACTCTATGCAAGGTTCAATATATATATATATATTAAAATAAGATTATTCATTCTTAATAATTGCTCAACATAATAGATAAAAAAATATTATGCTTGACCCATCTTGAATGGAAAAATGAATGACATAATGATGTAATGGTATCTTTGTATGATTTAGTGTTTTTAGTGGAATGATAGCAATTGTAAATCATCTACATCATTATAACTAGGTTACATAATGATGATTTTTATTTTAGGGAGGTAAATAGCATAATTGAAAAGTTTTGATCATGATCACTATCATTACATGTCATAAATCACATTTTACACTTAGGCTAAGAATTTTTACCTAAAGACCAACATCATTGCCTTTAATTTTTTTTTATACCATGGAAATTCATTGTGTTATTTCCTAGGTTGTTAGGTTTAATATGGTTTTCAAAGAATGGAATCTAGATCATATTAAATATAGTTTTTTTAAGTACAATAAGTTATCAAATCTAAATCAACACATGTCAGTAATCATTTAGATAATGATTTGTTATTATTTTTTATAGTCAATAATGGTATGATTTATCATAGTTATTGATTGTTCATGATGTCAACTTAAGAATATTCTCAAATAAGACCCTTGGAATATTCCAAAATTAATATGCCACATATTAACCAAACCTTTCTAAATAAAAAAGGTAATTGCTAAGTGATTATTATAGTCTCCTACCTTAACAGTGACTAATAGAATTATATATTATAGGGTTACTATTTTATACAATTTCTAACTATATTTAACATTTAATATTAGAGTGAGTGAAAGCTAAGGTTAAAATATTATGAGATCTAGATGGAAGGAAGCTAGATATTTTTATGTTGATCAAGTAGAATTACATTATTAATACTTATTGTGCAATTAATATTATAATTAGTTTTTAATTGCAAAAATATGTAAACCCCCAATTTCTAAATTTTTAGTGATAAAAGTAAATTATAAAATAAAATTTTCATTTTTTTAATTTACCTAGCTTTCAATTCATTGGTGTGATAGGACAAGACTATTTTCTTAGGAAAAATTGGCAAGTTTAAATTTAAAAAATGTAAGAAAAAAAATTTGATTGTCCAATCATTTGTGAGAATTAAAACATGGACAAAGTTTTAGAGCTGATTTAACTATGCAGTGATTGGATATTGAAAAGACAACAAAGAAATAAAATGTGTCATGTGGTAAGTCCAAAGACTAGTTAAATACTATTAGAGTAATTTTTTGGTATTCTAAAGTAAAAAATTTGGATTTTTAATATAAAAAATAAATAAAATATAAAATATTTTTTATTGAATGTTCATTCCATCCACTACTATAACTTATTTATATTCAATATGTGGTATTGACATTAACAAGTCATAACATATCCATGTGGGGGCCTTGGCATAACTCAGTCACCTTTGATCACCTAGGATGCTTCCACATGGCACCATCCTAGCCACTATTAGGTATTACCATGGTCGAGTCCCCTCTGGGTGTCCAAGCTCATGAGATGCTACCACATGGTATCATGTTGAGCACCCATAGGTCTTGGAAAAGTAGAGTCCCTTTCAAGTGCCCAAACTCCCAAGATGCTTCCACATGGTATCATCTTGGCCACTTATAGGCCTTGGCATAGCCAAGACCCTTCTAAGTGATCGATATTATGGAATGATTCCAAATGGAAAAATCCAAGCCACCCATAGGCCTCACCATAGTAGAGTCCCTTTCAAACACCTGGGATCCTGAGATGTTACCATATAGTATCATATCATCCACCTATAGGCTTCAATGTAGCCATGTCCCCTTCAGGTGCCCAAAATTATATAATTATAACACATGGTATCATCTCAACCACCCACAGGCCTCACCATAGTTGAGTCCCCTTTAGGTACCCGAGCTCGTGGGATGCTACCATGTGGTAACATTTTGGACACCCAAAGGCCTCAGTATAGTTGTAGCCCCTCCTAGTGCCTCAGTTCGTGGGATGTTTCCATATAGAAACTAAATTATTTATCCAAGGAATGTTCACAAATTTGATAAAGAAGTGTAAAAATTATATAAAAATAATAAGAATAAGTTACCTCTCTAATGCAATCCAAGATTAAGTGAAATATTTTTGAAGTGGGAAAACTGAATGAATCGGTGAAAAAACCCATGTGATATAATTAAGATACTTGCTAAAAATTCTCCACATGTACAAGAAGATAAGAGCACAAATAGAAGAATTAGAGAGATCATAAGTTTCCTAGATGAAGAAAAAGAGTAGAGGATAAGATACTAAAGACCCCATTAATAACTTTACAAGTCTCTTAAAGTGTGTGACACTTGTGGTCTAATCCCTTACAAATTAGGGAGGTATGTGCCAAGTGTAGGAAGGGAGGTTACATGCAAGTAAATCCTTTTTAAACTTAGGTTGACTAAAGAGGTGAGAGCCACCTCATGGAATATGGATTTATGAGAATTTATAATTTCTATAAATATAAATTCTTCATAAATTAAAATGGAACTTAGGGTAAACAAAATTATCTTAAATAAAAGGTAATACTAATACTCACCCTTAAACTTTATTTATGGTTTTAAAACAAAAAATAAGGGAAGAAACATTACTAACTCTCCCCCTTGATGACAACTTTGTTCAGTCCTAACTTATTACAAAAAAAGACAAACTTGTCTTTACAAAGAGGTTTAGTGAATATATCATCCATTTGTTCTTTATTAGGACAAAAAGAAGAAGAATCTAATTATCTTCAAGAAGTTCATGCTGAAAGTGGTGTTTAATATCAATATTATTGGATCTTGCATAAAAAATTAGATTTTTTGCTAAGGCAATTGCACTTTGACTATCACCAAAAATTGGAGTAGTCGAATGTTGTGGGTGGCCCAAATCTATAAGAAGTCTTCTAATCCAAATAACTTCCTTTGTATCATGATTACAAGATTTATATTTAGATTTTATGAAAGATAGAGATACATTTTGTTGCCTTTTACTATTCCATGAAATAGTGTTAGAATCCAAGGAGAAGCAATAACCACTAGTGGATCTATAATCATTTGGTTCACTAGCCTAATCAGAATCTAAATAACTTGCCAAAAAAATGTTAATCAAGGTGTACTTGATGCCATAGGTTAGAGTACCTTTAATATAATGAATAATTATTTTAATAGCTTTAAAATGAGTATCTTGAGGATTACACATAAAATGAGAGACAAATCCAATAGAAAAGACAATATCAGGATGAGTATGAGTAAGATAATTCAAACTACTAACTAATTATCTATATAAAGGTGGAGCAACATTTTATATTTCTATGTCATTAAGAAGTTTAATAAAAATTTCACAAGGAGTAGCAACAGGTTTGGAATCTAACATATTAAATCTAGATAATAAATCATATGCATATTTAGATTGAGAAATAGAGATGCTATCCTTTTCTTGTCAAACTTGAATGCCTAAAAAGTAATGTAAGAGACCCAAATCCATCATTTCAAAGGTATTTTTCAAAGCATTTTTAGTGCAAGAAACCATCAAACTATTATTTCTAGTTATGCTTAAGTCATCAACATAAAAAACAATGATAACTATACCATTTGGAGTATTTTTGATAAAAAGATTAGGATCATTAGAACTATGAGTAAAGCTTTGAGCTATAAAGAATTGATAAATTTTAGAGTATCATTCTCTGGGAGATTGTTTTAAACTATAAATATCTTTTTTTAACTTGCATACAAGATGTTCATTTCCTTTCTTCATAAAACCAAGAGGTTGAGACATGTACATTTCTTCATGCAAGTCACCACTTAAGAAATCACTCTTAACATCCATTTGATAAATAGGGTAATAATGCAGGTGAGTAGATAAAGCTACAACAAATTTAATAGTGAGAATTTTAGAAAAAAGAGAAAAAGTTTCATTATAGTCAATTCTTTCAATTTGAAGAAAACCTCTAACAACTAGTCTAGCTTTATATTTTCCAATTTGATTGTCATAATTAAACTTAGTTTTAAACAACCATTTACAACTTACCAAATTATGCCCTTTAAGTAAAGGAACTAATTCGCAAGTTTTATTAGAAATCAAAGAGTTTTGTTAATCATGTATATATTTTTCCCAATGAGGGTGATCTTGAGATTTTTTTAAATTTTAAGGATCATTATTTTGCATATGTTTAGACATAAAAGCATAATTGCAAAATTATTGTCTAGTTCGACGAATATCATTAGGATCAACATTAATTCCTAAATATTTTATAGTAGTCTTGGCCCATTTAGGCATAAATTTAAGTGGAACAAGACTAGAAGAAGGATAAGGAATTGGAGTAACAACATCATTATGATTATTACTAGATTCAAAAGGAAAAAAAGCATAAAAAATATCAAGAGAATCTGAATTGGAAGCACAATCAAGCACACCTTTTTTAGAAATATTAACATTCATTTTAATATTGATTTTATTAGTTTGAGGATCATAAACCCTATAGGCTTTAGATGATTCATCATAACTAACAAATATAAAGGTGTCTACTTTAGAATCTAGCTTTTGATGCCTTTCAATTAAAATATAAACAGATGCATCATAACAAAAAACACACAAATTTTTTAAATTAGGGTTTTTACCACTCTAAGATTCTTTAGGTGTAATATTTTAAAAAAAAATTATGGGAGTCCTATTAATGAGATAAATAGACAATACATGGCTTGAGACCACAATTTATAATGCATATTTTTAGCATACAACATACACCTAGACATTTCAATGATAGTCCTATGTTTACGTTCAGTAATACCATTTTACTCAAGTGTGTAGGAAATAATTTTATCATGTTTAATTCTATGTTGCTTACCATATGCAAGAAAATTATTTTTAACATATTTGATACCATTATCAGTGCATAATATGTGTAAAGAACAATGAGATTGTTTTTCAACAAATGCATGAAAGTGAATAAAAGTGTCTAAAATTTGATCTTTAGTTTTCAAGAAATAAATCCAAACTCGCCTAGTGCAACCATCAAAAAATATTAAAGCATACTTAGCACCATTAATAAAAAGAGTTTTCATAGGGACTAAAATATCACTATGAACTAAATGAAGCTTTTTAGTAGCATGCCAAGAGTGATTTTTAAGAAAAGATTCTCTATGAATTTTACCAGACATATAACCATTACAAGTAGAAGTAGTGGGAGAAATGTTAGGCAAACCTTCCACCATATTGAGTTTGTTCATGAGATTAATAATTTGGTAATTAATATGCCCTGATATTTTATGCCATAATTTAGCATCATTCAAAAAATCAAAACATGAGAATATGAGGGAGAAGAGAATCAAGTAAATCTAAAAAAAATTATCATTGTTTAGGAAATTAGTGGCAACTACCTGAAAATCTCGCTTAATATATTTAACAAAAAAAGTATCATTAATAAATTTTACTTTATAGTCTTGTTTACTTAATTGAGGTATGAAAAGTAAGTTCAATTTCAAATTAGGAATAAGAAAGACACCATGCAACTCATCATTAGGGATTGTAACATTTCTCATGGCTTCAACATTGCAAGAAACATGATTTGTAAGATTTAAATGATTTTTGGAAAGATCTAGTTTTTAAAAAGTAAAAAATTGAGCATTAGATGTCAAATGTTGAGTAACACTAGAATAAATAATCCATTCAATAGGAATAGCATGCAAAGCACAAGTAAAAGTAGCTCTAGTATTAGACTTCTATTTTACTTGAGTCTTATTATTACTAGTGCTAACATTGTCTTTGACTTTAAGCTTTCTATTTTTTATATCATGTTTCTTTTTGAAGTAGTCATATTCATCATGAGTTTTTTTGTCACAATAATTACACTCTAACTTTTTATTAGGTTTAGAGTTATATTTTTGATCTTTCTTATCATGTGTATTATTAAAATTAGCATGTTCTTTGCCATTCTTATGTTGGTGTTTAGAAATAAAATCATGTTCATTAGTCTTAATACTAACAAATTAAATCAACTTTTATTCTTATTGATGTAATAAAGCACAAAATAATTCAAAAGTTAAAATAGTAGATAGAGTAAAAAATCTAGTTGAGAATGAATATTAGTAATAAACTGTTAAAAAGCTCAAGGCAAACTTTTTTTCATAAAAATATGAATCAAATTTAAATCAAAAAGTTTAACACCTAATCTAATAAACTGAGAATGTAAGGAATGAATTTTAATCAAGAAATCATCCATAGATTTAAAATCATTATATTTTAAATCTAACAATTGATCTTGAATCTGAATTTTATGAGATTTATTCACATCATAAATAGATTTAAGTTTAGACCAAGCAGTGGAGGCAAGAGAAAAGTCATCAATATGAATATGCAATTCAAGGGTCATGGCCATGCCAATCAATCCTAAGGCCTCATCATTTTTTGCTTGCTATTTCTCTTGAATTTTGATAGAGGTAGTCTTAGAGTCTAGTTAAGGATCTGTCATCTACTATGTGTACCAAATGTTTGAAAGTAAAAATGTATAGCATATGTGATTTCCATAAACGGTAATTGGTGGATATGAGTTTAAATTTGGGCAATAATTGAGTCATTGTGCCATGAAAGCTCACCTAAGAACTAAAAAATGAATTAGCAAAAAAAATCACTTAAGTAAGAAGGGCATAGGAGGGGCTTAGAATCAAAAAGATGACTTGCCAGCATGCAAAAGGAATGTCTTAGCAAAGAAAATCTAAAAAAATAATTGCAAACTAAAAAGTTTAAAAAATTAATTTGCCCAAGTGATCTTAAAAAAAGATGAAATATATCCACTCTTACTTTAAAAAATTTAACAAATTAAATTATTTCTTTAAGCTTTATCCAATTAAATGGATTTTAAAATGCTATTTTAATATTAAAAATTGAACAAAGGTGAAATGGATTTTTTTTATTAATTAAAAACTATGATTAAAAAATGCCTTTTATAAGACAAATGCTTCCATGAGATATATTTATGGAAAGTGTCAAAAAATAAACCTTTTTGTACATTAATTTAAAAAAAGTTCAAATGAAATGACTTTCATAAGAAAATAATCCTTAAATGATTTTTTTAAAAATAAAAAACTGATATGCTGAAAAAGAAGATTGAAAAGACTTTTATTTTAAAAACTTTATCATTAAAAAAACTTAAAAAAGGCATATGCAAACATAGCACTTAGCTGAGAATGAGCATCTAGAGAAAAGAAAAAAATATACCTGACACTAATTATGATGCCTAGCCATGAAAATTTTCTAAATTTGATGCCAATAATAGGAAAGAAGACCAGACTAGAAATGCCCAACAAGGAAGAAAGATAGGATAAATTTCTCAAAGAATAGACCCTAGATACATGTTAGAGGGTCATACAAATTGGTAATGACATCGTACATATTTGTGCAATTGATCATATGGCTAGAAAAAAAGGAGAGAAAAAAATAAAAGGTTGTCGGGGGGCGATGCCTTAGTAGGGAGGTCAAGTAAAATGGTAGATAGCTGGTCAAAACAAAAAACCTACAAACAAAAAAAACTTTGCCAAGAATGTTAGCTGAGCATTAATTATTTTTTATATTAAGTTCTTTTTTTATGTAATTTTTGATTTATAAAAATTCACAATAAACATAAATTAAAAAAATAAATTAATGATCCCTTGGATTTGAATGGAAGAAAAAATCCTACAAAAAATTTTAAATTTGAAAAAAAACTAAGGATTAGAAGAGTGATTTTTTTTAATGATCAAGAAATGTATATATATAATAATACTCAAAAATGAATAAAATCTAATAAAAAATATGGAAGCAAATATATAAAATAAATATTTTTTTGCTTGATGTGTATGCAATGCAAACTTGACTTGAAGTGTTTTTTCAACCAAAAAAGGTGTTAAAGATCCTTTGAAGTAACCTATAAAATTAGTTAGAGTAGAACTCAAGCAAGATAAAAATGAAAAGGAGATGGATTTAGACAAAATTGCAAGGGTAGAGCCCTTGCAAAAAAATCCAAAATCTTTTCTACAACCTATATATAATTAAAAAATTGTTAATAAAAGATGAACTTGGGTATGATACCATGAAGGATTTATCCAAGGAAAGTTCATAAATTTGACAAAGACGTACAAAAATTATATAAAAGGAATAAAAACAAGTTACCTCTCTAATGTAAGCCAAGATTGAGACAAATATTTTTGAAGTGAGAAAATTGAATGAATTGGTGAAAAAACCCACGTGATATTATTAAGAGACTTGCCAAAACTTCTCCACATGTATAATAAGATAAGAGTATAAATATAAGAATTAGAGAGAACATAAGGTTCTTGAATAAATAAAAAGAGGAGAGGAGAAGCTATTTTATAGATATAAAAGAATAATGGGAATTACTAAAGACCCCATTAAGGACCTTATAAGTCTCCTAAAGTTTGTGACATTTGTGTCCTAATCCATTACAAATTAGGGAGGTGTGTGCCAAGTGTAGGAAGGGAGGTTACATGCAAGTAACTCCTCCTAAAACTTAGGTTGACTAAAGAGGTGAGAGCCACCTCATGGAATCTAGATTTATGAGAATTTATAATTCCCATAAATAAAAATTATTTACAAACTAAAAAGGAACTTAGGATAAAAAAAATTATCCTAAATAAAGAGTAATCCTAACAAAAACATATTGGGCACCCATAAGCCTTAACACAAATAAGTCCTTTTCACATGCTCAGACTCATGGAATGATACTATATGACAACATCATATCCACCCACAGGTCTTGTCATAGTTGAGTCCCTTCTAGGAACTTAGACTCATAGGATACTACCATATGGTAACATTCTAGTAACTTGTAGGCCTAGACACAATTGAGTCCCCTTTAGGTACCCAAGATCAAGGAATGTTTCCACATGGTAGCATCCCCACCACCTATAAGCCTCACAATAATCAAGTCCCCTCTAAGCATCTAGGCTCATAAGATATCACCATATGGCAACATCTCTAGCACTCATAGGACTTGACACAGTCAAGTCCCCTCCAAGTACCCAAACTCATAGGATGTTTCCATATGATAGCATCTTGGGAATCTATAGGACTCGATGTAGTCCAGTCCCCTCTAGGTACTGAGCTCATGGGATGTTACTATGTGATAACATCCTAAGCACCTACAAGCCTCATCAAAATTAAGTCCCTTTAGAGTGATCAAGATCATAGGGTGTTGTCGTGTGGTAGCATTCCTAAGCACTTATAACCCTTAGCATAGTTTCATCCCCTCTAGTCACTTATGTTCTTGGAATGCTACTACATGGTAGAATCTAGGCCATTCACAAGCCTTGATGTAGTCATGTCCCCTTTGGGTACCCTAGATTGTGGGATGCTACCATATGGTATCATATCGCTCAATAAAAGATATAGACACACTGATATGGACCATTAGGATTCTTCCTCCTGAAAATAGACTAAAAAATGCCATTAATATTTTCCTTCCTAAAAATGGATTTCAGTGAAATTCATCTTCATAAAAATAGGGGTTTGACTCCTTGATTTTTATTTTAATAGAAAATAAAATAGATCTATTCATGCACACATGACCTATAAGTGAAGGTGAAATGATCTTCATTCACATATAAATTTAAAACTCTATCAAACATTATCATGCCCTAGAAATACCAAAGCAGTCAGGCCTTATCTAAATAGCATGACCTTGTCCCAGGTAGATGCCAATCCATGTTCCTAATTCATAGTGATATCATAAACCATACAGTCAATTTCATAGTCATTGTCATAGTCCTACATTTTTTTATTTATAACTAAGTTTTTTCTTTTTTAATAATTTCATTTTTAAAATTATTCCCATATTAAGCAAGTTAAAAAGTAGTTTGTGTGATTTATATCATATTTTATACAGTCCAATTTTATACAATAGCTTGTCATAATTAGGATTTAATAGTTATTTATCCTAATTTTTTATAAAAAATATTGGTGAACTTGACTCTTGATTCAATATTAAAAATCTTAACCATTTATGATTTTAGGGTTTCTTTAATTTTTTATTATTTCTAATTATTGTATTAGGGTTTTCAGATTTGATAAATTATTTATTAACAATAATCTTCCAAATTTCCATTTCATATTTTATGCAATCTAAGAAAGTTGTTTTTTCCTCTCTTAGAAGAAGTGCTAGATTAAGTGGTACTCAATTTGATCATACTCATGTTTATTTTGATAAGACACATAATATGGATAAGAAAAAAGGTATATCAAGGCCATCAGATATGGATGAACAAAATAAATATGTATAAGTGTGTGATAATACATCAAAACATGAATAATGTAATCAAGATAACAATGAATCTTAAGATGAGCATCAATATATACTTCCACATATAAGTGATGAACAACTAGAGCTTAATAAAATGCAAATTATTAAGAACTTAAAAAACCTTAAGCTTATCATGCAATTTTTCAAACTCTTTTGGGCATAGATAGTAAAAGCATGTATAATAGATCTAAAACTTTCACTGCTATGTGTTATTTAACTTTCTCTACACCATTAGATACAAATTTTGTACTTCCATATACTATAGGGATAACATAAGGGTTTAACATGTCAATATTCAAAATTCCTACTCAATCATTTGAGGCACCACCATTGATTAGCACACATATATTTTTATACACAATCCTTTATGTAGATCATTATAGATTTGTAAACTAAGGTATTGTAAATGGAACAGAATGCTTTGAAACCTAATTAGGAACTAGATTCATATAATTTATTGCATATTCCATTGGTACAACATAATTATGCATATCCTTTACCAATTAGTTTTATGTCACCTAAGCTTACATTGTATGATGGAAAAGGTGCCTCAAATCAATATTTTAGATCATTCATGCATCATGCTTAGACTACGAATCTAATGATAGGTTCATGACCAAATTATTTTTTATAAGTTTAAAAGGTATGCCCTAAAATGGGTCTTTGATTTACCACATTAGTTAGTTCATACATTTAATATGTTGGAAGATCTATTCCTTGTACATTTATCAATCAATATAAGTGTAAATATTTTATATGCACATTGTTTAACTCAAAAAATAATCTAATGAGCCTATCATAGAATATGTATTATGGTATAAGACTATGTTATCTAAGATGAATAATCTTAATGAAGATAATTAATTTAAATATATATATTCAAACATAGACTGCTTCCACCTCTACATGAGTCTATTATATTTAATAATTTTTTATAATTCATGGATTTATGTCACACAATTAAAGAAAGAGAGGTTGAATTTTTGATAATGAATAATTTAAATTATGTAATCAATCTAGTTTATACTTCTCTTAAAAATAATATCACTAAGCTACAATATAAGGTGAGACCAAATAAAAATAAGGGTTATCAAAAGGCAATAGTAAATGCAGTTTCAGAACCTACTTTGCATATTATATTATCATCTCCTCTACGGATATAGTTTACCAATATACCAAAATCTCCCTACAACGTGTTACAAAATTTATTAGAGTGTCATCTCATATCACTCCCTCCCATTAAATAGGTTTATGTAAGTAAACCTATTCCAAATGGATTTGATAAAAACATTTTTTCTGATTTTCATAGAGCACAAGGGCATTCTAAAAATAAATACATGAGTTTGAGACATAAAATTTAGGATCTGATAGATGAGAACATCATTAATGTGGGTACATCTATATATAGTATAATGGCATAACCAAGTGATACTATAATAATGAAAATATTCAATGATCCTTTCCCTAAGCATATAGGTTAAGAGATAATAAATAAGTTAGAGGTGCATTACACATAGAATGCACACCCTCCACCAACCTCTTATCATCAGCATATAGAGTCATATCATCCTTTGAATGGCATCACTGATATTTATCATATGTTAGTGCCATATAAACCACTCATCACATTTTTAGAGCATGATATAGTTGATGATGATGTTGATTTACATTCTTTATTCATTCAAGCTTACATTGATCATCAGCCTATATAGAGTGTCATGGTTGATAACGGTTAAAGTGTGAATATGTACACTATCACACGATAGATACATATATAAGGATATCCTTCATATAATAAAAATAATAAAATAATTTAATGGCCATATTCAGAGTTCTAGTGGTGAGATCACATAACCATTATAGTTTGGTCATGCACATGTGGTCACCAAATTCATAGTATTCCCAAGTGAAATAGTATTTAATAATTTGTTGAGACATCCTTGGATTTATCAATTTCATGTAGTTCCTTTTATAATACATAGACACTTGAAATTAATCTTAGATAATAAGGTTATCACATTTCATGGTATTTCATATGAATACCCCCTCCATCCGAAGGTTATTATCCCCAAAACAACATATTTCAATAGAACAAACTAAATTTATAGTCTTAAATTTAACCCTTCATCATAAGAGGTTCCTAATGTGATAAGGTTTGAAAATATAAAGGATAAGCATTACAATTTTGTATAACCAAAATTCATAAGTAAGATTTTTTGACTAATAGTGTGATTGAGTTTTCTTCTAGAAATTTTGATAAGTCCTAAAACCCTAAATTCCAAACATTGTAAACCCTAATTTTGTCCTAACCTTACTCTAGATGAATTTGAGTGGCATACCCCATAGAATTAATTTGTTATTTATATAAACTAAACCCTAAGTTCTAAGTTATGTATTTGAAACTTAATTCAAACTAACATGAATTATAAAAATACATAAACCCTGTTTACTTTGACATGGTAAATAATGGATATTATTATTCCTTTTGGTCACGCCACATTTAATAAAATGACATGTTTTAGATGGTGGTGTAAATTTGGCAATAAAAAGATATTTTATTGGTAGCTTTAGTTATGGCTAAACTTTAAAACAACTTAGTTTTCTACTTTTGCTAGATCTTTGGAGATTATTTTTAAATGTGTTTTGGTGGATGCTTCTAAATAATAAAAAAGGATGTGTGTTAGTCTTTGTTTAAGCTATATAGTTTGACCCACATTTAATACTTTTTGAAATGGAGATTGTCTTGCTTAAATGGTTATTGGTCATTTCATTTTTAATCTATTTCCAAGATTTTTGTGGAAGACATTTATTTAATGTTGTTCTTTTGAGAAATTTGTAGACTTTTGATTCTCCTTTATTCAAGATTTATTATCATCATGAATTTTTTTGGAAGCTGGCATCAATAAATCAAAATTTTAAGGATTTTTTTAGGCATCTTGTGGATAGTTGGTAAATGTTTCAATTTTTTTTCTTTGTGCTCATGTATGGGTTTTAGTTTTTTTGAGTTCATGAATGTTTCAAAAATGGTTATGTATTTGGATAATAAATATGTAAAACATGATTTTATGCATTCTTTCAAGAAAAAAATTGAATATTTTCTAACATTTTGGTTGAGTGTTTAAATCTTCACAAACTTACACCTGACTATGAGATAGTTTTGAAGTTGATAATTTTAAGACTTTGACATATATTATGTAGGAATAAAGACTGTTTTATCTACATGTTCTTTTTGGTTTTTGAATGGTTAACAATTGGTCATATAACAATTTTTTTATATATGAATATGAAGCATGTATTCAAAGTTTTTAAATTATATAAAATTATTCCATTTGTCGCTATTGTGATGGTTTTGAATGAAATACATAAGGTTTTTTGTGTTGTTGACTAGGATCATCTTATAATTCACATTAAACTTTAAACAATTTTAAGCATGCAATTTTTAAATAAAACATCCAAATAGTAACTTCTATTTAGATGATGAGTTATATGCCATTCAACTATAGTATATTGAATTTCTTGATAGAATAAGTTTAATTATATATCATTTGACGTTTTTGGTTCTTTATTGAAATGGAATTTACAAGGAATCAAATAATAAATGAAATCATTTATTTTAAATCTAGGTATCCTTATTTGATTAAGATTTGAACCTTGCATTTATATTTTCATATCCAACTGAGACTTGCATGCTTATTATATTTATGAGCTTGAATTTGCATGCATTTATGGTTTCACTAATTACAAATTTTTAAAGAGTTCTTCGAGTCAACTTATAATCTCATTATTGTTGGTAACTATTGAGAAATTTGAACCCAAGTCAAATAGGTCAACCCTCATGTAATTTCAAAATTTCATAGGGTCTTCTAGGTTGGAAAGTAGTTCACCATGGTCATTAGTAAAGTCACATAAGATGTTTTACATTGGTCATACTTGTTAAATTATCCTTATGTCATCCTAGGCCATCTTTTGGGTCATTTAATGAAATTGTACAATTTCCTCAAGAGGATGTCAAAGAACAATCTAACATCTCATATGTTAGATGAGTGTCATGGAACTATTTGGAATTGACATGTTATAGGTTCAATGTTAAAATTAAGAAGATCACTTGTAAAAGGAGAAATTTTAGTTGTTATATAGTGTAAATGATAGTTATATTACATGTGGAAGCTTTAATAGTGTCCATTAAGATCCCCAAAAGTCATCTCCATGATCATATAACTTTGATAGTTCTAAAAATGTTGAAAATTGGTTCTTCTCTCTCTTCGTTCCCTTTGGTATGTTAAATAAGTTAATCGGTTTGTAGCTGGTATGGATAGGAGGGGTAGAGTTAAGGTTAATACACTTGGTGGATGAAATTAGTCTCTATATACTCTCATTATATGTTATTATTTTTCATATTGGTAGACTATGCTCTATGAACAATCATTAAGCTTATTAATGCATTCAAAATGCCTGCATAACCCCAACACCCTCAGTTTCATCACTTAATTGTAGTTTCTTATGTGAACTAAATGGTGTACATAGTATTTAAAAATTTATTCCTTCATTCTATGTTTTTCTAAAATTGGTTTGCATGTGTGATCATGGAAATCAACCAAGATCACTCTCATTATGCTAAAGAATGAGTATTATTGGTCTACAAAATAGTATTTCCATAGTTGTATAGTTTTATCTTCTATCAGTGGCTTTAAGACAAAGATAACAAACCTATGTCTCTCTTTGTAAAGCATATAAATTATTTCTCCATGAAATTTTTACATTGAAAGAGGTGGAAGTTGATGGAGATGAGTTTTTAAGATAATGAACAAAGACTAATCAGAGCTCCAATATACACAATCATCTATAGGCATGTACAAAAAATGGAAGACCATCCAAAACTCCAATAGATATGTTTGTATTCAATTTCATTACTTGAATGTATTTCTCAAGTCATCCAAGGATCACTAGGATAGAAAAGACTAGTTCAAGCAACATACATAGGTGCAAAGTTAAGAAATTTGTTTAAAGGGAGAGTTTACCTTAGTTTCTCTAAAATAGTTCTCTACCTAATATAATGCCATATGTTGGTAAGTGATATTGAAGTCTTGACAATCCTAATGTCTTCCTTATTATACCTTAAGCCTAGTAGTATCACTGGACATAAAGAAAAGGTTATAGCTTAAGGAGCTTGAGAACCAAATTCATTCACTCATTTATGTAAAAAGGGTGTGAATGAGACATAAAGTATTTTTTGATAGTTTATGGGGGTTTAACACTCCAAATTTGTGGAATTGTTTTAGGGGTTGAACATTTAGGCTTTATGAATCATCACTAAGAACTGGAATGACCAAAAACCCTCCTAAAACCCTTATTTGAACCCGATGGAAAAGATATGGTTGGAAATTATTTCAGGAGTTAATTAGTTTTGAAAATATTTAGGACTTATCTATAACTCTCATAGGATCCTAAACATCCAATTGATCTATACTATCACTTATATGGACATGTCTAATTCTAGGTTTTCTACAAGTTTTGAAGTGTTTTACAGGTTTAAAAGGTAATGAATAGATGAAATTAATTGAGGAAGGTGTATGGGGACTTGATAAAACCATTTATACTAATTTATCACCATATTTGTGCATTAAAATCCCTTTGCTACACTTTTAATTGCATGTAGTTGTGGATAGACAATGAGAAAGCAATGTGATTGTTAAGTGTGATAGTGATAAGAGTGTTTTGAGGTGTATTTGATAGACCATATTTAAAAAAGGTTTTGAATATATGTCCTAACATCTCTAAAATTTATCTTTTTTTATAAATTACAAGTCAATTGAGTGACAAATGTGAAGTCAATCCTAGAAGGGTTAGTGAGTGGTTGTTAAAGAGTGAATAACAAATGCCCATGATGATTTCATCAATTGAGGATCATATGATGGATATTATAATATTTTTGATACCTTATTATGATATTTAAAATGTGTAAAATATAAATATGTAAGTTTTAGATAATCAAGCGGACCCATCATACAACAAGATAGTTTCAAGAAGGCTAGTGAAGAGTCTCTACACCAACTTGAGGGAAAATGATGAACTTCAGGTGGACACTTGTCCATGAAAACTTCTTGACTTATTTTTTACCTAATTAATTTCATTATACATATTTTTCATATTTTTACACTTGGCCTTGTGACCCTTCCACTTCTCTTCTTCTATCTCCTCTCTTATGCTCTATATATGTAATCCATTTTAGCATTTGTATATAGTACACACCTAGTATGGTGAATCCATGTTGGTTTATCACCTTGTTTTACCCTTGAATAATATTATGAAGTTTATTTTATCTCTATAATATCTTTCCTAAGTGTGTTAAGTGGTTTATGTGGTTTACAAGTGATGAATGTCTTCTCCTTACTTCCATTATGTTCTTACATGTTTTGTGTGAGTGATATCTATTCTAACAAGTCTCATAAAGTATATGTGTTTGATAAGTGTGACTTGAAGTTTGAGAGGGATTATTATTTTATATTATCATACCTTCTTTTCACCCACCTCTATAAATACATATAAATTTACCTCTATGAGAAATACTTATGCTAGAAGGATAAAGAGTCAAGGTCAATCTTAGTAGTCTTCTTTCCTAGTGCAAATGCAAGTGTGTTTATGGACTTATATTTGGTGTATCACCTCATTATCATATGTTAATTTTACTTTAATTCTTCCATTTTCACCCCCTAAGTGATATGTCTAGTGTAGTGTCTAAGCTTAAGAGATAAATCAAGGGAGCTAGCCCTTTAACCTAGAGTTTTACCTCTGCAATAGACAACCCACATGACTAGAGGTAATCCCATATTGCTCAAATGTGGAGAGTTATAAACTAACTCATTTAAGGGTTAAATATTTGGATACAAATTTTTTGGCATGATCGATGGGACCAAGCTCTAAAAGAGTAAAAAAATTGTTGGTGTGTTCTTCCTATTATCATATTCTAGAAGCATTCAAGCAAACACCAATGGTGACACTGAATAAAATCCTATGGTGATAAGCAGCGTAGGTACTTATTAAAAATAATTTGATAAAGTCTTTTGTTTCATTTGACTAATGAATTTTATATAGATGGATATGTTGAGATTACTTACTACACACCTCTCTATAAACCTTTTCATAACCCATACTATGTTCCTAGATAGCCTTATTAAAATGGTTATCAATCCTATGGTCAACCCATCCCTTATCTATATGGTGATGAAGATGTTGAATAATCTTGTGAAGAATCCTAAAAATAAGGATATCAAGAATATAATTTTAAGTCTCTTGAGGAAGAGATCCAAGTTCTTAAGATGCAGGTTATTGAAGGAGAAATCCAAGCTATTAAGAGGCAAATTCTTAGAGGCAGTCTTCCCCAACAATCGTATCCACCCTATCAACTCCTATACAATATTTTAAATGTCAATACCAAAAACAATACTCCTCTCTTCCTCTTATTACAATTCCACCTCCAACTAAATCATTGTTGGCATTTAGGTCATAAATACTAAAATCATAAAGGTTAATGAAGAAATGTGAGAAAAAGATTGATATAATCCTTATTAATTTTATAGAAAAGATGAGAAGGTATGTTCATTTTTTATGAATAAATGGAGATTTATTGAGGAGGAATTCAAATATGTCATGAATTATATTTTCATGAGATGATATGCTACATCCAATGGTGGGTTGATAGGCTTGAAAGGTGGGAAAACTAATAAGTTGGGAATCAACTTGTAGTTTCCAAATCCAATCCCCAAAAAGACAATGAGGAAGGTGAAAATCTATTTGAAAAAAATGCCTCTCTCCCCTCATGAATATTATTATGTCCCATATCAGTCCTATCATATTCCTTGTCATCATGAAGAGTAAATTCAATCCTCAAAAGAGCCTAATAGCCTAAAATTTCTAACTTGGAACCAAGAAGTTGATGTCAAGGGAGAAAACCTTGAGTGTGTTCAAAATCCATTGCCCTCTCTTCAAAAACCTAAATCTTGTCCATCTTGGAGGTCTATCTAAAAAGAGTTTTAACATGAAAAATAATCCTTGGTTAAAAATATGGAAGTTGAATTTATAACCATGGAAGATATTTAAGAAGATAATGAAAGTCATGAGGTACTTGTTGAAGAAAATGAAGTGTCTATAGCTCAACAAAATCTTCTCTCCCTCTAAGATTTATTTCAAGTGTCTCCTTCTATAATAGTGTCCATATATGAACCCTCCATTATACCTCATACTCCATATCCAAACCATCAAATTGTTCACCACCCTCCCACTTCATCCCCTCTTGAAGGAGAACCCATCTTATGGGAGGTAAGAAAACAATACCAAGTTTAGTTTGTAGCTAATAAAAAAAATGACACACATGTTTATGAACAAGGACTCCCATTGGTAAGGACAAGTGCAAGACATCCTTATTGAGTCAATAAAGAGAAGATATAGATGGAATTTCATTTGATCATAAGTAATTTTATCAAGGTATGTGGTAGACCTATCGACAAATGTTCCATGAATATGAAAATATTGAGAATCTAGTTCTTGAAGGAGAGTAAAATGAGATTGTTGAAGATGAATGCAATGTTCCTATTAAACAAATTTTTTTTAATAACATCATAGAGAAATATATGATGATTATGACATTCACTAACATAGTCAAGAAGATGAGTTTGAAGAGGTTGTGTTTCTTGAGGAAAAAGAGAGAAAAGATAATTGGAAGTAGTAGATTGAGATTCTCCAAGAACATAAGGAAATTTGTAAGGTTGAAGTTAAATTACACAAGAAGATAGAACAAGATGTACCCATGAAGGATAATTATGAAGATTGGATTGATTATACAAACCTCCTTGAAGAGCTCGAGGAGCTTTTAGTTGATAAGAAATATGATCTCATTAAGAGTACCATAGAGATCAAGGAATCATGCCTAATTGAAACACCATTGTAAGTTACAACTAAAGAGTCTCATGAGAGTGTTGAGTTTGTTGAAATATAATAATATCTCACCTTCATAGGTAACCTATTTGTATCTATTATGGTTTTATTGAAGATCATGCTAATGGGGTTGGTAAACATGAAGAAGTTGAGAACATTAAGGCCAATTATCATAAGGAATATTTCCTCATGTATTCATTAATCTATTGGAGTAATATATGGTGAAAATTTCCCCTTTAATCTAAGAGGATAAAGTTGATTCAGGTTAGTCTGTACATAACCTAGTTTCCTTTGAGTTGTTTGTGTGTTTTCCCTAATTTTTAAAGTGAACACAATTGTGTTTCTTATTATCTTGATTTTTGTTTTGTTTCATATTTTATATTTGATTTGGTTTTATGTTCTATTCATAGGCATATCAGTGTCAAATGTAGTGCATAGGTGACTCCATTGACCAAAGATAGAATAATGCAACTAGTCCTTAGTATAGTAGGCTTGTTACCCCTAGAAAATCACCAAAATGTTGATTAATTTGACCCCAAGTCAAATTAGGCCAACCCCAATGTATGTTTAAACTTAAATATGGTATCTTAGGTTAGAAATTAGTTCACCATGGTTATTAGTAAAGTCACATAGGTTGTTTTACCTTGGTCATACTTGTTAAATTGTCTTTATGTCATCTTAGGCCATCTTTTGGATCATTTAATGAAATTATATGATTTACTCAAGAGGAAAAGTGTGTCAAAAAATAATCTAGCATCCCATGTTTTAGATGAGTGTTAGGGAACTATTTAGAATTGACATGTTGTAGGTACAACATTAAAAACAAGAAGATCACTTGAAAAAGGAGTTGTTTGAATTATTGTATAAAATGCATGATAGTTCTACCATGTGTGGAAGATTTAGTAGTGTCCCTTCAGATCCCCACAAGTCATCTCCATTATCAGATAGATTTGATAGCTCCAAAAATGGTGAAAACTAGTTCTTTTCTCTTTTCACTCCCTTTGGTAGGTTAAACAAGTCAACCAAATTGCAATTGCTACAAATACGAGGGGTAGAGTTAAGGTGAATGTGGATGAAAAGTAGTCTTTGTATACTCTCATTCTATGGAATTAGTTTTTAGATTTGTGTAATATGCTCTATGAACAATCTTTAATATTGTTGATGCCTTCAAAATGCCTATATAACCCTAACACCCTTGGTTTCAGCACCTAATTATAGTTGTTTGTTTGAATCAAATGGTGTACATAGTCTTTTAGAGCTTATTCCTTCATTCCATGTTGTTTTAAAATTGGTTTGCATGTGTGATCATGGAAAGTAAGCAAGATAACTCTCTTTATGCTAAGGAATAAGCATTATTAGTCTATAAAATAGTGTTTCCATAGTTATAGAGTTTCATCTTTTGTTAGTGGCTTTAAGACAAAGATAACACACATTTGTCTCTTTTCTTAAAGCATGAAAGTTATTTCTCCATGAAATTTTTCATTGGAAGAGGTGGAGGTTGATGGATATGAGTTTCCAAGATAATGAACAAAGACTGATTAGATCTCAAATATACATAGTCATCTATAGGCATGTACGAAAAATGGTAGACCATCCAAAACCCCAACAGATATGGTTGTATTTAATTTCATGAATTACATGTGTTTTTCAAGTCATCCAAGGTTAACTAGTAGAGCCAAGACTAGTTAAAGAAACATATAGAGGTGCAAAGTTAAGAAAGTTGTTTAAAGGGAGAATTTACCTTAGTTTCTCTAAAATAGGTCTCTACCTGATATAGTGTCATTTGTTGGTAGGTGATATTGAAGTCTTGACAAGTTTAATGTATTCATTCTTATAACTTAGGCATAGTAGTATAAATATACACAAATATAAGTTTTTTTAGTTAAGGAGAATGATGATAAAGTGGATTTTCACTTAGTGAGTTTTCCACTGAAAACACTCAATGAAAGTTATAGTGCATAGAGCCTAAAATTTGAAATGCAACTAGTACACTATAGTAGATTAATGAGAGCATGATTTTAAGGCATGAGATGAAATAAAATAGGTGTATAATGGTCTTAGTGACCTCAAGAGGAATCAAATAGGGTGAAGTCTAGTTTTAAGATATATATCATCACCTATAGGTGACATGGTTAACATATATTGCAAATTAGCCTAGTTAATGGAAAAGACAAGTTTGGAAAGGTTGGAAAAGGTATAATATGGGTGAGAAATTTTTTACCATTCTCACACTTGTCTAATGAATTTTCATTTGATTCTAATGTGCAAGGAGATAGAGCAAGAACTAGGTTTTGAGACTTCACACTCAGTCAACTAAGACCCTACCCATAGTGGCATTCCTAAAAAATAGTCTTGAGGAAGGTGAAGTTTTAAGGATGTTAGAAGCATATCCAAGCCTTAAAACTTTAAATAGATGTCACCATGACATAAATTAACTCCCCAAAATCTCATTTAGGTCATATAAATAGGGGATATGTCCTTTATTTTGTCTAAGATAGAGGCCAATCTTTAAACAAGAAAGTATGCAAGTTATTATGTGAAGAGTGAAAATATGAGTGGAAGAGCCTTGGAATAATTTTAGGATGGTATGAAAGGTTTATTTTTATGTCAAAAAGTGTGGATAATCACCTACAATCATTAGAAACTTATAGGTGGTTATATACTTAGTAAAACATAGTTAGGCCTACTGGGCCTATAACTAAGCACGAGCCCTAATGGATTAAAACTTCACTTATATGACCATGAGAACCTAACAAACACTTTAATAGATTTAAAGGGAGAGTAAAAGGATATTAAGAACCATTTTTTTAGATAATAACATAGGAGTGGCCATTGTGGCTTAAACCTCTCTCAGACCTACTTATAATGCATTAAAGGAGATCGAGAGCTAGCTTCATTCACTCACATTAATATGGAGGGTATGCATGATACATAAATCATTTAAGGATATTTGGGGGGTCTTACACTCCAACTTTGTGGAATTAGTTTAGGGGTTGAATGTCTAGGCTTTATGAATCATTATTAAGAACTAAAATGACCAAAAACCCTCCTAAAACCCTTGAACCTAATGGGAAAGATATGGTGTGAAATTATTTCAGAGGATTTAATTGATCTTGAATCTAGTTTTTAATTTTCTATCACTCTCCTAGGCTCCTAGACATCCAATTGATTTATACTATCACTTGTACAGACATTTCTAATTCAAGTTTTTCTACAAGCTTCAAAGTGTTTTATAGGTACAAAAGGGAATGAGTAGATGAAAGTCATTGAGGAAGGTGTATGGGGACTTTTTACAACCACTCATACTCATTTATCACCACATTTGTGCATGAAAATCCCTCTACTACACTTTTCATTATATGCAATCTTGGATAGATAGTGAGAAAGCAATGTGACTACTAAGTGTGATAGTGATAAGAGTGGCATTAAAAATATTGAGTTATATTTGATAGATTATAGAATAAAGAGGCTTTAAAAATATGTCATAACATCTCTATAATGCATCTTATTGAGCAAATTCAAGTCAATTGAGTGATAAATGTGAAGATAATCTTATAAAGGCTAATGAGTGGTTGTTAGAGAGTGAATAATAAATGTCCATGATGAGTTCATCAGTTTAGGATCATATAATGGATATTATAATCTTGTTTCAAACTTCTAAAAATAGTTCAAATTCGTCAAAGATCCCTATGGTAGTTTTATATAGTTAAGTGGACTCATCATCGAATAAGGTAGTTTAAAGAATGATAGTGAAGATCATCTACACCAACTTGAGAGAGAAAGATGAACTTCAGGTGGACACTTATCTATGACAACTTCTTGACTTGTTTTCTACATCATTATTTTGAATTGTTATTGGTTATCTAATTTTGACACTTTACCTTGTTACCCTCCCACTTATCTTCTTATTTCTCCTCTCTAATACTCTATATATGCAATCTATTTTAGCATTTATATCTAGTACACACCTAGTATGGTGAAGCCCTGCTAGTTTGGCACCTTGATTTTCCCTTGAATAATATTCTAAATTTGATTTTATCTCTACAATATCTCACATAAGTGTGTTAAGTGGTTTATGTGGTTGACAAGTGATGAATGTCTTATCCTTGTTTCCATTCTACTCTTACATGTTTTGTGTGAGTGATATATATTCTAACAGGTCTCATTAAATGTATGTGTTTGATAAGGGTGTCTTGAAGTTTAAGAGGGAATAGTAGTTTCTAATATCATATCTCATTGTCACTAACCTCTAATATACATATAAATATGCCTCTATGAGAAATAATTATGCTAGAAGGATAATGAGTTAAGGCAGTCTTAATAGTCTTCTTTCCCAATGCAAGTACAAGTGTGTGTGTGTGGAATTATCTTTGGTGTATCACCTCATTAGCATAGGTTAATTTTAGTTTCCTTCTTCCCTTTTCACACCCTCAAGTGATTAATAAAGTGTAGTGTGTGAGCCTAAGATATAAATTATAGGAGATAGCCCTTTAACCTATAGCTTTACCTCTGTTATAGGCAACCCACAGTCCTAGAGGTAATCCCATGTTGTCCAAATTTGGAGAGGTATAAAAAAACTCATCCAAGGGTGAAATATTTGGCTAAAATAGTATTAAGGTTCAAATGTTTTATTTTATCTTCATTTAGAAGTTGGATAGTTTTAAGATGAATATTTAGACTTACAGTTATACATTAGTTGAGAAAATGAAATATAATTCAAAAATCATTTGATCTTGTTTAAATATCAACTATTGAGAAATTTCTCTACATGAAGCATTATTGTTCCTTCTGGTTTATTATTTTTATCACCAAAATTTTCACCTTTGGAAGGTTGATCAAGACTTCATAATTTGGGGTAACGTGAAGATAATCCTAGGCTTTGGGTGGCCTCATAGGTGTATTGAATCTCTAGATTATAGGGTTATCTCCCCTTAATGTATCAATTAGGCTCATAACACTACACTCCTATCTTGTAAGGGGAAATCGAAAGGGATAAAATGAAAGAAACCTACTAGGGAGGTGATATGCTAAAGATAACCTAGGAATAATCCCATTGTATAGCTCAAATGAGAGGGCTTGAATTGCCATCTAAAGGGTGAAATTTTTAGGTATATCAATTCTTGCATACCCAGTGGGACAAGGTTGAAAGTGATTGAATAATTATTGGTGTTGTCCTTTAACATATCACCCTTTGGAGGCATTTTAACAAAAATCAATGGAAACTCGAAATGAAACTCAAATGGTTTAAGAAGCCCAGGTGCTTAGAAATTATAAAACTGGTATGTGTCATTACTCATATGATTAGAAAGACTCTTGTGTACCTTCATATCAGTCTTGTCAAGTTAATTTTGTTTATGGATTCTCTTCAAGTAGATATCAAATAGTTTCATACCAAGTTTACCAACATCCCACCTATCCCTGTAATCAACCTTGTCAAGCTAGGTTTCTCCTTATTCATTATTATCCATCTTTAAAAAAACCATACTAGACCTTGTAAGGATGACTATAAAGATTGATAGAGAAGTAGAGAATGTGTATCTTATCCTATCTATCCCATTCAATAATTTAAAGAGATATTTCAAGGCTTTTGGAGAGTGTGGGTAGGTTTTGAGAAGGAAGTTCATCCAACCAATGAAAGGCTAGAGGTTAAGGCCCTAATACACTTAGTGTAAGATAGGTTAATGAGGTGAGAAGGGGAACATATCCAATATAATAAAAAACCTTCTTATGTTTATTCTACACCCACGTTTCAAATCTTCATTCCTTAATAAGAACTAGAATTATTTAAGTAACCCCCACTCTCCCTAAATAAACTCAAACCATCCCTTCATGGATACCCTCTTAGACTAAGACCCCTAATTATGTCATGCCTACTCTTGAGAAAGATCCATCTCCCATGCCTATCCAAAGTTAATAAAAGGATATGTGTATGGTATCCAATTCAAAATATCTCTCAATCCCTTCAATATCTTCACCTATACTTCAAGTTGAAGCCATCCATGAATTTTTAACAACCTGTAAGTTTAATAAATTAATTGAAGAGTGGAAAGAGAAGAATATAACATCTTTAATTTAGTTCTCTTCTCCATTTCTTCAATAACATCATGATCAACCTAGTACTTCCAAAATCCCAAATTGGAAAGACAATCTAAAAGGTTTCAAGAAAGCCAATGAAGTTTATTTCCCTCCCACCCTCTCCTATTGTGGATAATTATTTATATTGAGGACTAGAGATGGACTTTCAAATGTGAATGAGAGCTCATCAAAATTAGCTAATGAGGTCGGAGTTCATGAAAATGAAGATCAATCAGCTATAAGTGAGCCTCAAGAATGCTATGAAGATAGTGTTTCCAATGTATATGATGAGGAAATATTTTTTGGTACTCCTCTTTATCAAGAATGAAACAAATATGTCTTCAAGGATGATGAAGAGATTGTCTTGATGGTGGAACATGGAAACAATACCTTGAAAAGAATGAAGAAGCAGATCTTGATCAGGTATGATAGTAGTTGTACAACAATTTCATAGAATAAATGTACTTTCTTGTAAATCATGTGAGCCCCCTAAAATAATAAGGTGAATGTCAACATGAAATTGGTAAAGTTGAAATCATCTTAAGAGAGAATGAATCAAGTTTGGCATAACTTAGACATGATGAATTGAGTCTTAAATGAGAATTTGAACTTCAATTCTTCATGAAAAAGAATAATATCAATCTATTTCTCATGGATTGGGCCTTGATGAATAAAAAAATTACTATAAAATAGTTGAGAAAGTTGTAGTTGAAAATGAAGTAAAGTTTCTTGAAGATACTTTGCTTATTAGTCTGGTTGAACCTAATGGGCAAAAAATAAAACTTGAAGAAGATAAATTTCATTAATATCATGAGTCTATTTTATAATTTTAATCATCTAACTAAATTTTTGTCCCTAAAGAGAATGGTAGGATTAAAATTGATATTTACATGTTTTCAAGTGATGAAGAAGAAGCTTCCTTTTGAGAAGAACTAGATTTTTTTTCTAGTATAGATGGTAAACCTACAACCCATGAGGAGGATGTTAAGATTGTGGTCTTGGCCAATGAGCATTATGAAGGCATACATGATAAGACTCTTGAGGATAACTCCTTGGTTTATGACCTTATTGTATTTCATAGACAAGTTCAAAGAGGCTTTGAAGACATGTGGAAGTCCTACTTGGACATGTTCAAGGAATTTGAATAGCTTGATGGGATAACACCTCAAGAAGAATAAGAGGAAGTTTTTATGAAAATTAAAATGTTGCTAACTCTCCAAAAAATCCTATTACTCATCACCAAAAAGTTAAAATCTATGGTTTAACAAGGTATGATGAGTATGACACTTTATAGGTCTCTCACATTACCTAAGCTAGATAATAGTATGAATTAGAAAGTGAAGATCATGATGAGTTTTTATTTTTTGGAGACATGTTTGATATTGTGGACATATATGAAGTTAAGACAAATAAGGTGGTGGCAAAGAAAGGAGTTGGTCAAGAAATGACAAAGTCTAATCATTAGCTTGCATATCTTCCTTGCTCATCACATGAAGGTGATTCAAGGAATTTTTCTTTCGATCCAAGAGGATCAGTTTTGGTAGGTTATTTTTACATAGTAGTTTTTATCTTTTATTTCCTTTAAGTGTTGGTATCATAGGGTTTTGTCTTGTTATTTTTTTATGTGTCCATTCTCTTTATTTCTTGTGGTTATGTGTTGGTGAGGGCATTCAATCATTTCTTTCATTTCAAGAGGTTTGAAATCAGTTTTAAGTTATAATCATGTCTAATTTTGGGTGAATAATGAGTCCATATCCTAATGAATATATGAGGTAACTAGTCTAGATGCATAGCAAACATGCAATCCCAAGAGGTCACCAAAGATATTAGATAAAATTTGGATACCATAGGTGAGTAACATTTGAAACTTACTAATTAGGATTATTTAACCTTATTTATAGTCTCTATTAATCCATGGTTTTAATTTCATGATTTATACTTAGATGATGTATTACTCAATGGTACTTAGGTTGTGTCAGGGTGTTGGAGGTCTAGTCCAAGCCCAAGAGTCATGATCCTCAATTTGCATAGTTTAAACATTTTCAATATGTTTTTATATCTAGAATGACATCTCTTAGATCAAATATATTTTCATGTTTGTATATCCTAAAATTTTCAACATTTTTGGTTAATTTAAAACATACAAATGGTGGTGAGGTCATCAAAAGGGCCAAAAAGAAGAATTGTAACATTGAAATACACTTGTTAACTCCTCTAAAGTCAGGTTTCAATGTGAAAGGATTAGTTTGCAAGCATGTGATTATCATGTCAGGTTATTCAAGTGTTTTTAAATGTAAACTCAAGTTATATAATCATTGGCATGCCTAAAAAGGGGTAAAACCCCAATCATCTCCTCCATCAAGCTCCTTAATAGCGTAGAGTGGTTTAACTATTTTCATTCAATACATAGAGGAGAGATAATGTGAAGGTAAATGATAATAGGGGAATAAATGTGTCTTGATTCCTTTAAAAATCAAAATAATAGTTGATATTTTTATTTCCTAAACTCTATGAGAAATCACTAATGAAATAGGTTGTCTAAAACTCTCCTAAAACCCTATAATCACATTTTTGGGCATTTTAAGGGTAGTTGTGAGCTTGTTGGAGAGAATAAAAGATTACGAGAAAACCTTATAAGTCATAATAATCCCTCAAATAATTTACAATTACCTATTTGGCACATGCAATTAGATGAAGAGCAAAACCTTCACATTGGGTGAGTTTCAAGCACACATTTCATTAATCTTCAAGTAGGGTTTCTCTGGTTTGAATGTTGGTCTTGTTGACCAAATTTGACTTTTAGGTCAAATTGGGGCACCCCTAGGTGAAAATTTGGTTTTAAATACTTTTAGGAGGCCTAATATATTATCATGGGGTGTATTTCATGTTATCTGATGTCATTTAAGGTCATCCTAGCCTTAGTCTTAGTTATATTAGTCAATTAGTCAATTTGGTGTCATTAAATGTGCTTTTATGGGTCATAAATGCAATTATCATGGTTACCAAGGTTATTATGTGTCATATATATTTTTTAAGACGTCCAATAGGTTAGTATAATTGTTAGGGATGTTAATCACACCAGAATATTACTGGTTGTCTAACTAAAATTATAGAAACCAACTAAAAAAGGGAGAAAATTACACTTGTATAGCTCATGAGGAAGTGTTCCACATGGGAAAATATCATGGAGGGTCTCTTAAAGTTCCTAAAACTTATCCCAAAGTTTTTTTTCTCTATAAATTCCATATTGAGGCCAAAAACATTGTACACCTTTCTTGTTTTCATAGACATATAGAAGTGACTTTCATGTTTTTGCTCAGTATAGATAGTTGAAAATGTTTCAAGTCAAATGATTTTTGGAGGTTGTATTAAACTCAAATACCTTAATTTAAATATAAATATTTTTAAAAATAGTGGCCTATTCTTCATGAACCATCCTCATGAAGTTGACTATACTTTTTTGGTAGTTATTTCATGCATCTTATGGGTTTTACTCAATTTTGTTTAAATCTATATGCACTAGTTGGTGATGTTGGCTCAATACGATGTTTAATTACTTCTAATATTGTCTCCTTTATTATTTTCATATTTCATAATGTTCATATGATCAATTTAGTCCATGATGTAAGAGGGTGTCACCATGTGCAATTTCAGCTGAAGTGTTTCTTATTTGTTGAGTGTTTTTATCCTATAAGGGTCTCTAATATCATGGAAAGGTGCTAAAAAAGTCTTTGGGTCATGTTACTACCTCCTTACATGTTTTGGTTTCACCATCTCATGTCTTAAGTAGCTTACAAACTTGCCATTCCACATTGTTAACTCCATGTCTAACTTTAGTTGCAACCACATAAATGGGCTTGTCTATGTTGTTTATGGAGTTGTATTCATAGTGTATCAATTTTTCAATCCATTAGGAAATGAAGAAATATCATTTAAGTGTTTTGAGAAAGTGAAAGTGTAGTCCCAAGCCTATTCACCATGCTAAAATAGTCATAAGATACCTATGCCTACTTTATCTTAGATGTGTGCAAGTGGTTTCATTATAGGTTATTGATGGAAGGTATTGTATTTTAAAAAATTTATATGAATTTTAGTTATTTTTAAGCTACTCACCACCATGTTTTACTACATTTCACAACCTCATTGTCTACACACAGCCAAACATCCACTTACAAGGCTTGTTGATGTCATGATGATGTGTGGAGAGGTGGATATGTGTTTCAACTTATTAGAACTGATAAATGTGTATTATAGTGTTGTATAAAATCATATAAGGTTCATATACATGAGGATTTTTATGTTTTTCAATTTTTAACTCATTGTAGTGTATCAAAACATCCACCTGCAAGCCAAACATCCACCTACAAGGCTTGTTAATGTCATGATGATGTGTAGAGAGGTATATTTGTGTTACAACTTCTTAAAACTGATAAATGTGTATTATAGTGTTGGATAAAATCATATAAGGTTCATATACATGAGGAGTTTCATGTTGTTCAATTTTTAACTCACTATAGTGTATCAAAACATCCACTTGCAGGTGGTTGAGCAGGGTACCAAAAGCGTCCATGAAGAAATGGAGATAACACTTATTGAATATATTGATATTATGATAAAGCTTTTAAAATCCATGAAAAGTGTATAAAAGGCAAGAAGGAGTGTGTAACCATGTTAGAAGACAAGAGACTAGGTTTAGGGAGGTTTTCCCTAAAATGACAAAATAGAGACCAAAGAGATTTTTATGAGTATCTTATAATATGGTGGTATAGGGTATTAAGACATAATTAGGTTTATATTATATCCCATATCATATAATATATCCATGCCAAGAATTAAGGTTAGATAGTGAGGGAAGGTATGTTGTTTGAGACCTCAACCATGCCTAAGAAAACACTAAAATATTTCATTGAAGTCTACAGGCCTATAGGAGCAAATGACATTTTGACACCATAGGGAGCAACATTTAACATTATCATGGCTAAGATGATTTCAATAGATGTTAGGTTATAATAATTTATTTAAATTAAGAAATAAATTATTTCAATGCTCCCTTGAAATCCCCATGACTGTCCACAAGTGTCCCTTGTAAAGAGAACACACACCTACAGTAGGGTTAGATCAATGACCCCAACCTTAATGACTTTTTGATACTTTGAGGTCATAAAAATGTTAGTTTAGGATAAATTATGAATTTTTTGAGGAAAAAGGGTTCAAGGGAGGTTTTTTATCATCTTGATTAGACTAATTTGAAGTAATAGATGCTATAGGAGTCAATAAGAGTAAAGTGTCTCAGTCAACAGGCAAAAGCTAGCATGAGTGTGTAAGTGTGGTTGTATGCCACTTAGAGTGGTTTTAATGTTGGAAGATTATGTTTTGTGACCTAAATGGGTTTCAATGGAGTGTTTTAACATCATGTAAAATATAGTTATAAGCATGGACACCTATAGGCAGTAGTCTACATCAGAGTTGCTTAGTCATTTTAGAGAGGACTCAGTCTAATGAGTTTAAGGTATATATTGAATGCTTGGAAAAGGTAATATGAAAAACAAAATAAATAATAACCTTATAAATTAATTTAATGATCTTAATTATCTCTATGAAAATAAAATTAACCTATAAGTAGGGCCAAACTCAGGGTGTCCCAGTCAAAGTACAGTAGGGTACCCAGTTTTGACTAAGAAGTGCATATGAGGCCCAAGAGGGATTTTGGGTGATTTTAAAAGAATTTTTCATCTAAATAAAAGTTAGGTTAACTTAATAAACTATAAAAATCATGTAATAAACCTCTAAAGGATCTCTTTTACCCCTATGTGTACCTACAACCACCATGTTGCAGTCTTGGACATGAAGGTGAGAGGAAGACTTGAAGGTGTTTAGGTGAAGAGATAAGGTTATAATAAACTTAATATGGTCCATTATTTATGAATTAATTATTATACACACTCCAATATACCTTCCACATGTCCATCCACTCTTCTTTACTTTTCCAAAGCTATCAATTCGTACATGAGTCAGGAAACCTCTTAGCCCAATAGATGAACATGTGTAATCTAAGGAAAAGAATGAATACAAAGATATAATCAAATGAATTGAATATAGGAAAAAAATTATATAAACCTATAGGAATTTTTTAATCTTGAAGAGGTCACTCTTAGGAAGATTTGAGGAAAATGCAGGAAAGAAGACTTTTAGAGGCCTTTTTTGGGCATTTATAGTTGGTTAGACACTTAAACCATAGAATAAAGAAAAAAAATTGGTAAAAATAATCATCATGGATTGGTAAAGATAATATAATTTTAAATTTTCAATTGGGATGAGGGATATACCTCACTATTTTGTCTCAGAGGTCAATCAGTCTAGGAAAATTAGGCTTTGACAAAGTGAGCTAGTGAGGGAAAAATGAGTAAAATACTTGATATAGAGATTTGGTAACCTCATGGAAACATTTTTCAAGGTTAATTAAATGTGAAAATGTGATGATAAGTATTATACCAAGCTAAAACTCTCTCTAGACCAAAATTCCCCTTACACATAGTCCAACTAGACAAGGTTTCACTAGGCTTAGTTGGTGAATGAGAGAAAAAGAAGAAGTGGAGTGCTTGGGAGGTTGTGTGGTGATCCTAAAAGTTTTAATGAAGCATTGATAATTAGGATATTCCAACCCAAGCATGAAATATCAGATCAGATAGCCCAAACTTACAAAATACATGTTAGACCCTTTAAGCCTTCAAAAGACCAAGAACCAATTTGGGGCCCATCTTCATTCCAACTCTTGGTGGGATATCCAAATGATTTAAACATGTTAAGGGGATGAAATTGTAAATATATAATATTTTTTATTGAAATTAAACCTATAATAAAGTTAATTATATCCCTTAAATAGTCCAAGCATGCAATAAAAGAGGAAAACAAGATCAGTGGGTGTATTCAAGTGCTCATATTTGTTATAAGACTATGCAACGGAAATAGATGAATTTGGAGGAGTTATCAAGGTCCCATATATTTAATTTTGTTTCATTTAGTAGCATATTCAACATAAAATATTTATGAACAAATCTTAAGACCTAAAACCCTACTAAACCCTCAACCAAGACCTGATGAAGAAAATGATACTGAAAAGCTGTAAAATGATATATATTGGAAATGAAAGTTGTTGGAAAATGAAGAGGACTCCCTCAGGTTATCTCCCACCAAGATGAGTTATATAAAATTATATGAACAACATGAGCAATAGGGTTTTATTGACCATTTTATGTGTTTTATAGGCTACAAGAGGATTCTAAAGATGAAATCAAGATTGGGTAGAATCTTAGAATTATATAAAATCCATATGGCCATTTTATTCTAGGGAAAAAATCCTAAGTTTCCAAACTAGAGCTCTCCTTTCAGCCAATCAAAACTCGCATAGTGGACACAAGGGTATGAAGGATGAAAACTCCAACTGTGATACTTTTTAAAGCATACCTAACGAATATAAGGCCATGAAGGGTATTAAAAGGTGTCATTAACTCCCTCACATGGATTTTCATGGAAAACTATAGGTATTATTTTTCTAATTTTGAGGGGTGACTAAAAAAAGAGTTTTTTAGATTATAGACAATGATGGCTTCATTCTGAAAGTTTCTATATGAGTAGGAATGCAACCAATACATTCCTAAAGTACTTACCTCTTATTAAAATCATCATACATAACCCTAGTTAGTGGTGGGACATTAAAACAAGTTCAAATTATGAAGGTAGCTTTATGAGCCAAGACTGGGAGTTTCATGCCACTTTTCATAAGTTTCATGACTTGTATGGACATTTGGACCTCCTAACATTGCATGGTTCATCCCATATCTCTTTCTCATGTAATTTTAACTTCTTTTCTCAGATTTACAAGTGTCTAAGTGACCTTTAGACTTCCCTTGTCTTTCTCTTCTCTCAAAAGTTATAAATATTGACTCTTTTAGCTCTTTTTAGTAGCCTTTATTGGTTGACAGTGAAACCCTGGCCAATTTTATACTTAAATGACTCTTTAATAAATAAAAAATTGATTTTGAATACTTACATGCTGTAATATTGAGTGTCATTGAAATATTCTTGGTCTTGTCTAGTAGAAGATGATCTTTTCTAGCATGTTATCCTTGATTATTCAACAAGTATGTAGAAAGCAATTGTTATAGGTCTTTTTTAGTGCTCTTTTCTAAGTGTTTATGAGTCTTAGAATTGGTTTATTAATATATTCCACAAATTAATCATTCATTACTCTATTAAGTATCAAAATACCTTAATGAACCTAACTTATGAAACATTGATGTGATAATGCAATTTGAATTGTGACTTTTGTGTGAAAGAAGCCTTGTTTAGCTCTAAGTAGTATAAGTTTAGTCAATAAGAGGAAATATACTATTGGTGCATTACCTCTAGTTTATTATTTTGTCTTCTTACCCCTTTTCATGAACAAATTTTAGATAAGAGAGTGTTTCAAAGAGTGCATAAAAGGAACTAGCCCTTCTAGAGATTCATCTCAACAAAATTGTTACTCACAACAAAAGAGATGTTTCCATTGTGCCACTTGGATGAGGAGATCTAGGCATATCCTCAAGGGGTGAAAATCCAAGTGAAAATATTTTTTTGCACACTCGATGGGATTCTAAGTCTTAGAATATTATCCAAGATTGGTGTTGGTCTTGGCATAGTTATAGCTACAAGAACATCTACATTCAATACTTAGCGACTCCACTAAAGTTTTCAACTCTTTGGTTGATAATTAGTCCATAATTTCCATGCCAAAGGTGACCACTAGGTATGTTACTAAAGATATACCCTTTGAGTTTATGAAATTACCTTTATATTATGTCAAAAGGTTTAGGTTTGTGAATACTCGGCCTTATATAAGAGAGTTGGTGTTTAAGAAGTTTAAGTTCTTGTTTAGTTCAACCCCTAATACTCATAGTTCACACTCCAAGATGGCTATAAACTAGCCTTTTTTACCTTTCACTAGATCATCTCCTTTGAATCTTTCCCAATATGACCAAATTCCAAGAGTAACCCTTAAAAGTGTTACATCTTTTAGTGGAGAATGTCCTATTACTGCCATTGAACATATTAGAAACATATAAAACTTTTTCAATATCCATAATATTACCCAAGAGAATATGTATATTAGGTTATTGTCATTTTATTTCAAAGGTAAAGCTTTGGATTGGTCTGGGACTCTACCTAAAAATTCTATTGGTTCATGAGATGAACTAGGAGATCTATTGACTAAGAGGTTTGGAGAGAAGAGTGATCATCTATCACTAGCCAGGAAATTGACCACTATCAAGAGGGCACCAAAAGATTTTATGCAAGATTTTAACATTATATTTTTAAAAACATGGGATAGGGTCCTAGCCCTTATGAGACCTACTCCAAACTATGCCTTCTTGTATTATTTAAAAGCATCGAATAGAGATATGTCCATGATGATTCAATCCATGGGTGGGAATACACTACCTACTACCTATGAGAAAGCCATAAATATTGAGAATTATCTTTTTCAATCTGGGAAGATTGATCTTAGGCCACCAATGCCATTGTTCCTTGATTTATAGCCTCCTAGTCCAGTTATATTAGCTAATTTGGCTCCTTTGCCTAGTCAATAAAGGTCCACCATTGCCCCCATAAATGAGATTAATGAAGTCAAGAGTTTGATCCAAAGTTTCACTAATGAATTGTTTACCATCAAAAGGTAATAATCTAAAATTTATACACCTTATCATCCCTATAATTAGTTTGGACAAATAAATAGGCCTCCTTTTCAAGGAAATAATCAAGGACAAGGTTAAATCACTCAATCTATACCTTACCAAAGTTACAATCCTAATTCTACCTCATCTTACAAATATATTGTTCCCACTCAAAACAACTTACAACCATGTTATCCCTCCTATGAAAAAAATAAAGGACAAGTTGCATATGCCAATGAAATGCATAGTTAAGACATGACAATGCAAGCAAATCAAGCATCTCACATTCCCACTTTTGATATGTCAATACAAAATGTAATGAAAATTGGAATGGAGCATGGACAAACACAATCTGATTATACTCTCATAAATCATTTTGAGGGAGAGTTTTGTGCCATCAATCATTTGGGGAATTTAAGCAATGTGAATGCTAATGTGTCCTTTAACACTAGGTCTAAGAAGAGGGTTGTTGAAGAGATTCAAGGGGATAATCAAGGACTTTTTTTTTACTCCTACATCATATCCAATAGTAGGGGGATCTAATTCAGCTCTTAAGGTGTAGTAAAATTATAAGTTTCATAATTCAAGGCCTACTACTACACATCTACCTTTACAAGCTACACCATAAGGAACTAGTGATTCCAAAGAGCCTCTTAAGGTGAGAAATACTTCTATAAATGTTGTGGATAAAATTAATAATTTTCACATGAATATTTCATTTTGGTATTAATTTACAATACTAGGATAAAAAGGTATTTTCTAAAAGGAATTGCAAGGACTAGGTAAGCAAGTTGGATCAACTAGAAATTAAAATGTTGTCTTAGTGAATGGAACTCAACCCATTGAGGAAAAAGTTAAGAAAATTGATAAGACTCCCCATTTTTACTTATAATTGATCATTGGTGATTTTTAAGTTCACATTTTCATCATAGATAGTGGGGGTAGTACTTCAGTTATGCCTAAGTGTATAGCAGATAAAATAGGCCTCTAGTATAAACCAATGGGTAAAGGAGTCCAATTGGATGGATCACCAGCAAAGATCTTGGGAGTATTCAAGGATTTAAATCTGATTTTACAATATTTTACTAATTGTTTTATTCCTCATGATGTGTTTTTGGTATATTTACCTCCATACTTTTCTCTTTGTTTGTCAAGAGAGTTTACATCTAAGATAGGTGGATACTTGGTAGTCAATTGGTCCTATATGGTTTTTAGGACAAAGTATGGTACTAAGGTAAAGATTGAATCAGAGCCTATCCATCACAATAATTTATATCCTTACATGCCTAAAGTTTCAAATGTCAATTATTCCATTATTGATGAGGAGGAACTTCACATAGATCAATCACCAACATCTTCTCTCAAAGGAGTTTTTTATTTATACTTAGATGAATGGGGAGATGAACATTATGAGCATAATCCTTAAAAATTCATAGAAGAATCTAGTGTTGGAGTGTATTTCATGCATTATGAGGACTCTTTCATTCCAAAATTGATCAAGCCAAGTGAAGACTTGGATGGTTTATGGCAGTTATTCTTTGATGGATCTAGAAGTAAGATTGGGGCAGGTGGTGGAGCAATGTTGGTTTCACCATCCAAAGAAAGGTAATATTCCACTTTTATATTTAAATTATATTGTACTTTTAATGTGGAAAAAGATGAGGTCCTCATTCATGGCCTTGAGTGGGCGAGGAAAAGAGGTGTGAAATAATTACAAGTGTATGGTGATAGTGAGTTGATTGTGAATCAAGTAAGAGGCCAAGATGTGATTGAGATATCTTTGCT